>OZ024698.1:4509164-5109164 GCA_964016905.1 Perithous albicinctus | reverse complement strand
TGAAATCCATTGCCAGCATCACAACATTCGCTCATAAAATCCACAGCTAACTTCACAGCGCTCGCTCATAAATTCCATAGCTAATGTCGCACCGCTCGCTCATAAATTCAATAGTTAATTTCGCACCGCTCGCTCATATATTCCATAGCTAATGTCGCACCGCTCGCTTATAAATTCAATAGCTAATTTCGCACCGCTCGCTCATAAAATCCACGGCCAACTTCACACAGCACGCTCATAAAATCCATGGCCGACTTCGCACCGCTCGCTCATAAAATCCATGGCCGACTTCACACCGCTCGCTCATAAAATCCATGGTTAACTTCGCATTGCTCGCTCATAAATTCCATAGCCAACTTCACACCGCTAGCTCATAAATTCCAAGGCCAACTTCGCACCGCTCGCTCATAAATTCCATGGCCAAATTTACACCGATCGAACATAAATTCCATCGTCAACTTCACACCGCTCGACCATAAATTCCATAGCCAACTTCACACCAGTCGCTAATACATTCCATGGCCAACTTCACACCAGTCGCTCATAAATTCCATGGCCAACTTATTACCACTCGCTCATAAATTCCATGGCCAACTTAGTAACACTCGCTCATTAATTTCAGAGCCAACTTCACACCGATAGCTCATAAATTCCACAGCTAATTTCGCACCGCTCGCTCATAAATTCCACGGCCAAATTCACACCGCTCTCTCATAAATTCCATGGCCATCTTCAAACCGCTCGCTCATAAAATCCATGGCTAACTTCGCACCGCTCGCTCATAAATTCTAAAGCAAACTTTACACCGCTCGCTCATAAATTCCATGGCCAACTTCACACCGCTAGCTCATAAATTCCATGGCCAACCTAGTACCAATCGCTCATGAAATCCTTTGCCAGCATCACAACGCTCGCTCATAAAATCCATGGCCAACTGCTCACAGATCGTTCATAAATTCCACAGCCAACTTCACAGCGCTCGCTCATAAATTCCATAGCTAATGTCGCACCGCTCGCTCATAAATTCAATAGCTAATTTCGCACCGCTCGCTCATAAATTCCATAGCTAATGTCGCACCGCTCGCTCATAAATTCAATAGCTAATTTCGCACCGCTCGCTCATACATTCCATGGCCAACTTCACACCACTCGCTCATAAATTCCATGGCCAACTTAGTACCACTCGCTCATAAATTCCATGGCCAACTTAGTACCACTCGCTCATAAATTCCAGAGCCAACTTCACACCGATAGCTCATAAATTCCATAGTTAATTTCGCACCGCTCGCTCATAAATTCCATAGCTTATGTCGCACCGCTCGCTCATAAATTCCATAGCTAATTTCGCACCGCTCGCTCATAAATTCAATCGCTAATTTCACACCGCTTGCTCATAAATTCCATGGCCAACTTCACGCCACTCGCTCATAAATTCCTTGGGCAACTTCATACCGCTCGCTCATAAATTCCATAGCCAACGTCGCACCGTTCTCTCATAAATTCCATGGCCATCTTCAAACCGCTCGCTCATAAAATCCATGGCTAACTTCGCACCGCTCGCTCATAAATTCTAAAGCAAACTTTACACCGCTCGCTCATAAATTCCATGGCCAACTTCACACCGCTAGCTCATAAATTCCATAGCCAACTTCACACCGCTAGCTCATAAATTTCAAGGACAACTTCGCACCGCTCGCTCATAAATTCCATGGCCAAATTTACACCGATCGAACATAAATTCCATCGTCAACTTCACACCGCTCGAACATAAATTCCATAGCCAACTTCACACCAGTCGCTAATACATTCCATGGCCAACTTCACACCACTCGCTCATAAATTCCATGGCCAACTTCACACCGCTAGCTCATAAATTCCATGTCCAACCTAGTACCAATCGCTCATGAAATCCATTGCCAGCATCACAACGCTCGCTCATAAAATCCATGGCCAACTGCTCACAGATCGTTCATAAATTCCACAGCCAACTTCACAGCGCTCGCTCATAAATTCCATAGCTAATGTCGCACCGCTCGCTCATAAATTCAATAGCTAATTTCGCACCGCTCGCTCATAAATTCCATAGCTAATGTCGCACCGCTCGCTCATAAATTCAATAGCTAATTTTGCACCGCTCGCTCATAAATTCCACGGCCAACTTCGCACCGCTCGCTCATAAATTCCACGGACAACTGCACACAGCTCGCTAATAAATTCCACGGCCAATTTCACACCTCTCGCTCATAAAATCCATGGCCCACTACGCACCGCTCGCTCATAAACTCCAAAGCCAGCTTCACACCGCTAGCTCATAAATTCCAAGGCCAACTATGCACTGCGAGCTCATAAAATCCATAGTCAACTTCACACCGCTCGATCATACATTCTATGGCTAAGTTAATACCGCTCGCTCATATATTCAATGGCTAATTTTATACCGCTCGCACATAAATTCCATGGCCAAATTTACACCGATCGAACATAAATTCCATCGTCAACTTCACACCGCTCGAACATAAATTCCATAGCCAACTTCACACCGCTCGCTAATAAATTCCATGGCCAACTTCACACCGCTAGCTCATAAATTCCATGACCAACTTAGTACCACTCGCTCATGAAATCCATATCCAGCATCACACCGCTCGCTCATAAAATCCATGGCCAATTGCTCACAGATCGCACTAAATTCCACAGCCAACTTCACAGCGCTCGCTCATAAATTCCATAGCTAATGTCTCACCGCTCGCTCATAAATTCAATAGCTAATTTCGCACCGCTCGCTCATAAATTCCACGGCCAACTTCACACCGCTCGCTCATAAAATCCATGGCCGACTTCGCACCGCTCGCTCATAAAATCCATGGCCGACTTCACACCGCTCGCTAATAAATTCCATAGCCAACGTCGCACCGCTCGCTCATAAATTCCACGGCCAACTGCACACAGCTCGCTAGTAAATTCCATGGACAACTTCACACCTCTCGCTCATAAAATCCATGGCCCACTTCACACCGCTAGCTCATAAATTCCATGGCCAACTTAGTACCAATCGCTCATGAAATCCATTGCCAGCATCACACCGCTCGCTCATAAAATCCATGGCCAACTGCTCACAGATCGCTCATAAATTCCACAGCCAACATCACAGCCCTCGCTCATAAATACCATAGCTAATGTCGCACCGCTCGCTCATAAATTCCATAGGTAATTTCGCACCGCTCGCTCATAAATTCCACGGCCAACTTCACACCGCTCGCTCATAAAATCCATGGCCAACTTCGCACCGCTCGCTCAAAAATTCCATAGCTAATTACGCACCGCTAGCTCATAAATTCCATGGCCAACTTAGTACCGCTCGCTCATAAAATCCATAGCCATTTTCTCACCGCTCGCTCATAATTTCCATGACCAACTTAATACCGCTCGCTCATAAATTCAAGGGCTAATTTCATACCGCACGCTCATAAATTCCATGGCCATCTTCACACCACTCGCTCATAAATTCCATGGGCAACTTCGCACATCTCGCTCATAAAATCCATAGCCAATTTCACACCGCTCGCTCAAAAATTCCATAGCTAATGTCGCACCGCTCGCTCATAAATTCCATAGCTAATTTCGCACCGCTCGCTCACAGATTCCATGTCGAACTTGACACCTCTTGGGCATCAATTCCATGGCCAACTTGACACCGCTCGTTCATAAATTCCATAGCTACTTTCGCACCGCTCGCTCAGAAATTCAATGGCTATTTTCACACCACTCGCTCATAAATTCCATGGGCAACTTCACACCGCTCGAACATAAATTCCATAGCCAACTTCACACCAGTCGCTAATACATTCCATGGCCAACTTCACACCACTCGCTCATAAATTCCATGGCCAACTTAGTACCACTCGCTCATAAATTCCAGGGCCAACTTAGTACCACTCGCTCATAAATTCCAGAGCCAACTTCACACCGATAGCTCATAAATTCCATAGCTAATTTCGCACCGCTCGCTCATAAATTCCACGGCCAACTTCACACCGCTCGCTCATAAAATCCATGGCCGACTTCGCACCGCTCGCTCATAAAATCCATGGCCGACTTCACACCGCTCGCTCATAAATTCCATAGCCAACTTCACACCGCTAGCTCATAAATTCCATGGCCAACCTAGTACCAATCGCTCATGAAATCCATTGCCAGCATCACAACATTCGCTCATAAAATCCATGGCCAACTGCTCACAGATCGCTCATAAATTCCACAGCTAACTTCACAGCGCTCGCTCATAAATTCCATAGCTAATGTCGCACCGCTCGCTCATAAATTCAATAGTTAATTTCGCACCGCTCGCTCATAAATTCCATAGCTAATGTCGCACCGCTCGCTTATAAATTCAATAGCTAATTTCGCACCGCTCGCTCATAAAATCCACGGCCAACTTCACACAGCACGCTCATAAAATCCATGGCCGACTTCGCACCGCTCGCTCATAAAATCCATGGCCGACTTCACACCGCTCGCTCATAAAATCCATGGCCGACTTCGCACCGCTCGCTCATAAAATCCATGGCCGACTTCACACCGCTCGCTCATAAATTCCATAGCCAACTTCACACCGCTAGCTCATAAATTTCAAGGCCAACTTCGCACCGCTCGCTCATAAATTCCATGGCCAAATTTACACCGATCGAACATAAATTCCATCGTCAACTTCACACCGCTCGAACATAAATTGCATAGCCAACTTCACACCAGTCGCTAATACATTCCATGGCCAACTTCACACCACTCGCTCATAAATTCCATGGCCAACTTAGTACCACTCGCTCATAAATTCCATGGCCAACTTAGTAACACTCGCTCATAAATTCCACGGCCAACTTCACACCGCTCGCTCATAAGTTCCATAGCCAACGTCGCACCGCTCGCTCATAAATTCCATGGCCATCTTCAAACCGCTCGCTCATAATTTCCACGGCCAACTTCACACCGCTAGCTCATAAATTCCATGGCCAACCTAGTACCAATCGCTCATGAAATCCATTGCCAGCATCACAACATTCGCTCATAAAATCCATGGCCAACTGCTCACAGATCGCTCATAAATTCCACAGCTAACTTCACAGCGCTCGCTCATAAATTCCATAGCTAATGTCGCACCGCTCGCTCATAAATTCAATAGTTAATTTCGCACCGCTCGCTCATATATTCCATAGCTAATGTCGCACCGCTCGCTTATAAATTCAATAGCTAATTTCGCACCGCTCGCTCATAAAATCCACGGCCAACTTCACACAGCACGCTCATAAAATCCATGGCCGACTTCGCACCGCTCGCTCATAAAATCCATGGCCGACTTCACACCGCTCGCTCATAAAATCCATGGTTAACTTCGCATTGCTCGCTCATAAATTCCATAGCCAACTTCACACCGCTAGCTCATAAATTCCAAGGCCAACTTCGCACCGCTCGCTCATAAATTCCATGGCCAAATTTACACCGATCGAACATAAATTCCATCGTCAACTTCACACCGCTCGACCATAAATTCCATAGCCAACTTCACACCAGTCGCTAATACATTCCATGGCCAACTTCACACCAGTCGCTCATAAATTCCATGGCCAACTTATTACCACTCGCTCATAAATTCCATGGCCAACTTAGTACCACTCGCTCATTAATTTCAGAGCCAACTTCACACCGATAGCTCATAAATTCCACAGCTAATTTCGCACCGCTCGCTCATAAATTCCACGGCCAAATTCACACCGCTCTCTCATAAATTCCATGGCCATCTTCAAACCGCTCGCTCATAAAATCCATGGCTAACTTCGCACCGCTCGCTCATAAATTCTAAAGCAAACTTTACACCGCTCGCTCATAAATTCCATGGCCAACTTCACACCGCTAGCTCATAAATTCCATGGCCAACCTAGTACCAATCGCTCATGAAATCCATTGCCAGCATCACAACGCTCGCTCATAAAATCCATGGCCAACTGCTCACAGATCGTTCATAAATTCCACAGCCAACTTCACAGCGCTCGCTCATAAATTCCATAGCTAATGTCGCACCGCTCGCTCATAAATTCAATAGCTAATTTCGCACCGCTCGCTCATAAATTCCATAGCTAATGTCGCACCGCTCGCTCATAAATTCAATAGCTAATTTCGCACCGCTCGCTCATACATTCCATGGCCAACTTCACACCACTCGCTCATAAATTCCATGGCCAACTTAGTACCACTCGCTCATAAATTCCATGGCCAACTTAGTACCACTCGCTCATAAATTCCAGAGCCAACTTCACACCGATAGCTCATAAATTCCATAGTTAATTTCGCACCGCTCGCTCATAAATTCCATAGCTTATGTCGCACCGCTCGCTCATAAATTCCATAGCTAATTTCGCACCGCTCGCTCATAAATTCAATCGCTAATTTCACACCGCTTGCTCATAAATTCCATGGCCAACTTCACGCCACTCGCTCATAAATTCCTTGGGCAACTTCATACCGCTCGCTCATAAATTCCATAGCCAACGTCGCACCGTTCTCTCATAAATTCCATGGCCATCTTCAAACCGCTCGCTCATAAAATCCATGGCTAACTTCGCACCGCTCGCTCATAAATTCTAAAGCAAACTTTACACCGCTCGCTCATAAATTCCATGGCCAACTTCACACCGCTAGCTCATAAATTCCATAGCCAACTTCACACCGCTAGCTCATAAATTTCAAGGACAACTTCGCACCGCTCGCTCATAAATTCCATGGCCAAATTTACACCGATCGAACATAAATTCCATCGTCAACTTCACACCGCTCGAACATAAATTCCATAGCCAACTTCACACCAGTCGCTAATACATTCCATGGCCAACTTCACACCACTCGCTCATAAATTCCATGGCCAACTTCACACCGCTAGCTCATAAATTCCATGTCCAACCTAGTACCAATCGCTCATGAAATCCATTGCCAGCATCACAACGCTCGCTCATAAAATCCATGGCCAACTGCTCACAGATCGTTCATAAATTCCACAGCCAACTTCACAGCGCTCGCTCATAAATTCCATAGCTAATGTCGCACCGCTCGCTCATAAATTCAATAGCTAATTTCGCACCGCTCGCTCATAAATTCCATAGCTAATGTCGCACCGCTCGCTCATAAATTCAATAGCTAATTTTGCACCGCTCGCTCATAAATTCCACGGCCAACTTCGCACCGCTCGCTCATAAATTCCACGGCCAACTGCACACAGCTCGCTAATAAATTCCACGGCCAACTTCACACCTCTCGCTCATAAAATCCATGGCCCACTACGCACCGCTCGCTCATAAATTCCAAAGCCAGCTTCACACCGCTAGCTCATAAATTCCAAGGCCAACTATGCACTGCGCGCTCATAAAATCCATAGTCAACTTCACACCGCTTGATCATACATTCTATGGCTAAGTTAATACCCCTCGCTCATATATTCAATGGCTAATTTTATACCGCTCGCTCATAAATTCCATGGGCAAATTTACACCGATCGAACATAAATTCCATCGTCAACTTCACACCGCTCGAACATAAATTCCATAGCCAACTTCACACCGCTCGCTAATAAATTCCATGGCCAACTTCACACCGCTAGCTCATAAATTCCATGGCCAACTTAGTACCACTCGCTCATGAAATCCATATCCAGCATCACACCGCTCGCTCATAAAATCCATGGCCAATTGCTCACAGATCGCTTTAAATTCCACAGCCAACTTCACAGCGCTCGCTCATAAATTCCATAGCTAATGTCTCACCGCTCGCTCATAAATTCAATAGCTAATTTCGCACCGCTCGCTCATAAATTCCACGGCCAACTTCACACCGCTCGCTCATAAAATCCATGGCCGACTTCGCACCGCTCGCTCATAAAATCCATGGCCGACTTCACACCGCTCGCTCATAAATTCCATAGCCAACTTCACACCGCTAGCTCATAAATTTCAAGGACAACTTCGCACCGCTCGCTCATAAATTCCATGGCCAAATTTACACCGATCGAACATAAATTCCATCGTCAACTTCACACCGCTCGAACATAAATTCCATAGCCAACTTCACACCAGTCGCTAATACATTCCATGGCCAACTTCACACCACTCGCTCATAAATTCCATGGCCAACTTAGTACCACTCGCTCATAAATTCCATGGCCAACTTAGTAACACTCGCTCATAAATTCCACGGCCAACTTCACACCGCTCGTTCATAAGTTCCATAGCCAACGTCGCACCGCTCGCTCATAAATTCCATGGCCATCTTCAAACCGCTCGCTCATAATTTCCACGGCCAACTTCACACCGCTCGCTCATAAATTCTAAAGCAAACTTTACACCGATAGATCATAAATTCCAAGGCCAACTTCGCACCGTTCGCTCATAAATTCCACGGCCAACTGCACACAGCTCGCTAATAAATTCCACGGCCAACTTCACACCTCTCGCTCATAAAATCCATGGCCCACTACGCACCGCTCGCTCATAAACTCCAAAGCCAGCTTCACACCGCTAGCTCATAAATTCCAAGGCCAACTATGCACTGCGAGCTCATAAAATCCATAGTCAACTTCACACCGCTCGATCATACATTCTATGGCTAAGTTAATACCGCTCGCTCATATATTCAATGGCTAATTTTATACCGCTCGCACATAAATTCCATGGCCAAATTTACACCGATCGAACATAAATTCCATCGTCAACTTCACACCGCTCGAACATAAATTCCATAGCCAACTTCACACCGCTCGCTACTAAATTCCATGGCCAACTTCACACCGCTAGCTCATAAATTCCATGACCAACTTAGTACCACTCGCTCATGAAATCCATATCCAGCATCACACCGCTCGCTCGTAAAATCCATGGCCAATTGCTCACAGATCGCATTAAATTCCACAGCCAACTTCACAGCGCTCGCTCATAAATTCCATAGCTAATGTCTCACCGCTCGCTCATAAATTCAATAGCTAATTTCGCACCGCTCGCTCATAAATTCCACGGCCAACTTCACACCGCTCGCTCATAAAATCCATGGCCGACTTCGCACCGTTCGCTCATAAAATCCATGGCCGACTTCACACCGCTCGCTAATAAATTCCATAGCCAACGTCGCACCGCTCGCTCATAAATTCCACGGCCAACTGCACACAGCTCGCTAGTAAATTCCATGGCCAACTTCACACCTCTCGCTCATAAAATCCATGGCCCACTTCACACCGCTAGCTCATAAATTCCATGGCCAACTTAGTACCAATCGCTCATGAAATCCATTGCCAGCATCACACCGCTCGCTCATAAAATCCATGGCCAACTGCTCACAGATCGCTCATAAATTCCACTGCCAACATCACAGCCCTCGCTCATCAATACCATAGCTAATGTCGCACCGCTCGCTCATAAATTCCATAGCTAATTTCGCACCGCTCGCTCATAAATTCCACGGCCAACATCACACCGCTCGCTCATAAAATCCATGGCCGACTTCGCACCGCTCGCTCATAAAATCCATGGCCGACTGCACACAGCTCGCGAATAAATTCCACGGCCAACTTCACACCTCTCGCTCATAAAATTCATGGCCCACTTCGCACCGCTCGCTCATAAATTCCAAAGCCAGCTTCACACCGCTAGCTCATAAATTCCAAGGCCAACTATGCACTGCGCGCTCATAAAATCCATAGTCAACTTCACACCGCTCGATCATACATTCTATGGCTAAGTTAATACCCCTCGCTCATATATTCAATGGCTAATTTTATACCGCTCGCTCATAAATTCCATGGCCAAATTTACACCGATCGAACATAAATTCCATCGTCAACTTCACACCGCTCGAACATAAATTCCATAGCCAACTTCACACCGCTCGCTACTAAATTCCATGGCCAACTTCACACCGCTAGCTCATAAATTCCATGACCAACTTAGTACCACTCGCTCATGAAATCCATATCCAGCATCACACCGCTCGCTCGTAAAATCCATGGCCAATTGCTCACAGATCGCATTAAATTCCACAGCCAACTTCACAGCGCTCGCTCATAAATTCCATAGCTAATGTCTCACCGCTCGCTCATAAATTCAATAGCTAATTTCGCACCGCTCGCTCATAAATTCCACGGCCAACTTCACACCGCTCGCTCATAAAATCCATGGCCGACTTCGCACCGTTCGCTCATAAAATCCATGGCCGACTTCACACCGCTCGCTAATAAATTCCATAGCCAACGTCGCACCGCTCGCTCATAAATTCCACGGCCAACTGCACACAGCTCGCTAGTAAATTCCATGGCCAACTTCACACCTCTCGCTCATAAAATCCATGGCCCACTTCACACCGCTAGCTCATAAATTCCATGGCCAACCTAGTACCAATCGCTCATGAAATCCATTGCCAGCATCACAACGCTCGCTCATAAAATCCATGGCCAACTGCTCACAGATCGTTCATAAATTCCACAGCCAACTTCACAGCGCTCGCTCATAAATTCCATAGCTAATGTCGCACCGCTCGCTCATAAATTCAATAGCTAATTTCGCACCGCTCGCTCATAAATTCCATAGCTAATGTCGCACCGCTCGCTCATAAATTCAATAGCTAATTTCGCACCGCTCGCTCATACATTCCATGGCCAACTTCACACCACTCGCTCATAAATTCCATGGCCAACTTAGTACCACTCGCTCATAAATTCCATGGCCAACTTAGTACCACTCGCTCATAAATTCCAGAGCCAACTTCACACCGATAGCTCATAAATTCCATAGCTAATTTCGCACCGCTCGCTCATAAATTCCACGGCCAACTGCACATAGCTCGCTAATAAATTCCACGGCCAACTTCACACATCTCGCTCATAAAATCCATGGCCCACTTCGCACCGGTAGCTCATAAATTCCAAAGCCAGCTTCACACCGCTCGCTCATAAAATCCATGGCCAAATTTACACCGATCGAACATAAATTTCATCGTCAACTTCACACCGCTCGAACATAAATTCCATAGCCAACTTCACACCAGTCGCTAATACATTCCATGGCCAACTTCACACCACTCGCTCATAAATTCCATGGCCAACTTAGTACCACTCGCTCATAAATTCCATGGCCAACTTAGTACCACTCGCTCATAAATTCCAGAGCCAACTTCACACCGATAGCTCATAAATTCCATAGCTAATTTCGCACCGCTCGCTCATAAATTCCACGGCCAACTTCACACCGCTCGCTCATAAAATCCATGGCCGACTTCGCACCGCTCGCTCATAAAATCCATGGCCGACATCACACCGCTCGCTCATAAATTCCATGGCCAACTTAGTACCACTCGCTCATAAATTCCATGGCCAACTTAGTAACACTCGCTCATAAATTCCACGGCCAACTTCACACCGCTCGCTCATAAGTTCCATAGCCAACGTCGCACCGCTCGCTCATAAATTCCATGGCCATCTTCAAACCGCTCGCTCATAATTTCCACGGCCAACTTCACACCGCTAGCTCATAAATTCCATGGCCAACCTAGTACCAATCGCTCATGAAATCCATTGCCAGCATCACAACATTCGCTCATAAAATCCATGGCCAACTGCTCACAGATCGCTCATAAATTCCACAGCTAACTTCACAGCGCCCGCTCATAAATTCCATAGCTAATGTCGCACCGCTCGCTCATAAATTCAATAGCTAATTTCGCACCGCTCGCTCATAAATTCCATAGCTAATGTCGCACCGCTCGCTTATAAATTCAATAGCTAATTTCGCACCGCTCGCTCAAAAAATCCACGGCCAACTTCACACCGCACGCTCATAAAATCCATGGCCGACTTCGCACCGCTCGCTCATAAAATCCATGGCCGACTTCACACCGCTCGCTCATAAAATCCATGGTTAACTTCGCACCGCTCGCTCATAAATTCCACGGCCAAATTCACACCGCTCGCTCATAAGTTCCAAAGGCAACGTCGCACCGCTCGCTCATAAAATCCATGGCTAACTTCGCACCGCTCGCTCATAAATTCAATAGCTAATTTCGCACCGCTCGCTCATAAATTCCATAGCTAATGTCGCACCGCTCGCTCATAAATTCAATAGCTAATTTCGCACCGCTCGTTCATAAATTCCACGGCCAACTTCGCACCGCTCGCTCATAAATTCCACGGCCAACTGCACACAGCTCGCTAATAAATTCCACGGCCAACTTCACACCTCTCGCTCATAATATCCATGGCCCACTACGCACCGCTCGCTCATAAATTCCAAAGCCAGCTTCACACCGCTCGCTCATAAAATCCATGGCCAAATTTACACCGATCGAACATAAATTTCATCGTCAACTTCACACCGCTCGAACATAAATTCCATAGCCAACTTCACACCAGTCGCTAATACATTCCATGGCCAACTTCACACCACTCGCTCATAAATTCCATGGCCAACTTAGTACCACTCGCTCATAAATTCCATGGCCAACTTAGTACCACTCGCTCATAAATTCCAGAGCCAACTTCACACCGATAGCTCATAAATTCCATAGCTAATTTCGCACCGCTCGCTCATAAATTCCACGGCCAACTTCACACCGCTCGCTCATAAAATCCATGGCCGACTTCGCACCGCTCGCTCATAAAATCCATGGCCGACATCACACCGCTCGCTCATAAATTCCATGGCCAACTTAGTACCACTCGCTCATAAATTCCATGGCCAACTTAGTAACACTCGCTCATAAATTCCACGGCCAACTTCACACCGCTCGCTCATAAGTTCCATAGCCAACGTCGCACCGCTCGCTCATAAATTCCATGGCCATCTTCAAACCGCTCGCTCATAATTTCCACGGCCAACTTCACACCGCTAGCTCATAAATTCCATGGCCAACCTAGTTCCAATCGCTCATGAAATCCATTGCCAGCATCACAACATTCGCTCATAAAATCCATGGCCAACTGCTCACAGATCGCTCATAAATTCCACAGCTAACTTCACAGCGCCCGCTCATAAATTCCATAGCTAATGTCGCACCGCTCGCTCATAAATTCAATAGCTAATTTCGCACCGCTCGCTCATAAATTCCATAGCTAATGTCGCACCGCTCGCTGATAAATTCAATAGCTAATTTCGCACCGCTCGCTCAAAAAATCCACGGCCAACTTCACACCGCACGCTCATAAAATCCATGGCCGACTTCGCACCGCTCGCTCATAAAATCCATGGCCGACTTCACACCGCTCGCTCATAAAATCCATGGTTAACTTCGCACCGCTCGCTCATAAATTCCACGGCCAAATTCACACCGCTCGCTCATAAGTTCCAAAGGCAACGTCGCACCGCTCGCTCATAAAATCCATGGCTAACTTCGCACCGCTCGCTCATAAATTCAATAGCTAATTTCGCACCGCTCGCTCATAAATTCCATAGCTAATGTCGCACCGCTCGCTCATAAATTCAATAGCTAATTTCGCACCGCTCGTTCATAAATTCCACGGCCAACTTCGCACCGCTCGCTCATAAATTCCACGGCCAACTGCACACAGCTCGCTAATAAATTCCACGGCCAACTTCACACCTCTCGCTCATAATATCCATGGCCCACTACGCACCGCTCGCTCATAAATTCCAAAGCCAGCTTCACACCGCTAGCTGATAAATTCCAAGGCCAACTATGCACTGCGCGCTCATAAAATCCATAGTCAACTTCACACCGCTCGATCATACATTCTATGGCTAAGTTAATACCCCTCGCTCATATATTCAATGGCTAATTTTATACCGCTCGCTCATAAATTCCATGGCCAAATTTACACCGATCGAACATAAATTCCATCGTCAACTTCACACCGCTCGAACATAAATTCCATAGCCAACTTCACACCGCTCGCTAATAAATTCCACGGCCAACTTCACACCGCTCGCTCATAAAATCCATGGCAAACTTCGCACCGCTCGCTCATAAATTCTAAAGCAAACTTTACACCGCTCGCTCATAAATTCCATGGCCAACTTCACACCGCTAGCTCATAAATTCCATGGCCAACCTAGTACCAATCGCTCATGAAATCCATTGCCAGCATCACAACGCACGCTCATAAAATCCATGGCAAACTGCTCACAGATCGCTCATAAATTCCACAGCCAACTTCACAGCGCTCGCTCATAAATTCCATAGCTAATGTCGCACCGCTCGCTCATAAATTCAATAGCTAATTTCGCACCGCTCCCTCAGAATTTCCATGACCAACTTAATACCGCTCGGTCATATATTCTATGGCTAATTTCATACCGCTCGCTCATAAATTCCGTGACAAACTTTACACCACTCGGACATAAATTCCATGGCCTACTTCACACGGTTCGCTCATAAATTCTATGGCCAACTTGACACCGCTCGCTCATAAATACCATAGCTAATTTCGCACCGCTCCCTCATCGATTCCATGGCCAACTTGCTCGGGCATGAATTCCATGGCCAACTTGACAGCGCTCGCTCATAAATTCCATAGCTAATTTCGCACCGCTCGCTCATAAATTCAAGGGCACATTTCACACCGCTCGCTCATAAATTCCACGTTCAACTTCACACCGCTCGCTCATAAAATCCATGGCCGACTTCGCACCGCTTGCTCATAAAATCCATGGCCGATTTCTCACCGCTCGCTCATAAAATCCATGGTTAACTTCGCATTGCTCGCTCATAAATTCCATAGCCAACTTCACACCGCTAGCTCATAAATTCCAAGGCCAACTTCGCACCGCTCGCTCATAAATTCCATAGCCAAATTTACACCGATCGAACATAAATTCCATCATCAACTTCACACCGCTCGAACATAAATTCCATAGCCAACTTCACACCGCTCGCTAATACATTCCATGGCCAACTTCACACCAATCGCTCATAAATTCCATGGCCAACTTAGTACCACTCGCTCATAAATTCCAGAGCCAACTTCACACCGATAGCTCATAAATTCCATAGCTAATTTCGCACCGCTCGCTCATAAATACCACGGCCAACTTCACACCGCACGCTCATAAGTTCCATAGCCAACGTCGCACCGCTCGCTCATAAATTCCATGGCCATCTTCAAACCGCTCGGTCATAATTTCCACGGCCAACTTCACACCGCTCGCTCATAAAATCCATGGCTAACTTCGCACCGCTCGCTCATAAATTCTAAAGCAAACTTTACACCGATAGATCATAAATTCCAAGGTCAACTTCGCACCGCTCGCTCATAAATTCCACGGCCAACTGCACACAGCTCGCTAGTAAATTCCATGGACAACTTCACACCTCTCGCTCATAAAATCCATGGCCCACTTCACACCGCTAGCTCATAAATTCCATGGCCAACTTAGTACCAATCGGTCATGAAATCCATTGCCAGCATCACACCGCTCGCTCATAAAATCCATGGCCAACTGCTCACAGATCGCTCATAAATTCCACAGCCAACATCACAGCCCTCGCTCATAAATACCATAGCTAATGTCGCACCGCTCGCTCATAAATTCCATAGCTAATTTCGCACCGCTCGCTCATAAATTCCACGGCCAACATCACACCGCTCGCTCATAAAATCCATGGCCGACTTCGCACCGCTCGCTCATAAAATCCATGGCCGACTGCACACAGCTCGCGAATAAATTCCACGGCCAACTTCACACCTCTCGCTCATAAAATTCATGGCCCACTTCGCACCGCTCGCTCATAAATTCCAAAGCCAGCTTCACACCGCTAGCTCATAAATTCCAAGGCCAACTATGCACTGCGCGCTCATAAAATCCATAGTCAACTTCACACCGCTCGATCATACATTCTATGGCTAAGTTAATACCCCTCGCTCATATATTCAATGGCTAATTTTATACCGCTCGCTCATAAATTCCATGGCCAAATTTACACCGATCGAACATAAATTCCATCGTCAACTGCACACCGCTCGAACATAAATTCCATAGCCAACTTCACACCGCTCGCTAATAAATTCCATGGCCAACTTCACACCGCTAGCTCATAAATTCCATGGCCAACTTCGTACTACTCGCTCATGAAATCCATAGCCAGCATCACACCGCTCGCTCATAAAATCCATGGCCAACTGCTCACAGATCGCTCATAAATTCCACAGCCAACTTCACAGCGCTCGCTCATAAATTCCATAGCTTATGTCGCACCGCTCGCTCATAAATTCCATAGCTAATTTCGCACCGCTCGCTCATAAATTCCATAGCTTATGTCGCACCGCTCGCTCATAAATTCCATAGCTAATTTCGCACCGCTCGCTCATAAATTCAATGGCTAATTTCACACCGCTTGCTCATAAATTCCATGGCCAACTTCACGCCACTCGCTCATAAATTCCTTGGGCAACTTCATACCGCTCGCTCATAAATTCCATAGCCAACGTCGCACCGTTCTCTCATAAATTCCATGGCCATCTTCAAACCGCTCGCTCATAAAATCCATGGCTAACTTCGCACCGCTCGCTCATAAATTCTAAAGCAAACTTTACACCGCTCGCTCATAAATTCCATGGCCAACTTCACACCGCTAGCTCATAAATTCCATGTCCAACCTAGTACCAATCGCTCATAAAATCCATTGCCAGCATCACAACGCTCGCTCATAAAATCCATGGCCAACTGCTCACAGATCGTTCATAAATTCCACAGCCAACTTCACAGCGCTCGCTCATAAATTCCATAGCTAATGTCGCACCGCTCGCTCATAAATTCAATAGCTAATTTCGCACCGCTCGCTCATAAATTCCATAGCTAATGTCGCACCGCTCGCTCATAAATTCAATAGCTAATTTTGCACCGCTCGCTCATAAATTCCACGGCCAACTTCGCACCGCTCGCTCATAAATTCCACGGCCAACTGCACACAGCTCGCTAATAAATTCCACGGCCAACTTCACACCTCTCGCTCATAAAATCCATGGCCCACTACGCACCGCTCGCTCATAAATTCCAAAGCCAGCTTCACACCGCTAGCTCATAAATTCCAAGGCCAACTATGCACTGCGCGCTCATAAAATCCATAGTCAACTTCACACCGCTCGATCATACATTCTATGGCTAAGTTAATACCCCTCGCTCATATATTCAATGGCTAATTTTATACCGCTCGCTCGTAAATTCCATGGCCAAATTTACACCGATCGAACATAAATTCCATCGTCAACTTCACACCGCTCGAACATAAATTCCATAGCCAACTTCACACCGCTCGCTAATAAATTCCATGGCCAACTTCACACCGCTAGCTCATAAATTCCATGGCCAACTTAGTACCACTCGCTCATGAAATCCATATCCAGCATCACACCGCTCGCTCATAAAATCCATGGCCAATTGCTCACAGATCGCTTTAAATTCCACAGCCAACTTCACAGCGCTCGCCCATAAATTCCATAGCTAATGTCTCACCGCTCGCTCATAAATTCAATAGCTAATTTCGCAACGCTCGCTCATAAATTCCACGGCCAACTTCACACCGCTCGCTCATAAAATCCATGGCCGACTTCGCACCGCTCGCTCATAAATTCGATGGCCGACTTCACACCGCTCGCTCATAAATTCCATAGCCAACTTCACACCGCTAGCTCATAAATTTTAAGGACAACTTCGCACCGCTCGCTCATAAATTCCATGGCCAAATTTACACCGATCGAACATAAATTCCATCGTCAACTTCACACCGCTCGAACATAAATTCCATAGCCAACTTCACACCAGTCGCTAATACATTCCATGGCCAACTTCACACCACTCGCTCATAAATTCCATGGCCAACTTCACACCGCTAGCTCATAAATTCCATGTCCAACCTAGTACCAATCGCTCATGAAATCCATTGCCAGCATCACAACGCTCGCTCATAAAATCCATGGCCAACTGCTCACAGATCGTTCATAAATTCCACAGCCAACTTCACAGCGCTCGCTCATAAATTCCATAGCTAATGTCGCACCGCTCGCTCATAAATTCAATAGCTAATTTTGCACCGCTCGCTCATAAATTCCACGGCCAACTTCGCACCGCTCGCTCATAAATTCCACGGACAACTGCACACAGCTCGCTAATAAATTCCACGGCCAATTTCACACCTCTCGCTCATAAAATCCATGGCCCACTACGCACCGCTCGCTCATAAACTCCAAAGCCAGCTTCACACCGCTAGCTCATAAATTCCAAGGCCAACTATGCACTGCGAGCTCATAAAATCCATAGTCAACTTCACACCGCTCGATCATACATTCTATGGCTAAGTTAATACCGCTCGCTCATATATTCAATGGCTAATTTTATACCGCTCGCACATAAATTCCATGGCCAAATTTACACCGATCGAACATAAATTCCATCGTCAACTTCACACCGCTCGAACATAAATTCCATAGCCAACTTCACACCGCTCGCTAATAAATTCCATGGCCAACTTCACACCGCTAGCTCATAAATTCCATGACCAACTTAGTACCACTCGCTCATGAAATCCATATCCAGCATCACACCGCTCGCTCATAAAATCCATGGCCAATTGCTCACAGATCGCACTAAATTCCACAGCCAACTTCACAGCGCTCGCTCATAAATTCCATAGCTAATGTCTCACCGCTCGCTCATAAATTCAATAGCTAATTTCGCACCGCTCGCTCATAAATTCCACGGCCAACTTCACACCGCTCGCTCATAAAATCCATGGCCGACTTCGCACCGCTCGCTCATAAAATCCATGGCCGACTTCACACCGCTCGCTAATAAATTCCATAGCCAACGTCGCACCGCTCGCTCATAAATTCCACGGCCAACTGCACACAGCTCGCTAGTAAATTCCATGGACAACTTCACACCTCTCGCTCATAAAATCCATGGCCCACTTCACACCGCTAGCTCATAAATTCCATGGCCAACTTAGTACCAATCGCTCATGAAATCCATTGCCAGCATCACACCGCTCGCTCATAAAATCCATGGCCAACTGCTCACAGATCGCTCATAAATTCCACAGCCAACATCACAGCCCTCGCTCATAAATACCATAGCTAATGTCGCACCGCTCGCTCATAAATTCCATAGCTAATTTCGCACCGCTCGCTCATAAATTCCACGGCCAACTTCACACCGCTCGCTCATAAAATCCATGGCCAACTTCGCACCGCTCGCTCAAAAATTCCATAGCTAATTACGCACCGCTAGCTCATAAATTCCATGGCCAACTTAGTACCGCTCGCTCATAAAATCCATAGCCATTTTCTCACCGCTCGCTCATAATTTCCATGACCAACTTAATACCGCTCGCTCATAAATTCAAGGGCTAATTTCATACCGCACGCTCATAAATTCCATGGCCATCTTCACACCACTCGCTCATAAATTCCATGGGCAACTTCGCACATCTCGCTCATAAAATCCATAGCCAATTTCACACCGCTCGCTCAAAAATTCCATAGCTAATGTCGCACCGCTCGCTCATAAATTCCATAGCTAATTTCGCACCGCTCGCTCACAGATTCCATGTCGAACTTGACACCTCTTGGGCATCAATTCCATGGCCAACTTGACACCGCTCGTTCATAAATTCCATAGCTACTTTCGCACCGCTCGCTCAGAAATTCAATGGCTATTTTCACACCACTCGCTCATAAATTCCATGGGCAACTTCACACCGCTCGAACATAAATTCCATAGCCAACTTCACACCAGTCGCTAATACATTCCATGGCCAACTTCACACCACTCGCTCATAAATTCCATGGCCAACTTAGTACCACTCGCTCATAAATTCCAGGGCCAACTTAGTACCACTCGCTCATAAATTCCAGAGCCAACTTCACACCGATAGCTCATAAATTCCATAGCTAATTTCGCACCGCTCGCTCATAAATTCCACGGCCAACTTCACACCGCTCGCTCATAAAATCCATGGCCGACTTCGCACCGCTCGCTCATAAAATCCATGGCCGACTTCACACCACTCGCTCATAAATTCCATAGCCAACTTCACACCGCTAGCTCATAAATTCCATGGCCAACCTAGTACCAATCGCTCATGAAATCCATTGCCAGCATCACAACATTCGCTCATAAAATCCATGGCCAACTGCTCACAGATCGCTCATAAATTCCACAGCTAACTTCACAGCGCTCGCTCATAAATTCCATAGCTAATGTCGCACCGCTCGCTCATAAATTCAATAGTTAATTTCGCACCGCTCGCTCATAAATTCCATAGCTAATGTCGCACCGCTCGCTTATAAATTCAATAGCTAATTTCGCACCGCTCGCTCATAAAATCCACGGCCAACTTCACACAGCACGCTCATAAAATCCATGGCCGACTTCGCACCGCTCGCTCATAAAATCCATGGCCGACTTCACACCGCTCGCTCATAAAATCCATGGCCGACTTCGCACCGCTCGCTCATAAAATCCATGGCCGACTTCACACCGCTCGCTCATAAATTCCATAGCCAACTTCACACCGCTAGCTCATAAATTTCAAGGCCAACTTCGCACCGCTCGCTCATAAATTCCATGGCCAAATTTACACCGATCGAACATAAATTCCATCGTCAACTTCACACCGCTCGAACATAAATTGCATAGCCAACTTCACACCAGTCGCTAATACATTCCATGGCCAACTTCACACCACTCGCTCATAAATTCCATGGCCAACTTAGTACCACTCGCTCATAAATTCCATGGCCAACTTAGTAACACTCGCTCATAAATTCCACGGCCAACTTCACACCGCTCGCTCATAAGTTCCATAGCCAACGTCGCACCGCTCGCTCATAAATTCCATGGCCATCTTCAAACCGCTCGCTCATAATTTCCACGGCCAACTTCACACCGCTAGCTCATAAATTCCATGGCCAACCTAGTACCAATCGCTCATGAAATCCATTGCCAGCATCACAACATTCGCTCATAAAATCCATGGCCAACTGCTCACAGATCGCTCATAAATTCCACAGCTAACTTCACAGCGCTCGCTCATAAATTCCATAGCTAATGTCGCACCGCTCGCTCATAAATTCAATAGTTAATTTCGCACCGCTCGCTCATATATTCCATAGCTAATGTCGCACCGCTCGCTTATAAATTCAATAGCTAATTTCGCACCGCTCGCTCATAAAATCCACGGCCAACTTCACACAGCACGCTCATAAAATCCATGGCCGACTTCGCACCGCTCGCTCATAAAATCCATGGCCGACTTCACACCGCTCGCTCATAAAATCCATGGTTAACTTCGCATTGCTCGCTCATAAATTCCATAGCCAACTTCACACCGCTAGCTCATAAATTCCAAGGCCAACTTCGCACCGCTCGCTCATAAATTCCATGGCCAAATTTACACCGATCGAACATAAATTCCATCGTCAACTTCACACCGCTCGACCATAAATTCCATAGCCAACTTCACACCAGTCGCTAATACATTCCATGGCCAACTTCACACCAGTCGCTCATAAATTCCATGGCCAACTTATTACCACTCGCTCATAAATTCCATGGCCAACTTAGTAACACTCGCTCATTAATTTCAGAGCCAACTTCACACCGATAGCTCATAAATTCCACAGCTAATTTCGCACCGCTCGCTCATAAATTCCACGGCCAAATTCACACCGCTCTCTCATAAATTCCATGGCCATCTTCAAACCGCTCGCTCATAAAATCCATGGCTAACTTCGCACCGCTCGCTCATAAATTCTAAAGCAAACTTTACACCGCTCGCTCATAAATTCCATGGCCAACTTCACACCGCTAGCTCATAAATTCCATGGCCAACCTAGTACCAATCGCTCATGAAATCCATTGCCAGCATCACAACGCTCGCTCATAAAATCCATGGCCAACTGCTCACAGATCGTTCATAAATTCCACAGCCAACTTCACAGCGCTCGCTCATAAATTCCATAGCTAATGTCGCACCGCTCGCTCATAAATTCAATAGCTAATTTCGCACCGCTCGCTCATAAATTCCATAGCTAATGTCGCACCGCTCGCTCATAAATTCAATAGCTAATTTCGCACCGCTCGCTCATACATTCCATGGCCAACTTCACACCACTCGCTCATAAATTCCATGGCCAACTTAGTACCACTCGCTCATAAATTCCATGGCCAACTTAGTACCACTCGCTCATAAATTCCAGAGCCAACTTCACACCGATAGCTCATAAATTCCATAGTTAATTTCGCACCGCTCGCTCATAAATTCCATAGCTTATGTCGCACCGCTCGCTCATAAATTCCATAGCTAATTTCGCACCGCTCGCTCATAAATTCAATCGCTAATTTCACACCGCTTGCTCATAAATTCCATGGCCAACTTCACGCCACTCGCTCATAAATTCCTTGGGCAACTTCATACCGCTCGCTCATAAATTCCATAGCCAACGTCGCACCGTTCTCTCATAAATTCCATGGCCATCTTCAAACCGCTCGCTCATAAAATCCATGGCTAACTTCGCACCGCTCGCTCATAAATTCTAAAGCAAACTTTACACCGCTCGCTCATAAATTCCATGGCCAACTTCACACCGCTAGCTCATAAATTCCATAGCCAACTTCACACCGCTAGCTCATAAATTTCAAGGACAACTTCGCACCGCTCGCTCATAAATTCCATGGCCAAATTTACACCGATCGAACATAAATTCCATCGTCAACTTCACACCGCTCGAACATAAATTCCATAGCCAACTTCACACCAGTCGCTAATACATTCCATGGCCAACTTCACACCACTCGCTCATAAATTCCATGGCCAACTTCACACCGCTAGCTCATAAATTCCATGGCCAACCTAGTACCAATCGCTCATGAAATCCATTGCCAGCATCACAACGCTCGCTCATAAAATCCATGGCCAACTGCTCACAGATCGTTCATAAATTCCACAGCCAACTTCACAGCGCTCGCTCATAAATTCCATAGCTAATGTCGCACCGCTCGCTCATAAATTCAATAGCTAATTTCGCACCGCTCGCTCATAAATTCCATAGCTAATGTCGCACCGCTCGCTCATAAATTCAATAGCTAATTTCGCACCGCTCGCTCATACATTCCATGGCCAACTTCACACCACTCGCTCATAAATTCCATGGCCAACTTAGTACCACTCGCTCATAAATTCCATGGCCAACTTAGTACCACTCGCTCATAAATTCCAGAGCCAACTTCACACCGATAGCTCATAAATTCCATAGTTAATTTCGCACCGCTCGCTCATAAATTCCATAGCTTATGTCGCACCGCTCGCTCATAAATTCCATAGCTAATTTCGCACCGCTCGCTCATAAATTCAATCGCTAATTTCACACCGCTTGCTCATAAATTCCATGGCCAACTTCACGCCACTCGCTCATAAATTCCTTGGGCAACTTCATACCGCTCGCTCATAAATTCCATAGCCAACGTCGCACCGTTCTCTCATAAATTCCATGGCCATCTTCAAACCGCTCGCTCATAAAATCCATGGCTAACTTCGCACCGCTCGCTCATAAATTCTAAAGCAAACTTTACACCGCTCGCTCATAAATTCCATGGCCAACTTCACACCGCTAGCTCATAAATTCCATAGCCAACTTCACACCGCTAGCTCATAAATTTCAAGGACAACTTCGCACCGCTCGCTCATAAATTCCATGGCCAAATTTACACCGATCGAACATAAATTCCATCGTCAACTTCACACCGCTCGAACATAAATTCCATAGCCAACTTCACACCAGTCGCTAATACATTCCATGGCCAACTTCACACCACTCGCTCATAAATTCCATGGCCAACTTCACACCGCTAGCTCATAAATTCCATGTCCAACCTAGTACCAATCGCTCATGAAATCCATTGCCAGCATCACAACGCTCGCTCATAAAATCCATGGCCAACTGCTCACAGATCGTTCATAAATTCCACAGCCAACTTCACAGCGCTCGCTCATAAATTCCATAGCTAATGTCGCACCGCTCGCTCATAAATTCAATAGCTAATTTCGCACCGCTCGCTCATAAATTCCATAGCTAATGTCGCACCGCTCGCTCATAAATTCAATAGCTAATTTTGCACCGCTCGCTCATAAATTCCACGGCCAACTTCGCACCGCTCGCTCATAAATTCCACGGCCAACTGCACACAGCTCGCTAATAAATTCCACGGCCAACTTCACACCTCTCGCTCATAAAATCCATGGCCCACTACGCACCGCTCGCTCATAAATTCCAAAGCCAGCTTCACACCGCTAGCTCATAAATTCCAAGGCCAACTATGCACTGCGCGCTCATAAAATCCATAGTCAACTTCACACCGCTTGATCATACATTCTATGGCTAAGTTAATACCCCTCGCTCATATATTCAATGGCTAATTTTATACCGCTCGCTCATAAATTCCATGGGCAAATTTACACCGATCGAACATAAATTCCATCGTCAACTTCACACCGCTCGAACATAAATTCCATAGCCAACTTCACACCGCTCGCTAATAAATTCCATGGCCAACTTCACACCGCTAGCTCATAAATTCCATGGCCAACTTAGTACCACTCGCTCATGAAATCCATATCCAGCATCACACCGCTCGCTCATAAAATCCATGGCCAATTGCTCACAGATCGCTTTAAATTCCACAGCCAACTTCACAGCGCTCGCTCATAAATTCCATAGCTAATGTCTCACCGCTCGCTCATAAATTCAATAGCTAATTTCGCACCGCTCGCTCATAAATTCCACGGCCAACTTCACACCGCTCGCTCATAAAATCCATGGCCGACTTCGCACCGCTCGCTCATAAAATCCATGGCCGACTTCACACCGCTCGCTCATAAATTCCATAGCCAACTTCACACCGCTAGCTCATAAATTTCAAGGACAACTTCGCACCGCTCGCTCATAAATTCCATGGCCAAATTTACACCGATCGAACATAAATTCCATCGTCAACTTCACACCGCTCGAACATAAATTCCATAGCCAACTTCACACCAGTCGCTAATACATTCCATGGCCAACTTCACACCACTCGCTCATAAATTCCATGGCCAACTTAGTACCACTCGCTCATAAATTCCATGGCCAACTTAGTAACACTCGCTCATAAATTCCACGGCCAACTTCACACCGCTCGTTCATAAGTTCCATAGCCAACGTCGCACCGCTCGCTCATAAATTCCATGGCCATCTTCAAACCGCTCGCTCATAATTTCCACGGCCAACTTCACACCGCTCGCTCATAAATTCTAAAGCAAACTTTACACCGATAGATCATAAATTCCAAGGCCAACTTCGCACCGTTCGCTCATAAATTCCACGGCCAACTGCACACAGCTCGCTAATAAATTCCACGGCCAACTTCACACCTCTCGCTCATAAAATCCATGGCCCACTACGCACCGCTCGCTCATAAACTCCAAAGCCAGCTTCACACCGCTAGCTCATAAATTCCAAGGCCAACTATGCACTGCGAGCTCATAAAATCCATAGTCAACTTCACACCGCTCGATCATACATTCTATGGCTAAGTTAATACCGCTCGCTCATATATTCAATGGCTAATTTTATACCGCTCGCACATAAATTCCATGGCCAAATTTACACCGATCGAACATAAATTCCATCGTCAACTTCACACCGCTCGAACATAAATTCCATAGCCAACTTCACACCGCTCGCTACTAAATTCCATGGCCAACTTCACACCGCTAGCTCATAAATTCCATGACCAACTTAGTACCACTCGCTCATGAAATCCATATCCAGCATCACACCGCTCGCTCGTAAAATCCATGGCCAATTGCTCACAGATCGCATTAAATTCCACAGCCAACTTCACAGCGCTCGCTCATAAATTCCATAGCTAATGTCTCACCGCTCGCTCATAAATTCAATAGCTAATTTCGCACCGCTCGCTCATAAATTCCACGGCCAACTTCACACCGCTCGCTCATAAAATCCATGGCCGACTTCGCACCGTTCGCTCATAAAATCCATGGCCGACTTCACACCGCTCGCTAATAAATTCCATAGCCAACGTCGCACCGCTCGCTCATAAATTCCACGGCCAACTGCACACAGCTCGCTAGTAAATTCCATGGCCAACTTCACACCTCTCGCTCATAAAATCCATGGCCCACTTCACACCGCTAGCTCATAAATTCCATGGCCAACTTAGTACCAATCGCTCATGAAATCCATTGCCAGCATCACACCGCTCGCTCATAAAATCCATGGCCAACTGCTCACAGATCGCTCATAAATTCCACTGCCAACATCACAGCCCTCGCTCATCAATACCATAGCTAATGTCGCACCGCTCGCTCATAAATTCCATAGCTAATTTCGCACCGCTCGCTCATAAATTCCACGGCCAACATCACACCGCTCGCTCATAAAATCCATGGCCGACTTCGCACCGCTCGCTCATAAAATCCATGGCCGACTGCACACAGCTCGCGAATAAATTCCACGGCCAACTTCACACCTCTCGCTCATAAAATTCATGGCCCACTTCGCACCGCTCGCTCATAAATTCCAAAGCCAGCTTCACACCGCTAGCTCATAAATTCCAAGGCCAACTATGCACTGCGCGCTCATAAAATCCATAGTCAACTTCACACCGCTCGATCATACATTCTATGGCTAAGTTAATACCCCTCGCTCATATATTCAATGGCTAATTTTATACCGCTCGCTCATAAATTCCATGGCCAAATTTACACCGATCGAACATAAATTCCATCGTCAACTTCACACCGCTCGAACATAAATTCCATAGCCAACTTCACACCGCTCGCTACTAAATTCCATGGCCAACTTCACACCGCTAGCTCATAAATTCCATGACCAACTTAGTACCACTCGCTCATGAAATCCATATCCAGCATCACACCGCTCGCTCGTAAAATCCATGGCCAATTGCTCACAGATCGCATTAAATTCCACAGCCAACTTCACAGCGCTCGCTCATAAATTCCATAGCTAATGTCTCACCGCTCGCTCATAAATTCAATAGCTAATTTCGCACCGCTCGCTCATAAATTCCACGGCCAACTTCACACCGCTCGCTCATAAAATCCATGGCCGACTTCGCACCGTTCGCTCATAAAATCCATGGCCGACTTCACACCGCTCGCTAATAAATTCCATAGCCAACGTCGCACCGCTCGCTCATAAATTCCACGGCCAACTGCACACAGCTCGCTAGTAAATTCCATGGCCAACTTCACACCTCTCGCTCATAAAATCCATGGCCCACTTCACACCGCTAGCTCATAAATTCCATGGCCAACTTAGTACCAATCGCTCATGAAATCCATTGCCAGCATCACACCGCTCGCTCATAAAATCCATGGCCAACTGCTCACAGATCGCTCATAAATTCCACTGCCAACATCACAGCCCTCGCTCATCAATACCATAGCTAATGTCGCACCGCTCGCTCATAAATTCCATAGCTAATTTCGCACCGCTCGCTCATAAATTCCACGGCCAACATCACACCGCTCGCTCATAAAATCCATGGCCGACTTCGCACCGCTCGCTCATAAAATCCATGGCCGACTGCACACAGCTCGCGAATAAATTCCACGGCCAACTTCACACCTCTCGCTCATAAAATTCATGGCCCACTTCGCACCGCTCGCTCATAAATTCCAAAGCCAGCTTCACACCGCTAGCTCATAAATTCCAAGGCCAACTATGCACTGCGCGCTCATAAAATCCATAGTCAACTTCACACCGCTCGATCATACATTCTATGGCTAAGTTAATACCCCTCGCTCATATATTCAATGGCTAATTTTATACCGCTCGCTCATAAATTCCATGGCCAAATTTACACCGATCGAACATAAATTCCATCGTCAACTGCACACCGCTCGAACATAAATTCAAGGGCTAATTTCATACCGCACGCTCATAAATTCCATGGCCATCTTCACACCACTCGCTCATAAATTCCATGGGCAACTTCGCACATCTCGCTCATAAAATCCATAGCCAATTTCACACCGCTCGCTCAAAAATTCCATAGCTAATGTCGCACCGCTCGCTCATAAATTCCATAGCTAATTTCGCACCGCTCGCTCACAGATTCCATGTCGAACTTGACACCTCTTGGGCATCAATTCCATGGCCAACTTGACACCGCTCGTTCATAAATTCCATAGCTACTTTCGCACCGCTCGCTCAGAAATTCAATGGCTATTTTCACACCACTCGCTCATAAATTCCATGGGCAACTTCACACCGCTCGAACATAAATTCCATAGCCAACTTCACACCAGTCGCTAATACATTCCATGGCCAACTTCACACCACTCGCTCATAAATTCCATGGCCAACTTAGTACCACTCGCTCATAAATTCCAGGGCCAACTTAGTACCACTCGCTCATAAATTCCAGAGCCAACTTCACACCGATAGCTCATAAATTCCATAGCTAATTTCGCACCGCTCGCTCATAAATTCCACGGCCAACTTCACACCGCTCGCTCATAAAATCCATGGCCGACTTCGCACCGCTCGCTCATAAAATCCATGGCCGACTTCACACCGCTCGCTCATAAATTCCATAGCCAACTTCACACCGCTAGCTCATAAATTTCAAGGCCAACTTCGCACCGCTCGCTCATAAATTCCATGGCCAAATTTACACCGATCGAACATAAATTCCATCGTCAACTTCACACCGCTCGAACATAAATTGCATAGCCAACTTCACACCAGTCGCTAATACATTCCATGGCCAACTTCACACCACTCGCTCATAAATTCCATGGCCAACTTAGTACCACTCGCTCATAAATTCCATGGCCAACTTAGTAACACTCGCTCATAAATTCCACGGCCAACTTCACACCGCTCGCTCATAAGTTCCATAGCCAACGTCGCACCGCTCGCTCATAAATTCCATGGCCATCTTCAAACCGCTCGCTCATAATTTCCACGGCCAACTTCACACCGCTAGCTCATAAATTCCACGGCCAAATTCACACCGCTCTCTCATAAATTCCATGGCCATCTTCAAACCGCTCGCTCATAAAATCCATGGCTAACTTCGCACCGCTCGCTCATAAATTCTAAAGCAAACTTTACACCGCCCGCTCATAAATTCCATGGCCAACTTCACACCGCTAGCTCATAAATTCCATGGCCAACCTAGTACCAATCGCTCATGAAATCCATTGCCAGCATCACAACGCTCGCTCATAAAATCCATGGCCAACTGCTCACAGATCGTTCATAAATTCCACAGCCAACTTCACAGCGCTCGCTCATAAATTCCATAGCTAATGTCGCACCGCTCGCTCATAAATTCAATAGCTAATTTCGCACCGCTCGCTCATAAATTCCATAGCTAATGTCGCACCGCTCGCTCATAAATTCAATAGCTAATTTCGCACCGCTCGCTCATACATTCCATGGCCAACTTCACACCACTCGCTCATAAATTCCATGGCCAACTTAGTACCACTCGCTCATAAATTCCATGGCCAACTTAGTACCACTCGCTCATAAATTCCAGAGCCAACTTCACACCGATAGCTCATAAATTCCATAGCTAATTTCGCACCGCTCGCTCATAAATTCCACGGCCAACTGCACATAGCTCGCTAATAAATTCCACGGCCAACTTCACACATCTCGCTCATAAAATCCATGGCCCACTTCGCACCGGTAGCTCATAAATTCCAAAGCCAGCTTCACACCGCTCGCTCATAAAATCCATGGCCAAATTTACACCGATCGAACATAAATTTCATCGTCAACTTCACACCGCTCGAACATAAATTCCATAGCCAACTTCACACCAGTCGCTAATACATTCCATGGCCAACTTCACACCACTCGCTCATAAATTCCATGGCCAACTTAGTACCACTCGCTCATAAATTCCATGGCCAACTTAGTACCACTCGCTCATAAATTCCAGAGCCAACTTCACACCGATAGCTCATAAATTCCATAGCTAATTTCGCACCGCTCGCTCATAAATTCCACGGCCAACTTCACACCGCTCGCTCATAAAATCCATGGCCGACTTCGCACCGCTCGCTCATAAAATCCATGGCCGACATCACACCGCTCGCTCATAAATTCCATGGCCAACTTAGTACCACTCGCTCATAAATTCCATGGCCAACTTAGTAACACTCGCTCATAAATTCCACGGCCAACTTCACACCGCTCGCTCATAAGTTCCATAGCCAACGTCGCACCGCTCGCTCATAAATTCCATGGCCATCTTCAAACCGCTCGCTCATAATTTCCACGGCCAACTTCACACCGCTAGCTCATAAATTCCATGGCCAACCTAGTACCAATCGCTCATGAAATCCATTGCCAGCATCACAACATTCGCTCATAAAATCCATGGCCAACTGCTCACAGATCGCTCATAAATTCCACAGCTAACTTCACAGCGCCCGCTCATAAATTCCATAGCTAATGTCGCACCGCTCGCTCATAAATTCAATAGCTAATTTCGCACCGCTCGCTCATAAATTCCATAGCTAATGTCGCACCGCTCGCTTATAAATTCAATAGCTAATTTCGCACCGCTCGCTCAAAAAATCCACGGCCAACTTCACACCGCACGCTCATAAAATCCATGGCCGACTTCGCACCGCTCGCTCATAAAATCCATGGCCGACTTCACACCGCTCGCTCATAAAATCCATGGTTAACTTCGCACCGCTCGCTCATAAATTCCACGGCCAAATTCACACCGCTCGCTCATAAGTTCCAAAGGCAACGTCGCACCGCTCGCTCATAAAATCCATGGCTAACTTCGCACCGCTCGCTCATAAATTCAATAGCTAATTTCGCACCGCTCGCTCATAAATTCCATAGCTAATGTCGCACCGCTCGCTCATAAATTCAATAGCTAATTTCGCACCGCTCGTTCATAAATTCCACGGCCAACTTCGCACCGCTCGCTCATAAATTCCACGGCCAACTGCACACAGCTCGCTAATAAATTCCACGGCCAACTTCACACCTCTCGCTCATAATATCCATGGCCCACTACGCACCGCTCGCTCATAAATTCCAAAGCCAGCTTCACACCGCTCGCTCATAAAATCCATGGCCAAATTTACACCGATCGAACATAAATTTCATCGTCAACTTCACACCGCTCGAACATAAATTCCATAGCCAACTTCACACCAGTCGCTAATACATTCCATGGCCAACTTCACACCACTCGCTCATAAATTCCATGGCCAACTTAGTACCACTCGCTCATAAATTCCATGGCCAACTTAGTACCACTCGCTCATAAATTCCAGAGCCAACTTCACACCGATAGCTCATAAATTCCATAGCTAATTTCGCACCGCTCGCTCATAAATTCCACGGCCAACTTCACACCGCTCGCTCATAAAATCCATGGCCGACTTCGCACCGCTCGCTCATAAAATCCATGGCCGACATCACACCGCTCGCTCATAAATTCCATGGCCAACTTAGTACCACTCGCTCATAAATTCCATGGCCAACTTAGTAACACTCGCTCATAAATTCCACGGCCAACTTCACACCGCTCGCTCATAAGTTCCATAGCCAACGTCGCACCGCTCGCTCATAAATTCCATGGCCATCTTCAAACCGCTCGCTCATAATTTCCACGGCCAACTTCACACCGCTAGCTCATAAATTCCATGGCCAACCTAGTACCAATCGCTCATGAAATCCATTGCCAGCATCACAACATTCGCTCATAAAATCCATGGCCAACTGCTCACAGATCGCTCATAAATTCCACAGCTAACTTCACAGCGCCCGCTCATAAATTCCATAGCTAATGTCGCACCGCTCGCTCATAAATTCAATAGCTAATTTCGCACCGCTCGCTCATAAATTCCATAGCTAATGTCGCACCGCTCGCTGATAAATTCAATAGCTAATTTCGCACCGCTCGCTCAAAAAATCCACGGCCAACTTCACACCGCACGCTCATAAAATCCATGGCCGACTTCGCACCGCTCGCTCATAAAATCCATGGCCGACTTCACACCGCTCGCTCATAAAATCCATGGTTAACTTCGCACCGCTCGCTCATAAATTCCACGGCCAAATTCACACCGCTCGCTCATAAGTTCCAAAGGCAACGTCGCACCGCTCGCTCATAAAATCCATGGCTAACTTCGCACCGCTCGCTCATAAATTCAATAGCTAATTTCGCACCGCTCGCTCATAAATTCCATAGCTAATGTCGCACCGCTCGCTCATAAATTCAATAGCTAATTTCGCACCGCTCGTTCATAAATTCCACGGCCAACTTCGCACCGCTCGCTCATAAATTCCACGGCCAACTGCACACAGCTCGCTAATAAATTCCACGGCCAACTTCACACCTCTCGCTCATAATATCCATGGCCCACTACGCACCGCTCGCTCATAAATTCCAAAGCCAGCTTCACACCGCTAGCTGATAAATTCCAAGGCCAACTATGCACTGCGCGCTCATAAAATCCATAGTCAACTTCACACCGCTCGATCATACATTCTATGGCTAAGTTAATACCCCTCGCTCATATATTCAATGGCTAATTTTATACCGCTCGCTCATAAATTCCATGGCCAAATTTACACCGATCGAACATAAATTCCATCGTCAACTTCACACCGCTCGAACATAAATTCCATAGCCAACTTCACACCGCTCGCTAATAAATTCCACGGCCAACTTCACACCGCTCGCTCATAAAATCCATGGCAAACTTCGCACCGCTCGCTCATAAATTCTAAAGCAAACTTTACACCGCTCGCTCATAAATTCCATGGCCAACTTCACACCGCTAGCTCATAAATTCCATGGCCAACCTAGTACCAATCGCTCATGAAATCCATTGCCAGCATCACAACGCACGCTCATAAAATCCATGGCAAACTGCTCACAGATCGCTCATAAATTCCACAGCCAACTTCACAGCGCTCGCTCATAAATTCCATAGCTAATGTCGCACCGCTCGCTCATAAATTCAATAGCTAATTTCGCACCGCTCCCTCAGAATTTCCATGACCAACTTAATACCGCTCGGTCATATATTCTATGGCTAATTTCATACCGCTCGCTCATAAATTCCGTGACAAACTTTACACCACTCGGACATAAATTCCATGGCCTACTTCACACGGTTCGCTCATAAATTCTATGGCCAACTTGACACCGCTCGCTCATAAATACCATAGCTAATTTCGCACCGCTCCCTCATCGATTCCATGGCCAACTTGCTCGGGCATGAATTCCATGGCCAACTTGACAGCGCTCGCTCATAAATTCCATAGCTAATTTCGCACCGCTCGCTCATAAATTCAAGGGCACATTTCACACCGCTCGCTCATAAATTCCACGTTCAACTTCACACCGCTCGCTCATAAAATCCATGGCCGACTTCGCACCGCTTGCTCATAAAATCCATGGCCGATTTCTCACCGCTCGCTCATAAAATCCATGGTTAACTTCGCATTGCTCGCTCATAAATTCCATAGCCAACTTCACACCGCTAGCTCATAAATTCCAAGGCCAACTTCGCACCGCTCGCTCATAAATTCCATAGCCAAATTTACACCGATCGAACATAAATTCCATCATCAACTTCACACCGCTCGAACATAAATTCCATAGCCAACTTCACACCGCTCGCTAATACATTCCATGGCCAACTTCACACCAATCGCTCATAAATTCCATGGCCAACTTAGTACCACTCGCTCATAAATTCCAGAGCCAACTTCACACCGATAGCTCATAAATTCCATAGCTAATTTCGCACCGCTCGCTCATAAATACCACGGCCAACTTCACACCGCACGCTCATAAGTTCCATAGCCAACGTCGCACCGCTCGCTCATAAATTCCATGGCCATCTTCAAACCGCTCGGTCATAATTTCCACGGCCAACTTCACACCGCTCGCTCATAAAATCCATGGCTAACTTCGCACCGCTCGCTCATAAATTCTAAAGCAAACTTTACACCGATAGATCATAAATTCCAAGGTCAACTTCGCACCGCTCGCTCATAAATTCCACGGCCAACTGCACACAGCTCGCTAATAAATTCCACGGCCAACTATGCACTGCGCGCTCATAAAATCCATAGTCAACTTCACACCGCTTCATAAACTTCATAAACCGCACACCGATCATAAATTCTATGGCTAAGTTAATACCGCTCGCTCATGTATTCAATGGCTAATTTTATACCGCTCGCTCATAAATTCCATGGCCAAATTTACGCCGATAGAACATAAATTCCATCATCAACTTCACACCGCTCGAACATAAATTCCATAGCCAACTTCACACCGCTCGCTAATAAATTCCATGGGCAACTTCACACCGCTCGCTCATAAATTCAATGGCTAATTTCACACCGATTGCTCATAAATTCCATAGCCAACGTCGCACCGCTGGCTCATAAATTCCACGACCAACTGCACACAGCTCGCTAATAAATTCCACGGCCAACTTCACACCTCTCGCTCATAAAATCCATTGCCCACTTCGCACCGCTCGCTCATAAATTCCAAAGCCAGCTTCACACCGCTAGCTCAGAAATTCCAAGGCCAACTATGCACTGCGCGCTCATAAAATCCATAGCCAACTTCACACCGCTAGCTCATAAATTCCATGGCCAACTTCGTACTACTCGCTCATGAAATCCATAGCCAGCATCACACCGCTCGCTCATAAAATCCATGGCCAACTGCTCACAGATCGCTCATAAATTCCACAGCCAACTTCACAGCGCTCGCTCATAAATTCCATAGCTTATGTCGCACCGCTCGCTCATAAATTCCATAGCTAATTTTGCACCGCTCGCTCATAAATTCCACGGCCAACTTCGCACCGCTCGCTCATAAATTCCACGGCCAACTGCACACAGCTCGCTAATAAATTCCACGGCCAACTTCACACCTCTCGCTCATAAAATCCATGGCCCACTACGCACCGCTCGCTCATAAATTCCAAAGCCAGCTTCACACCGCTAGCTCATAAATTCCAAGGCCAACTATGCACTGCGCGCTCATAAAATCCATAGTCAACTTCACACCGCTCGATCATACATTCTATGGCTAAGTTAATACCCCTCGCTCATATATTCAATGGCTAATTTTATACCGCTCGCTCATAAATTCCATGGCCAAATTTACACCGATCGAACATAAATTCCATCGTCAACTTCACACCGCTCGAACATAAATTCCATAGCCAACTTCACACCGCTCGCTAATAAATTCCATGGCCAACTTCACACCGCTAGCTCATAAATTCCATGGCCAACTTCGTACTACTCGCTCATGAAATCCATAGCCAGCATCACACCGCTCGCTCATAAAATCCATGGCCAACTGCTCACAGATCGCTCATAAATTCCACAGCCAACTTCACAGCGCTCGCTCATAAATTCCATAGCTTATGTCGCACCGCTCGCTCATAAATTCCATAGCTAATTTCGCACCGCTCGCTCATAAATTCCATAGCTTATGTCGCACCGCTCGCTCATAAATTCCATAGCTAATTTCGCACCGCTCGCTCATAAATTCAATGGCTAATTTCACACCGCTTGCTCATAAATTCCATGGCCAACTTCACGCCACTCGCTCATAAATTCCTTGGGCAACTTCATACCGCTCGCTCATAAATTCCATAGCCAACGTCGCACCGTTCTCTCATAAATTCCATGGCCATCTTCAAACCGCTCGCTCATAAAATCCATGGCTAACTTCGCACCGCTCGCTCATAAATTCTAAAGCAAACTTTACACCGCTCGCTCATAAATTCCATGGCCAACTTCACACCGCTAGCTCATAAATTCCATGTCCAACCTAGTACCAATCGCTCATAAAATCCATTGCCAGCATCACAACGCTCGCTCATAAAATCCATGGCCAACTGCTCACAGATCGTTCATAAATTCCACAGCCAACTTCACAGCGCTCGCTCATAAATTCCATAGCTAATGTCGCACCGCTCGCTCATAAATTCAATAGCTAATTTCGCACCGCTCGCTCATAAATTCCATAGCTAATGTCGCACCGCTCGCTCATAAATTCAATAGCTAATTTTGCACCGCTCGCTCATAAATTCCACGGCCAACTTCGCACCGCTCGCTCATAAATTCCACGGCCAACTGCACACAGCTCGCTAATAAATTCCACGGCCAACTTCACACCTCTCGCTCATAAAATCCATGGCCCACTACGCACCGCTCGCTCATAAATTCCAAAGCCAGCTTCACACCGCTAGCTCATAAATTCCAAGGCCAACTATGCACTGCGCGCTCATAAAATCCATAGTCAACTTCACACCGCTCGATCATACATTCTATGGCTAAGTTAATACCCCTCGCTCATATATTCAATGGCTAATTTTATACCGCTCGCTCGTAAATTCCATGGCCAAATTTACACCGATCGAACATAAATTCCATCGTCAACTTCACACCGCTCGAACATAAATTCCATAGCCAACTTCACACCGCTCGCTAATAAATTCCATGGCCAACTTCACACCGCTAGCTCATAAATTCCATGGCCAACTTAGTACCACTCGCTCATGAAATCCATATCCAGCATCACACCGCTAGCTCATAAATTCCAAGGCCAACTATGCACTGCGCGCTCATAAAATCCATAGTCAACTTCACACCGCTCGATCATACATTCTATGGCTAAGTTAATACCCCTCGCTCATATATTCAATGGCTAATTTTATACCGCTCGCTCGTAAATTCCATGGCCAAATTTACACCGATCGAACATAAATTCCATCGTCAACTTCACACCGCTCGAACATAAATTCCATAGCCAACTTCACACCGCTCGCTAATAAATTCCATGGCCAACTTCACACCGCTAGCTCATAAATTCCATGGCCAACTTAGTACCACTCGCTCATGAAATCCATATCCAGCATCACACCGCTCGCTCATAAAATCCATGGCCAATTGCTCACAGATCGCTTTAAATTCCACAGCCAACTTCACAGCGCTCGCCCATAAATTCCATAGCTAATGTCTCACCGCTCGCTCATAAATTCAATAGCTAATTTCGCAACGCTCGCTCATAAATTCCACGGCCAACTTCACACCGCTCGCTCATAAAATCCATGGCCGACTTCGCACCGCTCGCTCATAAATTCCATGGCCGACTTCACACCGCTCGCTCATAAATTCCATAGCCAACTTCACACCGCTAGCTCATAAATTTTAAGGACAACGTCGCACCGCTCGCTCATAAATTCCATGGCCAAATTTACACCGATCGAACATAAATTCCATCGTCAACTTCACACCGCTCGAACATAAATTCCATAGCCAACTTCACACCAGTCGCTAATACATTCCATGGCCAACTTCACACCACTCGCTCATAAATTCCATGGCCAACTTCACACCGCTAGCTCATAAATTCCATGTCCAACCTAGTACCAATCGCTCATGAAATCCATTGCCAGCATCACAACGCTCGCTCATAAAATCCATGGCCAACTGCTCACAGATCGTTCATAAATTCCACAGCCAACTTCACAGCGCTCGCTCATAAATTCCATAGCTAATGTCGCACCGCTCGCTCATAAATTCAATAGCTAATTTTGCACCGCTCGCTCATAAATTCCACGGCCAACTTCGCACCGCTCGCTCATAAATTCCACGGACAACTGCACACAGCTCGCTAATAAATTCCACGGCCAATTTCACACCTCTCGCTCATAAAATCCATGGCCCACTACGCACCGCTCGCTCATAAACTCCAAAGCCAGCTTCACACCGCTAGCTCATAAATTCCAAGGCCAACTATGCACTGCGAGCTCATAAAATCCATAGTCAACTTCACACCGCTCGATCATACATTCTATGGCTAAGTTAATACCGCTCGCTCATATATTCAATGGCTAATTTTATACCGCTCGCACATAAATTCCATGGCCAAATTTACACCGATCGAACATAAATTCCATCGTCAACTTCACACCGCTCGAACATAAATTCCATAGCCAACTTCACACCGCTCGCTAATAAATTCCATGGCCAACTTCACACCGCTAGCTCATAAATTCCATGACCAACTTAGTACCACTCGCTCATGAAATCCATATCCAGCATCACACCGCTCGCTCATAAAATCCATGGCCAATTGCTCACAGATCGCACTAAATTCCACAGCCAACTTCACAGCGCTCGCTCATAAATTCCATAGCTAATGTCTCACCGCTCGCTCATAAATTCAATAGCTAATTTCGCACCGCTCGCTCATAAATTCCACGGCCAACTTCACACCGCTCGCTCATAAAATCCATGGCCGACTTCGCACCGCTCGCTCATAAAATCCATGGCCGACTTCACACCGCTCGCTAATAAATTCCATAGCCAACGTCGCACCGCTCGCTCATAAATTCCACGGCCAACTGCACACAGCTCGCTAGTAAATTCCATGGACAACTTCACACCTCTCGCTCATAAAATCCATGGCCCACTTCACACCGCTAGCTCATAAATTCCATGGCCAACTTAGTACCAATCGCTCATGAAATCCATTGCCAGCATCACACCGCTCGCTCATAAAATCCATGGCCAACTGCTCACAGATCGCTCATAAATTCCACAGCCAACATCACAGCCCTCGCTCATAAATACCATAGCTAATGTCGCACCGCTCGCTCATAAATTCCATAGCTAATTTCGCACCGCTCGCTCATAAATTCCACGGCCAACTTCACACCGCTCGCTCATAAAATCCATGGCCAACTTCGCACCGCTCGCTCAAAAATTCCATAGCTAATTACGCACCGCTAGCTCATAAATTCCATGGCCAACTTAGTACCGCTCGCTCATAAAATCCATAGCCATTTTCTCACCGCTCGCTCATAATTTCCATGACCAACTTAATACCGCTCGCTCATAAATTCAAGGGCTAATTTCATACCGCACGCTCATAAATTCCATGGCCATCTTCACACCACTCGCTCATAAATTCCATGGGCAACTTCGCACATCTCGCTCATAAAATCCATAGCCAATTTCACACCGCTCGCTCAAAAATTCCATAGCTAATGTCGCACCGCTCGCTCATAAATTCCATAGCTAATTTCGCACCGCTCGCTCACAGATTCCATGTCGAACTTGACACCTCTTGGGCATCAATTCCATGGCCAACTTGACACCGCTCGTTCATAAATTCCATAGCTACTTTCGCACCGCTCGCTCATAAATTCCACGGCCAACTTCACACCGCTCGCTCATAAAATCCATGGCCGACTTCGCACCGCTCGCTCATAAAATCCATGGCCGACTTCACACCGCTCGCTCATAAATTCCATAGCCAACTTCACACCGCTAGCTCATAAATTTCAAGGCCAACTTCGCACCGCTCGCTCATAAATTCCATGGCCAAATTTACACCGATCGAACATAAATTCCATCGTCAACTTCACACCGCTCGAACATAAATTGCATAGCCAACTTCACACCAGTCGCTAATACATTCCATGGCCAACTTCACACCACTCGCTCATAAATTCCATGGCCAACTTAGTACCACTCGCTCATAAATTCCATGGCCAACTTAGTAACACTCGCTCATAAATTCCACGGCCAACTTCACACCGCTCGCTCATAAGTTCCATAGCCAACGTCGCACCGCTCGCTCATAAATTCCATGGCCATCTTCAAACCGCTCGCTCATAATTTCCACGGCCAACTTCACACCGCTAGCTCATAAATTCCATGGCCAACCTAGTACCAATCGCTCATGAAATCCATTGCCAGCATCACAACATTTGCTCATAAAATCCATGGCCAACTGCTCACAGATCGCTCATAAATTCCACAGCTAACTTCACAGCGCTCGCTCATAAATTCCATAGCTAATGTCGCACCGCTCGCTCATAAATTCAATAGTTAATTTCGCACCGCTCGCTCATAAATTCCATAGCTAATGTCGCACCGCTCGCTGATAAATTCAATAGCTAATTTCGCACCGCTCGCTCATAAAATCCACGGCCAACTTCACACAGCACGCTCATAAAATCCATGGCCGACTTCGCACCGCTCGCTCATAAAATCCATGGCCGACTTCACACCGCTCGCTCATAAATTCCATAGCCAACTTCACACCGCTAGCTCATAAATTTCAAGGCCAACTTCGCACCGCTCGCTCATAAATTCCATGGCCAAATTTACACCGATCGAACATAAATTCCATCGTCAACTTCACACCGCTCGAACATAAATTGCATAGCCAACTTCACACCAGTCGCTAATACATTCCATGGCCAACTTCACACCACTCGCTCATAAATTCCATGGCCAACTTAGTACCACTCGCTCATAAATTCCATGGCCAACTTAGTAACACTCGCTCATAAATTCCACGGCCAACTTCACACCGCTCGCTCATAAGTTCCATAGCCAACGTCGCACCGCTCGCTCATAAATTCCATGGCCATCTTCAAACCGCTCGCTCATAATTTCCACGGCCAACTTCACACCGCTAGCTCATAAATTCCATGGCCAACCTAGTACCAATCGCTCATGAAATCCATTGCCAGCATCACAACATTCGCTCATAAAATCCATGGCCAACTGCTCACAGATCGCTCATAAGTTCCACAGCTAACTTCACAGCGCTCGCTCATAAATTCCATAGCTAATGTCGCACCGCTCGCTCATAAATTCAATAGTTAATTTCGCACCGCTCGCTCATAAATTCCATAGCTAATGTCGCATTGCTCGCTCATAAATTCCATAGCCAACTTCACACCGCTAGCTCATAAATTCCAAGGCCAACTTCGCACCGCTCGCTCATAAATTCCATGGCCAAATTTACACCGATCGAACATAAATTCCATCGTCAACTTCACACCGCTCGACCATAAATTCCATAGCCAACTTCACACCAGTCGCTAATACATTCCATGGCCAACTTCACACCAGTCGCTCATAAATTCCATGGCCAACTTAGTACCACTCGCTCATAAATTCCATGGCCAACTTAGTACCACTCGCTCATAAATTCCATGGCCAACTTAGTACCACTCGCTCATTAATTTCAGAGCCAACTTCACACCGATAGCTCATAAATTCCACAGCTAATTTCGCACCGCTCGCTCATAAATTCCACGGCCAAATTCACACCGCTCTCTCATAAATTCCATGGCCATCTTCAAACCGCTCGCTCATAAAATCCATGGCTAACTTCGCACCGCTCGCTCATAAATTCTAAAGCAAACTTTACACCGCTCGCTCATAAATTCCATGGCCAACTTCACACCGCTAGCTCATAAATTCCATGGCCAACCTAGTACCAATCGCTCATGAAATCCATTGCCAGCATCACAACGCTCGCTCATAAAATCCATGGCCAACTGCTCACAGATCGTTCATAAATTCCACAGCCAACTTCACAGCGCTCGCTCATAAATTCCATAGCTAATGTCGCACCGCTCGCTCATAAATTCAATAGCTAATTTCGCACCGCTCGCTCATAAATTCCATAGCTAATGTCGCACCGCTCGCTCATAAATTCAATAGCTAATTTCGCACCGCTCGCTCATACATTCCATGGCCAACTTCACACCACTCGCTCATAAATTCCATGGCCAACTTAGTACCACTCGCTCATAAATTCCATGGCCAACTTAGTACCACTCGCTCATAAATTCCAGAGCCAACTTCACACCGATAGCTCATAAATTCCATAGTTAATTTCGCACCGCTCGCTCATAAATTCCATAGCTTATGTCGCACCGCTCGCTCATAAATTCCATAGCTAATTTCGCACCGCTCGCTCATAAATTCAATCGCTAATTTCACACCGCTTGCTCATAAATTCCATGGCCAACTTCACGCCACTCGCTCATAAATTCCTTGGGCAACTTCATACCGCTCGCTCATAAATTCCATAGCCAACGTCGCACCGTTCTCTCATAAATTCCATGGCCATCTTCAAACCGCTCGCTCATAAAATCCATGGCTAACTTCGCACCGCTCGCTCATAAATTCTAAAGCAAACTTTACACCGCTCGCTCATAAATTCCATGGCCAACTTCACACCGCTAGCTCATAAATTCCATAGCCAACTTCACACCGCTAGCTCATAAATTTCAAGGACAACTTCGCACCGCTCGCTCATAAATTCCATGGCCAAATTTACACCGATCGAACATAAATTCCATCGTCAACTTCACACCGCTCGAACATAAATTCCATAGCCAACTTCACACCAGTCGCTAATACATTCCATGGCCAACTTCACACCACTCGCTCATAAATTCCATGGCCAACTTCACACCGCTAGCTCATAAATTCCATGTCCAACCTAGTACCAATCGCTCATGAAATCCATTGCCAGCATCACAACGCTCGCTCATAAAATCCATGGCCAACTGCTCACAGATCGTTCATAAATTCCACAGCCAACTTCACAGCGCTCGCTCATAAATTCCATAGCTAATGTCGCACCGCTCGCTCATAAATTCAATAGCTAATTTCGCACCGCTCGCTCATAAATTCCATAGCTAATGTCGCACCGCTCGCTCATAAATTCAATAGCTAATTTTGCACCGCTCGCTCATAAATTCCACGGCCAACTTCGCACCGCTCGCTCATAAATTCCACGGCCAACTGCACACAGCTCGCTAATAAATTCCACGGCCAACTTCACACCTCTCGCTCATAAAATCCATGGCCCACTACGCACCGCTCGCTCATAAATTCCAAAGCCAGCTTCACACCGCTAGCTCATAAATTCCAAGGCCAACTATGCACTGCGCGCTCATAAAATCCATAGTCAACTTCACACCGCTTGATCATACATTCTATGGCTAAGTTAATACCCCTCGCTCATATATTCAATGGCTAATTTTATACCGCTCGCTCATAAATTCCATGGGCAAATTTACACCGATCGAACATAAATTCCATCGTCAACTTCACACCGCTCGAACATAAATTCCATAGCCAACTTCACACCGCTCGCTAATAAATTCCATGGCCAACTTCACACCGCTAGCTCATAAATTCCATGGCCAACTTAGTACCACTCGCTCATGAAATCCATATCCAGCATCACACCGCTCGCTCGTAAAATCCATGGCCAATTGCTCACAGATCGCATTAAATTCCACAGCCAACTTCACAGCGCTCGCTCATAAATTCCATAGCTAATGTCTCACCGCTCGCTCATAAATTCAATAGCTAATTTCGCACCGCTCGCTCATAAATTCCACGGCCAACTTCACACCGCTCGCTCATAAAATCCATGGCCGACTTCGCACCGTTCGCTCATAAAATCCATGGCCGACTTCACACCGCTCGCTAATAAATTCCATAGCCAACGTCGCACCGCTCGCTCATAAATTCCACGGCCAACTGCACACAGCTCGCTAGTAAATTCCATGGCCAACTTCACACCTCTCGCTCATAAAATCCATGGCCCACTTCACACCGCTAGCTCATAAATTCCATGGCCAACTTAGTACCAATCGCTCATGAAATCCATTGCCAGCATCACACCGCTCGCTCATAAAATCCATGGCCAACTGCTCACAGATCGCTCATAAATTCCACTGCCAACATCACAGCCCTCGCTCATCAATACCATAGCTAATGTCGCACCGCTCGCTCATAAATTCCATAGCTAATTTCGCACCGCTCGCTCATAAATTCCACGGCCAACATCACACCGCTCGCTCATAAAATCCATGGCCGACTTCGCACCGCTCGCTCATAAAATCCATGGCCGACTGCACACAGCTCGCGAATAAATTCCACGGCCAACTTCACACCTCTCGCTCATAAAATTCATGGCCCACTTCGCACCGCTCGCTCATAAATTCCAAAGCCAGCTTCACACCGCTAGCTCATAAATTCCAAGGCCAACTATGCACTGCGCGCTCATAAAATCCATAGTCAACTTCACACCGCTCGATCATACATTCTATGGCTAAGTTAATACCCCTCGCTCATATATTCAATGGCTAATTTTATACCGCTCGCTCATAAATTCCATGGCCAAATTTACACCGATCGAACATAAATTCCATCGTCAACTTCACACCGCTCGAACATAAATTCCATAGCCAACTTCACACCGCTCGCTACTAAATTCCATGGCCAACTTCACACCGCTAGCTCATAAATTCCATGACCAACTTAGTACCACTCGCTCATGAAATCCATATCCAGCATCACACCGCTCGCTCGTAAAATCCATGGCCAATTGCTCACAGATCGCATTAAATTCCACAGCCAACTTCACAGCGCTCGCTCATAAATTCCATAGCTAATGTCTCACCGCTCGCTCATAAATTCAATAGCTAATTTCGCACCGCTCGCTCATAAATTCCACGGCCAACTTCACACCGCTCGCTCATAAAATCCATGGCCGACTTCGCACCGTTCGCTCATAAAATCCATGGCCGACTTCACACCGCTCGCTAATAAATTCCATAGCCAACGTCGCACCGCTCGCTCATAAATTCCACGGCCAACTGCACACAGCTCGCTAGTAAATTCCATGGCCAACTTCACACCTCTCGCTCATAAAATCCATGGCCCACTTCACACCGCTAGCTCATAAATTCCATGGCCAACTTAGTACCAATCGCTCATGAAATCCATTGCCAGCATCACACCGCTCGCTCATAAAATCCATGGCCAACTGCTCACAGATCGCTCATAAATTCCACTGCCAACATCACAGCCCTCGCTCATCAATACCATAGCTAATGTCGCACCGCTCGCTCATAAATTCCATAGCTAATTTCGCACCGCTCGCTCATAAATTCCACGGCCAACATCACACCGCTCGCTCATAAAATCCATGGCCGACTTCGCACCGCTCGCTCATAAAATCCATGGCCGACTGCACACAGCTCGCGAATAAATTCCACGGCCAACTTCACACCTCTCGCTCATAAAATTCATGGCCCACTTCGCACCGCTCGCTCATAAATTCCAAAGCCAGCTTCACACCGCTAGCTCATAAATTCCAAGGCCAACTATGCACTGCGCGCTCATAAAATCCATAGTCAACTTCACACCGCTCGATCATACATTCTATGGCTAAGTTAATACCCCTCGCTCATATATTCAATGGCTAATTTTATACCGCTCGCTCATAAATTCCATGGCCAAATTTACACCGATCGAACATAAATTCCATCGTCAACTGCACACCGCTCGAACATAAATTCAAGGGCTAATTTCATACCGCACGCTCATAAATTCCATGGCCATCTTCACACCACTCGCTCATAAATTCCATGGGCAACTTCGCACATCTCGCTCATAAAATCCATAGCCAATTTCACACCGCTCGCTCAAAAATTCCATAGCTAATGTCGCACCGCTCGCTCATAAATTCCATAGCTAATTTCGCACCGCTCGCTCACAGATTCCATGTCGAACTTGACACCTCTTGGGCATCAATTCCATGGCCAACTTGACACCGCTCGTTCATAAATTCCATAGCTACTTTCGCACCGCTCGCTCAGAAATTCAATGGCTATTTTCACACCACTCGCTCATAAATTCCATGGGCAACTTCACACCGCTCGAACATAAATTCCATAGCCAACTTCACACCAGTCGCTAATACATTCCATGGCCAACTTCACACCACTCGCTCATAAATTCCATGGCCAACTTAGTACCACTCGCTCATAAATTCCAGGGCCAACTTAGTACCACTCGCTCATAAATTCCAGAGCCAACTTCACACCGATAGCTCATAAATTCCATAGCTAATTTCGCACCGCTCGCTCATAAATTCCACGGCCAACTTCACACCGCTCGCTCATAAAATCCATGGCCGACTTCGCACCGCTCGCTCATAAAATCCATGGCCGACTTCACACCGCTCGCTCATAAATTCCATAGCCAACTTCACACCGCTAGCTCATAAATTTCAAGGCCAACTTCGCACCGCTCGCTCATAAATTCCATGGCCAAATTTACACCGATCGAACATAAATTCCATCGTCAACTTCACACCGCTCGAACATAAATTGCATAGCCAACTTCACACCAGTCGCTAATACATTCCATGGCCAACTTCACACCACTCGCTCATAAATTCCATGGCCAACTTAGTACCACTCGCTCATAAATTCCATGGCCAACTTAGTAACACTCGCTCATAAATTCCACGGCCAACTTCACACCGCTCGCTCATAAGTTCCATAGCCAACGTCGCACCGCTCGCTCATAAATTCCATGGCCATCTTCAAACCGCTCGCTCATAATTTCCACGGCCAACTTCACACCGCTAGCTCATAAATTCCACGGCCAAATTCACACCGCTCTCTCATAAATTCCATGGCCATCTTCAAACCGCTCGCTCATAAAATCCATGGCTAACTTCGCACCGCTCGCTCATAAATTCTAAAGCAAACTTTACACCGCCCGCTCATAAATTCCATGGCCAACTTCACACCGCTAGCTCATAAATTCCATGGCCAACCTAGTACCAATCGCTCATGAAATCCATTGCCAGCATCACAACGCTCGCTCATAAAATCCATGGCCAACTGCTCACAGATCGTTCATAAATTCCACAGCCAACTTCACAGCGCTCGCTCATAAATTCCATAGCTAATGTCGCACCGCTCGCTCATAAATTCAATAGCTAATTTCGCACCGCTCGCTCATAAATTCCATAGCTAATGTCGCACCGCTCGCTCATAAATTCAATAGCTAATTTCGCACCGCTCGCTCATACATTCCATGGCCAACTTCACACCACTCGCTCATAAATTCCATGGCCAACTTAGTACCACTCGCTCATAAATTCCATGGCCAACTTAGTACCACTCGCTCATAAATTCCAGAGCCAACTTCACACCGATAGCTCATAAATTCCATAGCTAATTTCGCACCGCTCGCTCATAAATTCCACGGCCAACTGCACATAGCTCGCTAATAAATTCCACGGCCAACTTCACACATCTCGCTCATAAAATCCATGGCCCACTTCGCACCGGTAGCTCATAAATTCCAAAGCCAGCTTCACACCGCTCGCTCATAAAATCCATGGCCAAATTTACACCGATCGAACATAAATTTCATCGTCAACTTCACACCGCTCGAACATAAATTCCATAGCCAACTTCACACCAGTCGCTAATACATTCCATGGCCAACTTCACACCACTCGCTCATAAATTCCATGGCCAACTTAGTACCACTCGCTCATAAATTCCATGGCCAACTTAGTACCACTCGCTCATAAATTCCAGAGCCAACTTCACACCGATAGCTCATAAATTCCATAGCTAATTTCGCACCGCTCGCTCATAAATTCCACGGCCAACTTCACACCGCTCGCTCATAAAATCCATGGCCGACTTCGCACCGCTCGCTCATAAAATCCATGGCCGACATCACACCGCTCGCTCATAAATTCCATGGCCAACTTAGTACCACTCGCTCATAAATTCCATGGCCAACTTAGTAACACTCGCTCATAAATTCCACGGCCAACTTCACACCGCTCGCTCATAAGTTCCATAGCCAACGTCGCACCGCTCGCTCATAAATTCCATGGCCATCTTCAAACCGCTCGCTCATAATTTCCACGGCCAACTTCACACCGCTAGCTCATAAATTCCATGGCCAACCTAGTACCAATCGCTCATGAAATCCATTGCCAGCATCACAACATTCGCTCATAAAATCCATGGCCAACTGCTCACAGATCGCTCATAAATTCCACAGCTAACTTCACAGCGCCCGCTCATAAATTCCATAGCTAATGTCGCACCGCTCGCTCATAAATTCAATAGCTAATTTCGCACCGCTCGCTCATAAATTCCATAGCTAATGTCGCACCGCTCGCTTATAAATTCAATAGCTAATTTCGCACCGCTCGCTCAAAAAATCCACGGCCAACTTCACACCGCACGCTCATAAAATCCATGGCCGACTTCGCACCGCTCGCTCATAAAATCCATGGCCGACTTCACACCGCTCGCTCATAAAATCCATGGTTAACTTCGCACCGCTCGCTCATAAATTCCACGGCCAAATTCACACCGCTCGCTCATAAGTTCCAAAGGCAACGTCGCACCGCTCGCTCATAAAATCCATGGCTAACTTCGCACCGCTCGCTCATAAATTCAATAGCTAATTTCGCACCGCTCGCTCATAAATTCCATAGCTAATGTCGCACCGCTCGCTCATAAATTCAATAGCTAATTTCGCACCGCTCGTTCATAAATTCCACGGCCAACTTCGCACCGCTCGCTCATAAATTCCACGGCCAACTGCACACAGCTCGCTAATAAATTCCACGGCCAACTTCACACCTCTCGCTCATAATATCCATGGCCCACTACGCACCGCTCGCTCATAAATTCCAAAGCCAGCTTCACACCGCTCGCTCATAAAATCCATGGCCAAATTTACACCGATCGAACATAAATTTCATCGTCAACTTCACACCGCTCGAACATAAATTCCATAGCCAACTTCACACCAGTCGCTAATACATTCCATGGCCAACTTCACACCACTCGCTCATAAATTCCATGGCCAACTTAGTACCACTCGCTCATAAATTCCATGGCCAACTTAGTACCACTCGCTCATAAATTCCAGAGCCAACTTCACACCGATAGCTCATAAATTCCATAGCTAATTTCGCACCGCTCGCTCATAAATTCCACGGCCAACTTCACACCGCTCGCTCATAAAATCCATGGCCGACTTCGCACCGCTCGCTCATAAAATCCATGGCCGACATCACACCGCTCGCTCATAAATTCCATGGCCAACTTAGTACCACTCGCTCATAAATTCCATGGCCAACTTAGTAACACTCGCTCATAAATTCCACGGCCAACTTCACACCGCTCGCTCATAAGTTCCATAGCCAACGTCGCACCGCTCGCTCATAAATTCCATGGCCATCTTCAAACCGCTCGCTCATAATTTCCACGGCCAACTTCACACCGCTAGCTCATAAATTCCATGGCCAACCTAGTACCAATCGCTCATGAAATCCATTGCCAGCATCACAACATTCGCTCATAAAATCCATGGCCAACTGCTCACAGATCGCTCATAAATTCCACAGCTAACTTCACAGCGCCCGCTCATAAATTCCATAGCTAATGTCGCACCGCTCGCTCATAAATTCAATAGCTAATTTCGCACCGCTCGCTCATAAATTCCATAGCTAATGTCGCACCGCTCGCTGATAAATTCAATAGCTAATTTCGCACCGCTCGCTCAAAAAATCCACGGCCAACTTCACACCGCACGCTCATAAAATCCATGGCCGACTTCGCACCGCTCGCTCATAAAATCCATGGCCGACTTCACACCGCTCGCTCATAAAATCCATGGTTAACTTCGCACCGCTCGCTCATAAATTCCACGGCCAAATTCACACCGCTCGCTCATAAGTTCCAAAGGCAACGTCGCACCGCTCGCTCATAAAATCCATGGCTAACTTCGCACCGCTCGCTCATAAATTCAATAGCTAATTTCGCACCGCTCGCTCATAAATTCCATAGCTAATGTCGCACCGCTCGCTCATAAATTCAATAGCTAATTTCGCACCGCTCGTTCATAAATTCCACGGCCAACTTCGCACCGCTCGCTCATAAATTCCACGGCCAACTGCACACAGCTCGCTAATAAATTCCACGGCCAACTTCACACCTCTCGCTCATAATATCCATGGCCCACTACGCACCGCTCGCTCATAAATTCCAAAGCCAGCTTCACACCGCTAGCTGATAAATTCCAAGGCCAACTATGCACTGCGCGCTCATAAAATCCATAGTCAACTTCACACCGCTCGATCATACATTCTATGGCTAAGTTAATACCCCTCGCTCATATATTCAATGGCTAATTTTATACCGCTCGCTCATAAATTCCATGGCCAAATTTACACCGATCGAACATAAATTCCATCGTCAACTTCACACCGCTCGAACATAAATTCCATAGCCAACTTCACACCGCTCGCTAATAAATTCCACGGCCAACTTCACACCGCTCGCTCATAAAATCCATGGCAAACTTCGCACCGCTCGCTCATAAATTCTAAAGCAAACTTTACACCGCTCGCTCATAAATTCCATGGCCAACTTCACACCGCTAGCTCATAAATTCCATGGCCAACCTAGTACCAATCGCTCATGAAATCCATTGCCAGCATCACAACGCACGCTCATAAAATCCATGGCAAACTGCTCACAGATCGCTCATAAATTCCACAGCCAACTTCACAGCGCTCGCTCATAAATTCCATAGCTAATGTCGCACCGCTCGCTCATAAATTCAATAGCTAATTTCGCACCGCTCCCTCAGAATTTCCATGACCAACTTAATACCGCTCGGTCATATATTCTATGGCTAATTTCATACCGCTCGCTCATAAATTCCGTGACAAACTTTACACCACTCGGACATAAATTCCATGGCCTACTTCACACGGTTCGCTCATAAATTCTATGGCCAACTTGACACCGCTCGCTCATAAATACCATAGCTAATTTCGCACCGCTCCCTCATCGATTCCATGGCCAACTTGCTCGGGCATGAATTCCATGGCCAACTTGACAGCGCTCGCTCATAAATTCCATAGCTAATTTCGCACCGCTCGCTCATAAATTCAAGGGCACATTTCACACCGCTCGCTCATAAATTCCACGTTCAACTTCACACCGCTCGCTCATAAAATCCATGGCCGACTTCGCACCGCTTGCTCATAAAATCCATGGCCGATTTCTCACCGCTCGCTCATAAAATCCATGGTTAACTTCGCATTGCTCGCTCATAAATTCCATAGCCAACTTCACACCGCTAGCTCATAAATTCCAAGGCCAACTTCGCACCGCTCGCTCATAAATTCCATAGCCAAATTTACACCGATCGAACATAAATTCCATCATCAACTTCACACCGCTCGAACATAAATTCCATAGCCAACTTCACACCGCTCGCTAATACATTCCATGGCCAACTTCACACCAATCGCTCATAAATTCCATGGCCAACTTAGTACCACTCGCTCATAAATTCCAGAGCCAACTTCACACCGATAGCTCATAAATTCCATAGCTAATTTCGCACCGCTCGCTCATAAATACCACGGCCAACTTCACACCGCACGCTCATAAGTTCCATAGCCAACGTCGCACCGCTCGCTCATAAATTCCATGGCCATCTTCAAACCGCTCGGTCATAATTTCCACGGCCAACTTCACACCGCTCGCTCATAAAATCCATGGCTAACTTCGCACCGCTCGCTCATAAATTCTAAAGCAAACTTTACACCGATAGATCATAAATTCCAAGGTCAACTTCGCACCGCTCGCTCATAAATTCCACGGCCAACTGCACACAGCTCGCTAATAAATTCCACGGCCAACTATGCACTGCGCGCTCATAAAATCCATAGTCAACTTCACACCGCTTCATAAACTTCATAAACCGCACACCGATCATAAATTCTATGGCTAAGTTAATACCGCTCGCTCATGTATTCAATGGCTAATTTTATACCGCTCGCTCATAAATTCCATGGCCAAATTTACGCCGATAGAACATAAATTCCATCATCAACTTCACACCGCTCGAACATAAATTCCATAGCCAACTTCACACCGCTCGCTAATAAATTCCATGGGCAACTTCACACCGCTCGCTCATAAATTCAATGGCTAATTTCACACCGATTGCTCATAAATTCCATAGCCAACGTCGCACCGCTGGCTCATAAATTCCACGACCAACTGCACACAGCTCGCTAATAAATTCCACGGCCAACTTCACACCTCTCGCTCATAAAATCCATTGCCCACTTCGCACCGCTCGCTCATAAATTCCAAAGCCAGCTTCACACCGCTAGCTCAGAAATTCCAAGGCCAACTATGCACTGCGCGCTCATAAAATCCATAGCCAACTTCACACCGCTAGCTCATAAATTCCATGGCCAACTTCGTACTACTCGCTCATGAAATCCATAGCCAGCATCACACCGCTCGCTCATAAAATCCATGGCCAACTGCTCACAGATCGCTCATAAATTCCACAGCCAACTTCACAGCGCTCGCTCATAAATTCCATAGCTTATGTCGCACCGCTCGCTCATAAATTCCATAGCTAATTTTGCACCGCTCGCTCATAAATTCCACGGCCAACTTCGCACCGCTCGCTCATAAATTCCACGGCCAACTGCACACAGCTCGCTAATAAATTCCACGGCCAACTTCACACCTCTCGCTCATAAAATCCATGGCCCACTACGCACCGCTCGCTCATAAATTCCAAAGCCAGCTTCACACCGCTAGCTCATAAATTCCAAGGCCAACTATGCACTGCGCGCTCATAAAATCCATAGTCAACTTCACACCGCTCGATCATACATTCTATGGCTAAGTTAATACCCCTCGCTCATATATTCAATGGCTAATTTTATACCGCTCGCTCATAAATTCCATGGCCAAATTTACACCGATCGAACATAAATTCCATCGTCAACTTCACACCGCTCGAACATAAATTCCATAGCCAACTTCACACCGCTCGCTAATAAATTCCATGGCCAACTTCACACCGCTAGCTCATAAATTCCATGGCCAACTTCGTACTACTCGCTCATGAAATCCATAGCCAGCATCACACCGCTCGCTCATAAAATCCATGGCCAACTGCTCACAGATCGCTCATAAATTCCACAGCCAACTTCACAGCGCTCGCTCATAAATTCCATAGCTTATGTCGCACCGCTCGCTCATAAATTCCATAGCTAATTTCGCACCGCTCGCTCATAAATTCCATAGCTTATGTCGCACCGCTCGCTCATAAATTCCATAGCTAATTTCGCACCGCTCGCTCATAAATTCAATGGCTAATTTCACACCGCTTGCTCATAAATTCCATGGCCAACTTCACGCCACTCGCTCATAAATTCCTTGGGCAACTTCATACCGCTCGCTCATAAATTCCATAGCCAACGTCGCACCGTTCTCTCATAAATTCCATGGCCATCTTCAAACCGCTCGCTCATAAAATCCATGGCTAACTTCGCACCGCTCGCTCATAAATTCTAAAGCAAACTTTACACCGCTCGCTCATAAATTCCATGGCCAACTTCACACCGCTAGCTCATAAATTCCATGTCCAACCTAGTACCAATCGCTCATAAAATCCATTGCCAGCATCACAACGCTCGCTCATAAAATCCATGGCCAACTGCTCACAGATCGTTCATAAATTCCACAGCCAACTTCACAGCGCTCGCTCATAAATTCCATAGCTAATGTCGCACCGCTCGCTCATAAATTCAATAGCTAATTTCGCACCGCTCGCTCATAAATTCCATAGCTAATGTCGCACCGCTCGCTCATAAATTCAATAGCTAATTTTGCACCGCTCGCTCATAAATTCCACGGCCAACTTCGCACCGCTCGCTCATAAATTCCACGGCCAACTGCACACAGCTCGCTAATAAATTCCACGGCCAACTTCACACCTCTCGCTCATAAAATCCATGGCCCACTACGCACCGCTCGCTCATAAATTCCAAAGCCAGCTTCACACCGCTAGCTCATAAATTCCAAGGCCAACTATGCACTGCGCGCTCATAAAATCCATAGTCAACTTCACACCGCTCGATCATACATTCTATGGCTAAGTTAATACCCCTCGCTCATATATTCAATGGCTAATTTTATACCGCTCGCTCGTAAATTCCATGGCCAAATTTACACCGATCGAACATAAATTCCATCGTCAACTTCACACCGCTCGAACATAAATTCCATAGCCAACTTCACACCGCTCGCTAATAAATTCCATGGCCAACTTCACACCGCTAGCTCATAAATTCCATGGCCAACTTAGTACCACTCGCTCATGAAATCCATATCCAGCATCACACCGCTAGCTCATAAATTCCAAGGCCAACTATGCACTGCGCGCTCATAAAATCCATAGTCAACTTCACACCGCTCGATCATACATTCTATGGCTAAGTTAATACCCCTCGCTCATATATTCAATGGCTAATTTTATACCGCTCGCTCGTAAATTCCATGGCCAAATTTACACCGATCGAACATAAATTCCATCGTCAACTTCACACCGCTCGAACATAAATTCCATAGCCAACTTCACACCGCTCGCTAATAAATTCCATGGCCAACTTCACACCGCTAGCTCATAAATTCCATGGCCAACTTAGTACCACTCGCTCATGAAATCCATATCCAGCATCACACCGCTCGCTCATAAAATCCATGGCCAATTGCTCACAGATCGCTTTAAATTCCACAGCCAACTTCACAGCGCTCGCCCATAAATTCCATAGCTAATGTCTCACCGCTCGCTCATAAATTCAATAGCTAATTTCGCAACGCTCGCTCATAAATTCCACGGCCAACTTCACACCGCTCGCTCATAAAATCCATGGCCGACTTCGCACCGCTCGCTCATAAATTCCATGGCCGACTTCACACCGCTCGCTCATAAATTCCATAGCCAACTTCACACCGCTAGCTCATAAATTTTAAGGACAACGTCGCACCGCTCGCTCATAAATTCCATGGCCAAATTTACACCGATCGAACATAAATTCCATCGTCAACTTCACACCGCTCGAACATAAATTCCATAGCCAACTTCACACCAGTCGCTAATACATTCCATGGCCAACTTCACACCACTCGCTCATAAATTCCATGGCCAACTTCACACCGCTAGCTCATAAATTCCATGTCCAACCTAGTACCAATCGCTCATGAAATCCATTGCCAGCATCACAACGCTCGCTCATAAAATCCATGGCCAACTGCTCACAGATCGTTCATAAATTCCACAGCCAACTTCACAGCGCTCGCTCATAAATTCCATAGCTAATGTCGCACCGCTCGCTCATAAATTCAATAGCTAATTTTGCACCGCTCGCTCATAAATTCCACGGCCAACTTCGCACCGCTCGCTCATAAATTCCACGGACAACTGCACACAGCTCGCTAATAAATTCCACGGCCAATTTCACACCTCTCGCTCATAAAATCCATGGCCCACTACGCACCGCTCGCTCATAAACTCCAAAGCCAGCTTCACACCGCTAGCTCATAAATTCCAAGGCCAACTATGCACTGCGAGCTCATAAAATCCATAGTCAACTTCACACCGCTCGATCATACATTCTATGGCTAAGTTAATACCGCTCGCTCATATATTCAATGGCTAATTTTATACCGCTCGCACATAAATTCCATGGCCAAATTTACACCGATCGAACATAAATTCCATCGTCAACTTCACACCGCTCGAACATAAATTCCATAGCCAACTTCACACCGCTCGCTAATAAATTCCATGGCCAACTTCACACCGCTAGCTCATAAATTCCATGACCAACTTAGTACCACTCGCTCATGAAATCCATATCCAGCATCACACCGCTCGCTCATAAAATCCATGGCCAATTGCTCACAGATCGCACTAAATTCCACAGCCAACTTCACAGCGCTCGCTCATAAATTCCATAGCTAATGTCTCACCGCTCGCTCATAAATTCAATAGCTAATTTCGCACCGCTCGCTCATAAATTCCACGGCCAACTTCACACCGCTCGCTCATAAAATCCATGGCCGACTTCGCACCGCTCGCTCATAAAATCCATGGCCGACTTCACACCGCTCGCTAATAAATTCCATAGCCAACGTCGCACCGCTCGCTCATAAATTCCACGGCCAACTGCACACAGCTCGCTAGTAAATTCCATGGACAACTTCACACCTCTCGCTCATAAAATCCATGGCCCACTTCACACCGCTAGCTCATAAATTCCATGGCCAACTTAGTACCAATCGCTCATGAAATCCATTGCCAGCATCACACCGCTCGCTCATAAAATCCATGGCCAACTGCTCACAGATCGCTCATAAATTCCACAGCCAACATCACAGCCCTCGCTCATAAATACCATAGCTAATGTCGCACCGCTCGCTCATAAATTCCATAGCTAATTTCGCACCGCTCGCTCATAAATTCCACGGCCAACTTCACACCGCTCGCTCATAAAATCCATGGCCAACTTCGCACCGCTCGCTCAAAAATTCCATAGCTAATTACGCACCGCTAGCTCATAAATTCCATGGCCAACTTAGTACCGCTCGCTCATAAAATCCATAGCCATTTTCTCACCGCTCGCTCATAATTTCCATGACCAACTTAATACCGCTCGCTCATAAATTCAAGGGCTAATTTCATACCGCACGCTCATAAATTCCATGGCCATCTTCACACCACTCGCTCATAAATTCCATGGGCAACTTCGCACATCTCGCTCATAAAATCCATAGCCAATTTCACACCGCTCGCTCAAAAATTCCATAGCTAATGTCGCACCGCTCGCTCATAAATTCCATAGCTAATTTCGCACCGCTCGCTCACAGATTCCATGTCGAACTTGACACCTCTTGGGCATCAATTCCATGGCCAACTTGACACCGCTCGTTCATAAATTCCATAGCTACTTTCGCACCGCTCGCTCATAAATTCCACGGCCAACTTCACACCGCTCGCTCATAAAATCCATGGCCGACTTCGCACCGCTCGCTCATAAAATCCATGGCCGACTTCACACCGCTCGCTCATAAATTCCATAGCCAACTTCACACCGCTAGCTCATAAATTTCAAGGCCAACTTCGCACCGCTCGCTCATAAATTCCATGGCCAAATTTACACCGATCGAACATAAATTCCATCGTCAACTTCACACCGCTCGAACATAAATTGCATAGCCAACTTCACACCAGTCGCTAATACATTCCATGGCCAACTTCACACCACTCGCTCATAAATTCCATGGCCAACTTAGTACCACTCGCTCATAAATTCCATGGCCAACTTAGTAACACTCGCTCATAAATTCCACGGCCAACTTCACACCGCTCGCTCATAAGTTCCATAGCCAACGTCGCACCGCTCGCTCATAAATTCCATGGCCATCTTCAAACCGCTCGCTCATAATTTCCACGGCCAACTTCACACCGCTAGCTCATAAATTCCATGGCCAACCTAGTACCAATCGCTCATGAAATCCATTGCCAGCATCACAACATTTGCTCATAAAATCCATGGCCAACTGCTCACAGATCGCTCATAAATTCCACAGCTAACTTCACAGCGCTCGCTCATAAATTCCATAGCTAATGTCGCACCGCTCGCTCATAAATTCAATAGTTAATTTCGCACCGCTCGCTCATAAATTCCATAGCTAATGTCGCACCGCTCGCTGATAAATTCAATAGCTAATTTCGCACCGCTCGCTCATAAAATCCACGGCCAACTTCACACAGCACGCTCATAAAATCCATGGCCGACTTCGCACCGCTCGCTCATAAAATCCATGGCCGACTTCACACCGCTCGCTCATAAATTCCATAGCCAACTTCACACCGCTAGCTCATAAATTTCAAGGCCAACTTCGCACCGCTCGCTCATAAATTCCATGGCCAAATTTACACCGATCGAACATAAATTCCATCGTCAACTTCACACCGCTCGAACATAAATTGCATAGCCAACTTCACACCAGTCGCTAATACATTCCATGGCCAACTTCACACCACTCGCTCATAAATTCCATGGCCAACTTAGTACCACTCGCTCATAAATTCCATGGCCAACTTAGTAACACTCGCTCATAAATTCCACGGCCAACTTCACACCGCTCGCTCATAAGTTCCATAGCCAACGTCGCACCGCTCGCTCATAAATTCCATGGCCATCTTCAAACCGCTCGCTCATAATTTCCACGGCCAACTTCACACCGCTAGCTCATAAATTCCATGGCCAACCTAGTACCAATCGCTCATGAAATCCATTGCCAGCATCACAACATTCGCTCATAAAATCCATGGCCAACTGCTCACAGATCGCTCATAAGTTCCACAGCTAACTTCACAGCGCTCGCTCATAAATTCCATAGCTAATGTCGCACCGCTCGCTCATAAATTCAATAGTTAATTTCGCACCGCTCGCTCATAAATTCCATAGCTAATGTCGCATTGCTCGCTCATAAATTCCATAGCCAACTTCACACCGCTAGCTCATAAATTCCAAGGCCAACTTCGCACCGCTCGCTCATAAATTCCATGGCCAAATTTACACCGATCGAACATAAATTCCATCGTCAACTTCACACCGCTCGACCATAAATTCCATAGCCAACTTCACACCAGTCGCTAATACATTCCATGGCCAACTTCACACCAGTCGCTCATAAATTCCATGGCCAACTTAGTACCACTCGCTCATAAATTCCATGGCCAACTTAGTACCACTCGCTCATAAATTCCATGGCCAACTTAGTACCACTCGCTCATTAATTTCAGAGCCAACTTCACACCGATAGCTCATAAATTCCACAGCTAATTTCGCACCGCTCGCTCATAAATTCCACGGCCAAATTCACACCGCTCTCTCATAAATTCCATGGCCATCTTCAAACCGCTCGCTCATAAAATCCATGGCTAACTTCGCACCGCTCGCTCATAAATTCTAAAGCAAACTTTACACCGCTCGCTCATAAATTCCATGGCCAACTTCACACCGCTAGCTCATAAATTCCATGGCCAACCTAGTACCAATCGCTCATGAAATCCATTGCCAGCATCACAACGCTCGCTCATAAAATCCATGGCCAACTGCTCACAGATCGTTCATAAATTCCACAGCCAACTTCACAGCGCTCGCTCATAAATTCCATAGCTAATGTCGCACCGCTCGCTCATAAATTCAATAGCTAATTTCGCACCGCTCGCTCATAAATTCCATAGCTAATGTCGCACCGCTCGCTCATAAATTCAATAGCTAATTTCGCACCGCTCGCTCATACATTCCATGGCCAACTTCACACCACTCGCTCATAAATTCCATGGCCAACTTAGTACCACTCGCTCATAAATTCCATGGCCAACTTAGTACCACTCGCTCATAAATTCCAGAGCCAACTTCACACCGATAGCTCATAAATTCCATAGTTAATTTCGCACCGCTCGCTCATAAATTCCATAGCTTATGTCGCACCGCTCGCTCATAAATTCCATAGCTAATTTCGCACCGCTCGCTCATAAATTCAATCGCTAATTTCACACCGCTTGCTCATAAATTCCATGGCCAACTTCACGCCACTCGCTCATAAATTCCTTGGGCAACTTCATACCGCTCGCTCATAAATTCCATAGCCAACGTCGCACCGTTCTCTCATAAATTCCATGGCCATCTTCAAACCGCTCGCTCATAAAATCCATGGCTAACTTCGCACCGCTCGCTCATAAATTCTAAAGCAAACTTTACACCGCTCGCTCATAAATTCCATGGCCAACTTCACACCGCTAGCTCATAAATTCCATAGCCAACTTCACACCGCTAGCTCATAAATTTCAAGGACAACTTCGCACCGCTCGCTCATAAATTCCATGGCCAAATTTACACCGATCGAACATAAATTCCATCGTCAACTTCACACCGCTCGAACATAAATTCCATAGCCAACTTCACACCAGTCGCTAATACATTCCATGGCCAACTTCACACCACTCGCTCATAAATTCCATGGCCAACTTCACACCGCTAGCTCATAAATTCCATGTCCAACCTAGTACCAATCGCTCATGAAATCCATTGCCAGCATCACAACGCTCGCTCATAAAATCCATGGCCAACTGCTCACAGATCGTTCATAAATTCCACAGCCAACTTCACAGCGCTCGCTCATAAATTCCATAGCTAATGTCGCACCGCTCGCTCATAAATTCAATAGCTAATTTCGCACCGCTCGCTCATAAATTCCATAGCTAATGTCGCACCGCTCGCTCATAAATTCAATAGCTAATTTTGCACCGCTCGCTCATAAATTCCACGGCCAACTTCGCACCGCTCGCTCATAAATTCCACGGCCAACTGCACACAGCTCGCTAATAAATTCCACGGCCAACTTCACACCTCTCGCTCATAAAATCCATGGCCCACTACGCACCGCTCGCTCATAAATTCCAAAGCCAGCTTCACACCGCTAGCTCATAAATTCCAAGGCCAACTATGCACTGCGCGCTCATAAAATCCATAGTCAACTTCACACCGCTTGATCATACATTCTATGGCTAAGTTAATACCCCTCGCTCATATATTCAATGGCTAATTTTATACCGCTCGCTCATAAATTCCATGGGCAAATTTACACCGATCGAACATAAATTCCATCGTCAACTTCACACCGCTCGAACATAAATTCCATAGCCAACTTCACACCGCTCGCTAATAAATTCCATGGCCAACTTCACACCGCTAGCTCATAAATTCCATGGCCAACTTAGTACCACTCGCTCATGAAATCCATATCCAGCATCACACCGCTCGCTCGTAAAATCCATGGCCAATTGCTCACAGATCGCATTAAATTCCACAGCCAACTTCACAGCGCTCGCTCATAAATTCCATAGCTAATGTCTCACCGCTCGCTCATAAATTCAATAGCTAATTTCGCACCGCTCGCTCATAAATTCCACGGCCAACTTCACACCGCTCGCTCATAAAATCCATGGCCGACTTCGCACCGTTCGCTCATAAAATCCATGGCCGACTTCACACCGCTCGCTAATAAATTCCATAGCCAACGTCGCACCGCTCGCTCATAAATTCCACGGCCAACTGCACACAGCTCGCTAGTAAATTCCATGGCCAACTTCACACCTCTCGCTCATAAAATCCATGGCCCACTTCACACCGCTAGCTCATAAATTCCATGGCCAACTTAGTACCAATCGCTCATGAAATCCATTGCCAGCATCACACCGCTCGCTCATAAAATCCATGGCCAACTGCTCACAGATCGCTCATAAATTCCACTGCCAACATCACAGCCCTCGCTCATCAATACCATAGCTAATGTCGCACCGCTCGCTCATAAATTCCATAGCTAATTTCGCACCGCTCGCTCATAAATTCCACGGCCAACATCACACCGCTCGCTCATAAAATCCATGGCCGACTTCGCACCGCTCGCTCATAAAATCCATGGCCGACTGCACACAGCTCGCGAATAAATTCCACGGCCAACTTCACACCTCTCGCTCATAAAATTCATGGCCCACTTCGCACCGCTCGCTCATAAATTCCAAAGCCAGCTTCACACCGCTAGCTCATAAATTCCAAGGCCAACTATGCACTGCGCGCTCATAAAATCCATAGTCAACTTCACACCGCTCGATCATACATTCTATGGCTAAGTTAATACCCCTCGCTCATATATTCAATGGCTAATTTTATACCGCTCGCTCATAAATTCCATGGCCAAATTTACACCGATCGAACATAAATTCCATCGTCAACTGCACACCGCTCGAACATAAATTCAAGGGCTAATTTCATACCGCACGCTCATAAATTCCATGGCCATCTTCACACCACTCGCTCATAAATTCCATGGGCAACTTCGCACATCTCGCTCATAAAATCCATAGCCAATTTCACACCGCTCGCTCAAAAATTCCATAGCTAATGTCGCACCGCTCGCTCATAAATTCCATAGCTAATTTCGCACCGCTCGCTCACAGATTCCATGTCGAACTTGACACCTCTTGGGCATCAATTCCATGGCCAACTTGACACCGCTCGTTCATAAATTCCATAGCTACTTTCGCACCGCTCGCTCAGAAATTCAATGGCTATTTTCACACCACTCGCTCATAAATTCCATGGGCAACTTCACACCGCTCGAACATAAATTCCATAGCCAACTTCACACCAGTCGCTAATACATTCCATGGCCAACTTCACACCACTCGCTCATAAATTCCATGGCCAACTTAGTACCACTCGCTCATAAATTCCAGGGCCAACTTAGTACCACTCGCTCATAAATTCCAGAGCCAACTTCACACCGATAGCTCATAAATTCCATAGCTAATTTCGCACCGCTCGCTCATAAATTCCACGGCCAACTTCACACCGCTCGCTCATAAAATCCATGGCCGACTTCGCACCGCTCGCTCATAAAATCCATGGCCGACTTCACACCGCTCGCTCATAAATTCCATAGCCAACTTCACACCGCTAGCTCATAAATTTCAAGGCCAACTTCGCACCGCTCGCTCATAAATTCCATGGCCAAATTTACACCGATCGAACATAAATTCCATCGTCAACTTCACACCGCTCGAACATAAATTGCATAGCCAACTTCACACCAGTCGCTAATACATTCCATGGCCAACTTCACACCACTCGCTCATAAATTCCATGGCCAACTTAGTACCACTCGCTCATAAATTCCATGGCCAACTTAGTAACACTCGCTCATAAATTCCACGGCCAACTTCACACCGCTCGCTCATAAGTTCCATAGCCAACGTCGCACCGCTCGCTCATAAATTCCATGGCCATCTTCAAACCGCTCGCTCATAATTTCCACGGCCAACTTCACACCGCTAGCTCATAAATTCCACGGCCAAATTCACACCGCTCTCTCATAAATTCCATGGCCATCTTCAAACCGCTCGCTCATAAAATCCATGGCTAACTTCGCACCGCTCGCTCATAAATTCTAAAGCAAACTTTACACCGCCCGCTCATAAATTCCATGGCCAACTTCACACCGCTAGCTCATAAATTCCATGGCCAACCTAGTACCAATCGCTCATGAAATCCATTGCCAGCATCACAACGCTCGCTCATAAAATCCATGGCCAATTGCTCACAGATCGCTTTAAATTCCACAGCCAACTTCACAGCGCTCGCCCATAAATTCCATAGCTAATGTCTCACCGCTCGCTCATAAATTCAATAGCTAATTTCGCACCGCTCGCTCATAAATTCCACGGCCAACTTCACACCGCTCGCTCATAAAATCCATGGCCGACTTCGCACCGCTCGCTCATAAATTCCATGGCCGACTTCACACCGCTCGCTCATAAATTCCATAGCCAACTTCACACCGCTAGCTCATAAATTTCAAGGACAACTTCGCACCGCTCGCTCATAAATTCCATGGCCAAATTTACACCGATCGAACATAAATTCCATCGTCAACTTCACACCGCTCGAACATAAATTCCATAGCCAACTTCACACCAGTCGCTAATACATTCCATGGCCAACTTCACACCACTCGCTCATAAATTCCATGGCCAACTTCACACCGCTAGCTCATAAATTCCATGTCCAACCTAGTACCAATCGCTCATGAAATCCATTGCCAGCATCACAACGCTCGCTCATAAAATCCATGGCCAACTGCTCACAGATCGTTCATAAATTCCACAGCCAACTTCACAGCGCTCGCTCATAAATTCCATAGCTAATGTCGCACCGCTCGCTCATAAATTCAATAGCTAATTTCGCACCGCTCGCTCATAAATTCCATAGCTAATGTCGCACCGCTCGCTCATAAATTCAATAGCTAATTTTGCACCGCTCGCTCATAAATTCCACGGCCAACTTCGCACCGCTCGCTCATAAATTCCACGGACAACTGCACACAGCTCGCTAATAAATTCCACGGCCAACTTCACACCTCTCGCTCATAAAATCCATGGCCCACTACGCACCGCTCGCTCATAAACTCCAAAGCCAGCTTCACACCGATAGCTCATAAATTCCAAGGCCAACTATGCACTGCGAGCTCATAAAATCCATAGTCAACTTCACACCGCTCGATCATACATTCTATGGCTAAGTTAATACCGCTCGCTCATATATTCAATGGCTAATTTTATACCGCTCGCACATAAATTCCATGGCCAAATTTACACCGATCGAACATAAATTCCATCGTCAACTTCACACCGCTCGAACATAAATTCCATAGCCAACTTCACACCGCTCGCTAATAAATTCCATGGCCAACTTCACACCGCTAGCTCATAAATTCCATGACCAACTTAGTACCACTCGCTCATGAAATCCATATCCAGCATCACACCGCTCGCTCATAAAATCCATGGCCAATTGCTCACAGATCGCATTAAATTCCACAGCCAACTTCACAGCGCTCGCTCATAAATTCCATAGCTAATGTCTCACCGCTCGCTCATAAATTCAATAGCTAATTTCGCACCGCTCGCTCATAAATTCCATAGCCAACGTCGCACCGCTCGCTCATAAATTCCACGGCCAACTGCACACAGCTCGCTAGTAAATTCCATGGACAACTTCACACCTCTCGCTCATAAAATCCATGGCCCACTTCACACCGCTAGCTCATAAATTCCATGGCCAACTTAGTACCAATCGGTCATGAAATCCATTGCCAGCATCACACCGCTCGCTCATAAAATCCATGGCCAACTGCTCACAGATCGCTCATAAATTCCACAGCCAACATCACAGCCCTCGCTCATAAATACCATAGCTAATGTCGCACCGCTCGCTCATAAATTCCATAGCTAATTTCGCACCGCTCGCTCATAAATTCCACGGCCAACATCACACCGCTCGCTCATAAAATCCATGGCCGACTTCGCACCGCTCGCTCATAAAATCCATGGCCGACTGCACACAGCTCGCGAATAAATTCCACGGCCAACTTCACACCTCTCGCTCATAAAATTCATGGCCCACTTCGCACCGCTCGCTCATAAATTCCAAAGCCAGCTTCACACCGCTAGCTCATAAATTCCAAGGCCAACTATGCACTGCGCGCTCATAAAATCCATAGTCAACTTCACACCGCTCGATCATACATTCTATGGCTAAGTTAATACCCCTCGCTCATATATTCAATGGCTAATTTTATACCGCTCGCTCATAAATTCCATGGCCAAATTTACACCGATCGAACATAAATTCCATCGTCAACTGCACACCGCTCGAACATAAATTCCATAGCCAACTTCACACCGCTCGCTAATAAATTCCATGGCCAACTTCACACCGCTAGCTCATAAATTCCATGGCCAACTTCGTACTACTCGCTCATGAAATCCATAGCCAGCATCACACCGCTTGCTCATAAAATCCATGGCCAACTGCTCACAGATCGCTCATAAATTCCACAGCCAACTTCACAGCGCTCGCTCATAAATTCCATAGCTTATGTCGCACCGCTCGCTCATAAATTCCATAGCTAATTTCGCACCGCTCGCTCATAAATTCCATAGCTTATGTCGCACCGCTCGCTCATAAATTCCATAGCTAATTTCGCACCGCTCGCTCATAAATTCAATGGCTAATTTCACACCGCTTGCTCATAAATTCCATGGCCAACTTCACGCCACTCGCTCATAAATTCCTTGGGCAACTTCATACCGCTCGCTCATAAATTCCATAGCCAACGTCGCACCGTTCTCTCATAAATTCCATGGCCATCTTCAAACCGCTCGCTCATAAAATCCATGGCTAACTTCGCACCGCTCGCTCATAAATTCTAAAGCAAACTTTACACCGCTCGCTCATAAATTCCATGGCCAACTTCACACCGCTAGCTCATAAATTCCATGTCCAACCTAGTACCAATCGCTCATAAAATCCATTGCCAGCATCACAACGCTCGCTCATAAAATCCATGGCCAACTGCTCACAGATCGTTCATAAATTCCACAGCCAACTTCACAGCGCTCGCTCATAAATTCCATAGCTAATGTCGCACCGCTCGCTCATAAATTCAATAGCTAATTTCGCACCGCTCGCTCATAAATTCCATAGCTAATGTCGCACCGCTCGCTCATAAATTCAATAGCTAATTTTGCACCGCTCGCTCATAAATTCCACGGCCAACTTCGCACCGCTCGCTCATAAATTCCACGGCCAACTGCACACAGCTCGCTAATAAATTCCACGGCCAACTTCACACCTCTCGCTCATAAAATCCATGGCCCACTACGCACCGCTCGCTCATAAATTCCAAAGCCAGCTTCACACCGCTAGCTCATAAATTCCAAGGCCAACTATGCACTGCGCGCTCATAAAATCCATAGTCAACTTCACACCGCTCGATCATACATTCTATGGCTAAGTTAATACCCCTCGCTCATATATTCAATGGCTAATTTTATACCGCTCGCTCGTAAATTCCATGGCCAAATTTACACCGATCGAACATAAATTCCATCGTCAACTTCACACCGCTCGAACATAAATTCCATAGCCAACTTCACACCGCTCGCTAATAAATTCCATGGCCAACTTCACACCGCTAGCTCATAAATTCCATGGCCAACTTAGTACCACTCGCTCATGAAATCCATATCCAGCATCACACCGCTCGCTCATAAAATCCATGGCCAATTGCTCACAGATCGCTTTAAATTCCACAGCCAACTTCACAGCGCTCGCCCATAAATTCCATAGCTAATGTCTCACCGCTCGCTCATAAATTCAATAGCTAATTTCGCAACGCTCGCTCATAAATTCCACGGCCAACTTCACACCGCTCGCTCATAAAATCCATGGCCGACTTCGCACCGCTCGCTCATAAATTCCATGGCCGACTTCACACCGCTCGCTCATAAATTCCATAGCCAACTTCACACCGCTAGCTCATAAATTTTAAGGACAACTTCGCACCGCTCGCTCATAAATTCCATGGCCAAATTTACACCGATCGAACATAAATTCCATCGTCAACTTCACACCGCTCGAACATAAATTCCATAGCCAACTTCACACCAGTCGCTAATACATTCCATGGCCAACTTCACACCACTCGCTCATAAATTCCATGGCCAACTTCACACCGCTAGCTCATAAATTCCATGTCCAACCTAGTACCAATCGCTCATGAAATCCATTGCCAGCATCACAACGCTCGCTCATAAAATCCATGGCCAACTGCTCACAGATCGTTCATAAATTCCACAGCCAACTTCACAGCGCTCGCTCATAAATTCCATAGCTAATGTCGCACCGCTCGCTCATAAATTCAATAGCTAATTTTGCACCGCTCGCTCATAAATTCCACGGCCAACTTCGCACCGCTCGCTCATAAATTCCACGGACAACTGCACACAGCTCGCTAATAAATTCCACGGCCAATTTCACACCTCTCGCTCATAAAATCCATGGCCCACTACGCACCGCTCGCTCATAAACTCCAAAGCCAGCTTCACACCGCTAGCTCATAAATTCCAAGGCCAACTATGCACTGCGAGCTCATAAAATCCATAGTCAACTTCACACCGCTCGATCATACATTCTATGGCTAAGTTAATACCGCTCGCTCATATATTCAATGGCTAATTTTATACCGCTCGCACATAAATTCCATGGCCAAATTTACACCGATCGAACATAAATTCCATCGTCAACTTCACACCGCTCGAACATAAATTCCATAGCCAACTTCACACCGCTCGCTAATAAATTCCATGGCCAACTTCACACCGCTAGCTCATAAATTCCATGACCAACTTAGTACCACTCGCTCATGAAATCCATATCCAGCATCACACCGCTCGCTCATAAAATCCATGGCCAATTGCTCACAGATCGCACTAAATTCCACAGCCAACTTCACAGCGCTCGCTCATAAATTCCATAGCTAATGTCTCACCGCTCGCTCATAAATTCAATAGCTAATTTCGCACCGCTCGCTCATAAATTCCACGGCCAACTTCACACCGCTCGCTCATAAAATCCATGGCCGACTTCGCACCGCTCGCTCATAAAATCCATGGCCGACTTCACACCGCTCGCTAATAAATTCCATAGCCAACGTCGCACCGCTCGCTCATAAATTCCACGGCCAACTGCACACAGCTCGCTAGTAAATTCCATGGACAACTTCACACCTCTCGCTCATAAAATCCATGGCCCACTTCACACCGCTAGCTCATAAATTCCATGGCCAACTTAGTACCAATCGCTCATGAAATCCATTGCCAGCATCACACCGCTCGCTCATAAAATCCATGGCCAACTGCTCACAGATCGCTCATAAATTCCACAGCCAACATCACAGCCCTCGCTCATAAATACCATAGCTAATGTCGCACCGCTCGCTCATAAATTCCATAGCTAATTTCGCACCGCTCGCTCATAAATTCCACGGCCAACTTCACACCGCTCGCTCATAAAATCCATGGCCAACTTCGCACCGCTCGCTCAAAAATTCCATAGCTAATTACGCACCGCTAGCTCATAAATTCCATGGCCAACTTAGTACCGCTCGCTCATAAAATCCATAGCCATTTTCTCACCGCTCGCTCATAATTTCCATGACCAACTTAATACCGCTCGCTCATAAATTCAAGGGCTAATTTCATACCGCACGCTCATAAATTCCATGGCCATCTTCACACCACTCGCTCATAAATTCCATGGGCAACTTCGCACATCTCGCTCATAAAATCCATAGCCAATTTCACACCGCTCGCTCAAAAATTCCATAGCTAATGTCGCACCGCTCGCTCATAAATTCCATAGCTAATTTCGCACCGCTCGCTCACAGATTCCATGTCGAACTTGACACCTCTTGGGCATCAATTCCATGGCCAACTTGACACCGCTCGTTCATAAATTCCATAGCTACTTTCGCACCGCTCGCTCAGAAATTCAATGGCTATTTTCACACCACTCGCTCATAAATTCCATGGGCAACTTCACACCGCTCGAACATAAATTCCATAGCCAACTTCACACCAGTCGCTAATACATTCCATGGCCAACTTCACACCACTCGCTCATAAATTCCATGGCCAACTTAGTACCACTCGCTCATAAATTCCAGGGCCAACTTAGTACCACTCGCTCATAAATTCCAGAGCCAACTTCACACCGATAGCTCATAAATTCCATAGCTAATTTCGCACCGCTCGCTCATAAATTCCACGGCCAACTTCACACCGCTCGCTCATAAAATCCATGGCCGACTTCGCACCGCTCGCTCATAAAATCCATGGCCGACTTCACACCACTCGCTCATAAATTCCATAGCCAACTTCACACCGCTAGCTCATAAATTCCATGGCCAACCTAGTACCAATCGCTCATGAAATCCATTGCCAGCATCACAACATTCGCTCATAAAATCCATGGCCAACTGCTCACAGATCGCTCATAAATTCCACAGCTAACTTCACAGCGCTCGCTCATAAATTCCATAGCTAATGTCGCACCGCTCGCTCATAAATTCAATAGTTAATTTCGCACCGCTCGCTCATAAATTCCATAGCTAATGTCGCACCGCTCGCTTATAAATTCAATAGCTAATTTCGCACCGCTCGCTCATAAAATCCACGGCCAACTTCACACAGCACGCTCATAAAATCCATGGCCGACTTCGCACCGCTCGCTCATAAAATCCATGGCCGACTTCACACCGCTCGCTCATAAAATCCATGGCCGACTTCGCACCGCTCGCTCATAAAATCCATGGCCGACTTCACACCGCTCGCTCATAAATTCCATAGCCAACTTCACACCGCTAGCTCATAAATTTCAAGGCCAACTTCGCACCGCTCGCTCATAAATTCCATGGCCAAATTTACACCGATCGAACATAAATTCCATCGTCAACTTCACACCGCTCGAACATAAATTGCATAGCCAACTTCACACCAGTCGCTAATACATTCCATGGCCAACTTCACACCACTCGCTCATAAATTCCATGGCCAACTTAGTACCACTCGCTCATAAATTCCATGGCCAACTTAGTAACACTCGCTCATAAATTCCACGGCCAACTTCACACCGCTCGCTCATAAGTTCCATAGCCAACGTCGCACCGCTCGCTCATAAATTCCATGGCCATCTTCAAACCGCTCGCTCATAATTTCCACGGCCAACTTCACACCGCTAGCTCATAAATTCCATGGCCAACCTAGTACCAATCGCTCATGAAATCCATTGCCAGCATCACAACATTCGCTCATAAAATCCATGGCCAACTGCTCACAGATCGCTCATAAATTCCACAGCTAACTTCACAGCGCTCGCTCATAAATTCCATAGCTAATGTCGCACCGCTCGCTCATAAATTCAATAGTTAATTTCGCACCGCTCGCTCATATATTCCATAGCTAATGTCGCACCGCTCGCTTATAAATTCAATAGCTAATTTCGCACCGCTCGCTCATAAAATCCACGGCCAACTTCACACAGCACGCTCATAAAATCCATGGCCGACTTCGCACCGCTCGCTCATAAAATCCATGGCCGACTTCACACCGCTCGCTCATAAAATCCATGGTTAACTTCGCATTGCTCGCTCATAAATTCCATAGCCAACTTCACACCGCTAGCTCATAAATTCCAAGGCCAACTTCGCACCGCTCGCTCATAAATTCCATGGCCAAATTTACACCGATCGAACATAAATTCCATCGTCAACTTCACACCGCTCGACCATAAATTCCATAGCCAACTTCACACCAGTCGCTAATACATTCCATGGCCAACTTCACACCAGTCGCTCATAAATTCCATGGCCAACTTATTACCACTCGCTCATAAATTCCATGGCCAACTTAGTACCACTCGCTCATTAATTTCAGAGCCAACTTCACACCGATAGCTCATAAATTCCACAGCTAATTTCGCACCGCTCGCTCATAAATTCCACGGCCAAATTCACACCGCTCTCTCATAAATTCCATGGCCATCTTCAAACCGCTCGCTCATAAAATCCATGGCTAACTTCGCACCGCTCGCTCATAAATTCTAAAGCAAACTTTACACCGCTCGCTCATAAATTCCATGGCCAACTTCACACCGCTAGCTCATAAATTCCATGGCCAACCTAGTACCAATCGCTCATGAAATCCATTGCCAGCATCACAACGCTCGCTCATAAAATCCATGGCCAACTGCTCACAGATCGTTCATAAATTCCACAGCCAACTTCACAGCGCTCGCTCATAAATTCCATAGCTAATGTCGCACCGCTCGCTCATAAATTCAATAGCTAATTTCGCACCGCTCGCTCATAAATTCCATAGCTAATGTCGCACCGCTCGCTCATAAATTCAATAGCTAATTTCGCACCGCTCGCTCATACATTCCATGGCCAACTTCACACCACTCGCTCATAAATTCCATGGCCAACTTAGTACCACTCGCTCATAAATTCCATGGCCAACTTAGTACCACTCGCTCATAAATTCCAGAGCCAACTTCACACCGATAGCTCATAAATTCCATAGTTAATTTCGCACCGCTCGCTCATAAATTCCATAGCTTATGTCGCACCGCTCGCTCATAAATTCCATAGCTAATTTCGCACCGCTCGCTCATAAATTCAATCGCTAATTTCACACCGCTTGCTCATAAATTCCATGGCCAACTTCACGCCACTCGCTCATAAATTCCTTGGGCAACTTCATACCGCTCGCTCATAAATTCCATAGCCAACGTCGCACCGTTCTCTCATAAATTCCATGGCCATCTTCAAACCGCTCGCTCATAAAATCCATGGCTAACTTCGCACCGCTCGCTCATAAATTCTAAAGCAAACTTTACACCGCTCGCTCATAAATTCCATGGCCAACTTCACACCGCTAGCTCATAAATTCCATAGCCAACTTCACACCGCTAGCTCATAAATTTCAAGGACAACTTCGCACCGCTCGCTCATAAATTCCATGGCCAAATTTACACCGATCGAACATAAATTCCATCGTCAACTTCACACCGCTCGAACATAAATTCCATAGCCAACTTCACACCAGTCGCTAATACATTCCATGGCCAACTTCACACCACTCGCTCATAAATTCCATGGCCAACTTCACACCGCTAGCTCATAAATTCCATGTCCAACCTAGTACCAATCGCTCATGAAATCCATTGCCAGCATCACAACGCTCGCTCATAAAATCCATGGCCAACTGCTCACAGATCGTTCATAAATTCCACAGCCAACTTCACAGCGCTCGCTCATAAATTCCATAGCTAATGTCGCACCGCTCGCTCATAAATTCAATAGCTAATTTCGCACCGCTCGCTCATAAATTCCATAGCTAATGTCGCACCGCTCGCTAATAAATTCAATAGCTAATTTTGCACCGCTCGCTCATAAATTCCACGGCCAACTTCGCACCGCTCGCTCATAAATTCCACGGACAACTGCACACAGCTCGCTAATAAATTCCACGGCCAATTTCACACCTCTCGCTCATAAAATCCATGGCCCACTACGCACCGCTCGCTCATAAACTCCAAAGCCAGCTTCACACCGCTAGCTCATAAATTCCAAGGCCAACTATGCACTGCGAGCTCATAAAATCCATAGTCAACTTCACACCGCTCGATCATACATTCTATGGCTAAGTTAATACCGCTCGCTCATATATTCAATGGCTAATTTTATACCGCTCGCACATAAATTCCATGGCCAAATTTACACCGATCGAACATAAATTCCATCGTCAACTTCACACCGCTCGAACATAAATTCCATAGCCAACTTCACACCGCTCGCTAATAAATTCCATGGCCAACTTCACACCGCTAGCTCATAAATTCCATGACCAACTTAGTACCACTCGCTCATGAAATCCATATCCAGCATCACACCGCTCGCTCATAAAATCCATGGCCAATTGCTCACAGATCGCACTAAATTCCACAGCCAACTTCACAGCGCTCGCTCATAAATTCCATAGCTAATGTCTCACCGCTCGCTCATAAATTCAATAGCTAATTTCGCACCGCTCGCTCATAAATTCCACGGCCAACTTCACACCGCTCGCTCATAAAATCCATGGCCGACTTCGCACCGCTCGCTCATAAAATCCATGGCCGACTTCACACCGCTCGCTAATAAATTCCATAGCCAACGTCGCACCGCTCGCTCATAAATTCCACGGCCAACTGCACACAGCTCGCTAGTAAATTCCATGGACAACTTCACACCTCTCGCTCATAAAATCCATGGCCCACTTCACACCGCTAGCTCATAAATTCCATGGCCAACTTAGTACCAATCGCTCATGAAATCCATTGCCAGCATCACACCGCTCGCTCATAAAATCCATGGCCAACTGCTCACAGATCGCTCATAAATTCCACAGCCAACATCACAGCCCTCGCTCATAAATACCATAGCTAATGTCGCACCGCTCGCTCATAAATTCCATAGCTAATTTCGCACCGCTCGCTCATAAATTCCACGGCCAACTTCACACCGCTCGCTCATAAAATCCATGGCCAACTTCGCACCGCTCGCTCAAAAATTCCATAGCTAATTACGCACCGCTAGCTCATAAATTCCATGGCCAACTTAGTACCGCTCGCTCATAAAATCCATAGCCATTTTCTCACCGCTCGCTCATAATTTCCATGACCAACTTAATACCGCTCGCTCATAAATTCAAGGGCTAATTTCATACCGCACGCTCATAAATTCCATGGCCATCTTCACACCACTCGCTCATAAATTCCATGGGCAACTTCGCACATCTCGCTCATAAAATCCATAGCCAATTTCACACCGCTCGCTCAAAAATTCCATAGCTAATGTCGCACCGCTCGCTCATAAATTCCATAGCTAATTTCGCACCGCTCGCTCACAGATTCCATGTCGAACTTGACACCTCTTGGGCATCAATTCCATGGCCAACTTGACACCGCTCGTTCATAAATTCCATAGCTACTTTCGCACCGCTCGCTCAGAAATTCAATGGCTATTTTCACACCACTCGCTCATAAATTCCATGGGCAACTTCACACCGCTCGAACATAAATTCCATAGCCAACTTCACACCAGTCGCTAATACATTCCATGGCCAACTTCACACCACTCGCTCATAAATTCCATGGCCAACTTAGTACCACTCGCTCATAAATTCCAGGGCCAACTTAGTACCACTCGCTCATAAATTCCAGAGCCAACTTCACACCGATAGCTCATAAATTCCATAGCTAATTTCGCACCGCTCGCTCATAAATTCCACGGCCAACTTCACACCGCTCGCTCATAAAATCCATGGCCGACTTCGCACCGCTCGCTCATAAAATCCATGGCCGACTTCACACCGCTCGCTCATAAATTCCATAGCCAACTTCACACCGCTAGCTCATAAATTCCATGGCCAACCTAGTACCAATCGCTCATGAAATCCATTGCCAGCATCACAACATTCGCTCATAAAATCCATGGCCAACTGCTCACAGATCGCTCATAAATTCCACAGCTAACTTCACAGCGCTCGCTCATAAATTCCATAGCTAATGTCGCACCGCTCGCTCATAAATTCAATAGTTAATTTCGCACCGCTCGCTCATAAATTCCATAGCTAATGTCGCACCGCTCGCTTATAAATTCAATAGCTAATTTCGCACCGCTCGCTCATAAAATCCACGGCCAACTTCACACAGCACGCTCATAAAATCCATGGCCGACTTCGCACCGCTCGCTCATAAAATCCATGGCCGACTTCACACCGCTCGCTCATAAAATCCATGGCCGACTTCGCACCGCTCGCTCATAAAATCCATGGCCGACTTCACACCGCTCGCTCATAAATTCCATAGCCAACTTCACACCGCTAGCTCATAAATTTCAAGGCCAACTTCGCACCGCTCGCTCATAAATTCCATGGCCAAATTTACACCGATCGAACATAAATTCCATCGTCAACTTCACACCGCTCGAACATAAATTGCATAGCCAACTTCACACCAGTCGCTAATACATTCCATGGCCAACTTCACACCACTCGCTCATAAATTCCATGGCCAACTTAGTACCACTCGCTCATAAATTCCATGGCCAACTTAGTAACACTCGCTCATAAATTCCACGGCCAACTTCACACCGCTCGCTCATAAGTTCCATAGCCAACGTCGCACCGCTCGCTCATAAATTCCATGGCCATCTTCAAACCGCTCGCTCATAATTTCCACGGCCAACTTCACACCGCTAGCTCATAAATTCCATGGCCAACCTAGTACCAATCGCTCATGAAATCCATTGCCAGCATCACAACATTCGCTCATAAAATCCATGGCCAACTGCTCACAGATCGCTCATAAATTCCACAGCTAACTTCACAGCGCTCGCTCATAAATTCCATAGCTAATGTCGCACCGCTCGCTCATAAATTCAATAGTTAATTTCGCACCGCTCGCTCATATATTCCATAGCTAATGTCGCACCGCTCGCTTATAAATTCAATAGCTAATTTCGCACCGCTCGCTCATAAAATCCACGGCCAACTTCACACAGCACGCTCATAAAATCCATGGCCGACTTCGCACCGCTCGCTCATAAAATCCATGGCCGACTTCACACCGCTCGCTCATAAAATCCATGGTTAACTTCGCATTGCTCGCTCATAAATTCCATAGCCAACTTCACACCGCTAGCTCATAAATTCCAAGGCCAACTTCGCACCGCTCGCTCATAAATTCCATGGCCAAATTTACACCGATCGAACATAAATTCCATCGTCAACTTCACACCGCTCGAACATAAATTCCATAGCCAACTTCACACCAGTCGCTAATACATTCCATGGCCAACTTCACACCACTCGCTCATAAATTCCATGGCCAACTTAGTATCACTCGCTCATAAATTCCATGGCCAACTTAGTAACACTCGCTCATAAATTCCACGGCCAACTTCACACCGCTCGTTCATAAGTTCCATAGCCAACGTCGCACCGCTCGCTCATAAATTCCATGGCCATCTTCAAACCGCTCGGTCATAATTTCCACGGCCAACTTCACACCGCTCGCTCATAAAATCCATGGCTAACTTCGCACCGCTCGCTCATAAATTCTAAAGCAAACTTTACACCGATAGATCATAAATTCCAAGGTCAACTTCGCACCGCTCGCTCATAAATTCCACGGCCAACTGCACACAGCTCGCTAATAAATTCCACGGCCAACTATGCACTGCGCGCTTATAAAATCCATAGTCAACTTCACACCGCTTCATAAACTTCATAAACCGCACACCGATCATAAATTCTATGGCTAAGTTAATACCGCTCGCTCATATATTCAATGGCTAATTTTATACCGCTCGCTCATAAATTCCATGGCCAAATTTACGCCGATAGAACATAAATTCCATCGTCAACTTCACACCGCTCGAACATAAATTCCATAGCCAACTTCACACCGCTCGCTAATAAATTCCATGGGCAACTTCACACCGCTCGCTCATAAATTCAATGGCTAATTTCACACCGCTCGCTAATAAATTCCATGGCCAACTTCACACCGCTCGCTAATAAATTCCATGGCCAACTTCACACCGCTAGCTCATAAATTCCATGGCCAACTTAGTACCACTCGCTCATGAAATCCATTGCCAGCATTACAACATTCGCTCATAAAATCCATGGCCAACTGCTCACAGATCGCTCATAAATTCCACAGCCAACTTCACAGCGCTCGCTCATAAATCCCATAGCTAATGTCGCACCGCTCGCTCATAAATTCAATAGCTAATTTCGCACCGCTCGCTCATAAATTCCATAGCTAATGTCGCACCGCTCGCTCATAAATTCAATAGCTAATTTCGCACCGCTCACTCATAAAATCCATGGCCAACTTCACACCGCTCGGTCATAAAATCCATGGCCAACTTCACACAACTCGCTCATAAATTCCTTAGGCAACTTCATACCGCTCGCTCGTAAATTCCAGAGCCAACTTCACACCGATAGCTCATAAATTCCATTGCTAATTTCGCACCGCGCGCTCATAAATTCCACGGCCAACTTCACACCGCTCGCTCATAAAATCCATGGCCAACTTCGCACCGCTCGCTCAAAAATTCCATAGCTAATTACGCACCGCTAGCTCATAAATTCCATGGCCAACTTAGTACCGCTCGCTCATAAAATCCATAGCCATTTTCTCACCGCTCGCTCATAATTTCCATGACCAACTTAATACCGCTCGCTCATAAATTCAAGGGCTAATTTCATACCGCACGCTCATAAATTCCATGGCCATCTTCACACCACTCGCTCATAAATTCCATGGGCAACTTCGCACATCTCGCTCATAAAATCCATAGCCAATTTCACACCGCTCGCTCAAAAATTCCATAGCTAATGTCGCACCGCTCGCTCATAAATTCCATAGCTAATTTCGCACCGCTCGCTCACAGATTCCATGTCGAACTTGACACCTCTTGGGCATCAATTCCATGGCCAACTTGACACCGCTCGTTCATAAATTCCATAGCTACTTTCGCACCGCTCGCTCAGAAATTCAATGGCTATTTTCACACCACTCGCTCATAAATTCCATGGGCAACTTCACACCGCTCGAACATAAATTCCATAGCCAACTTCACACCAGTCGCTAATACATTCCATGGCCAACTTCACACCACTCGCTCATAAATTCCATGGCCAACTTAGTACCACTCGCTCATAAATTCCAGGGCCAACTTAGTACCACTCGCTCATAAATTCCAGAGCCAACTTCACACCGATAGCTCATAAATTCTATAGCTAATTTCGCACCGCTCGCTCATAAAATCCACGGCCAACTTCACACAGCACGCTCATAAAATCCATGGCCGACTTCGCACTCATTCGCATAAATCCCATAGCTAATGTCGCACCGCTCGCTCATAAATTCAATAGCTAATTTCGCACCGCTCGCTCATAAATTCCATAGCTAATGTCGCACCGCTCGCTCATAAATTCAATAGCTAATTTCGCACCGCTCACTCATAAAATCCATGGCCAACTTCACACCGCTCGGTCATAAAATCCATGGCCAACTTCACACAACTCGCTCATAAATTCCTTAGGCAACTTCATACCGCTCGCTCGTAAATTCCAGAGCCAACTTCACACCGATAGCTCATAAATTCCATTGCTAATTTCGCACCGCTCGCTCATAAATTCCACGGCCAACTTCACACCGCTCGCTCATAAAATCCATTGCCAACTTCGCACCGCTCGCTCAAAAATTCCATAGCTAATTACGCACCGCTAGCTCATAAATTCCATGACCAACTTAGTACCACTCGCTCATGAAATCCATATCCAGCATCACACCGCTCGCTCATAAAATCCATGGCCAATTGCTCACAGATCGCATTAAATTCCACAGCCAACTTCACAGCGCTCGCTCATAAATTCCATAGCTAATGTCTCACCGCTCGCTCATAAATTCAATAGCTAATTTCGCACCGCTCGCTCATAAATTCCATAGCCAACGTCGCACCGCTCGCTCATAAATTCCACGGCCAACTGCACACAGCTCGCTAGTAAATTCCATGGACAACTTCACACCTCTCGCTCATAAAATCCATGGCCCACTTCACACCGCTAGCTCATAAATTCCATGGCCAACTTAGTACCAATCGGTCATGAAATCCATTGCCAGCATCACACCGCTCGCTCATAAAATCCATGGCCAACTGCTCACAGATCGCTCATAAATTCCACAGCCAACATCACAGCCCTCGCTCATAAATACCATAGCTAATGTCGCACCGCTCGCTCATAAATTCCATAGCTAATTTCGCACCGCTCGCTCATAAATTCCACGGCCAACATCACACCGCTCGCTCATAAAATCCATGGCCGACTTCGCACCGCTCGCTCATAAAATCCATGGCCGACTGCACACAGCTCGCGAATAAATTCCACGGCCAACTTCACACCTCTCGCTCATAAAATTCATGGCCCACTTCGCACCGCTCGCTCATAAATTCCAAAGCCAGCTTCACACCGCTAGCTCATAAATTCCAAGGCCAACTATGCACTGCGCGCTCATAAAATCCATAGTCAACTTCACACCGCTCGATCATACATTCTATGGCTAAGTTAATACCCCTCGCTCATATATTCAATGGCTAATTTTATACCGCTCGCTCATAAATTCCATGGCCAAATTTACACCGATCGAACATAAATTCCATCGTCAACTGCACACCGCTCGAACATAAATTCCATAGCCAACTTCACACCGCTCGCTAATAAATTCCATGGCCAACTTCACACCGCTAGCTCATAAATTCCATGGCCAACTTCGTACTACTCGCTCATGAAATCCATAGCCAGCATCACACCGCTCGCTCATAAAATCCATGGCCAACTGCTCACAGATCGCTCATAAATTCCACAGCCAACTTCACAGCGCTCGCTCATAAATTCCATAGCTTATGTCGCACCGCTCGCTCATAAATTCCATAGCTAATTTCGCACCGCTCGCTCATAAATTCCATAGCTTATGTCGCACCGCTCGCTCATAAATTCCATAGCTAATTTCGCACCGCTCGCTCATAAATTCAATGGCTAATTTCACACCGCTTGCTCATAAATTCCATGGCCAACTTCACGCCACTCGCTCATAAATTCCTTGGGCAACTTCATACCGCTCGCTCATAAATTCCATAGCCAACGTCGCACCGTTCTCTCATAAATTCCATGGCCATCTTCAAACCGCTCGCTCATAAAATCCATGGCTAACTTCGCACCGCTCGCTCATAAATTCTAAAGCAAACTTTACACCGCTCGCTCATAAATTCCATGGCCAACTTCACACCGCTAGCTCATAAATTCCATGTCCAACCTAGTACCAATCGCTCATAAAATCCATTGCCAGCATCACAACGCTCGCTCATAAAATCCATGGCCAACTGCTCACAGATCGTTCATAAATTCCACAGCCAACTTCACAGCGCTCGCTCATAAATTCCATAGCTAATGTCGCACCGCTCGCTCATAAATTCAATAGCTAATTTCGCACCGCTCGCTCATAAATTCCATAGCTAATGTCGCACCGCTCGCTCATAAATTCAATAGCTAATTTTGCACCGCTCGCTCATAAATTCCACGGCCAACTTCGCACCGCTCGCTCATAAATTCCACGGCCAACTGCACACAGCTCGCTAATAAATTCCACGGCCAACTTCACACCTCTCGCTCATAAAATCCATGGCCCACTACGCACCGCTCGCTCATAAATTCCAAAGCCAGCTTCACACCGCTAGCTCATAAATTCCAAGGCCAACTATGCACTGCGCGCTCATAAAATCCATAGTCAACTTCACACCGCTCGATCATACATTCTATGGCTAAGTTAATACCCCTCGCTCATATATTCAATGGCTAATTTTATACCGCTCGCTCGTAAATTCCATGGCCAAATTTACACCGATCGAACATAAATTCCATCGTCAACTTCACACCGCTCGAACATAAATTCCATAGCCAACTTCACACCGCTCGCTAATAAATTCCATGGCCAACTTCACACCGCTAGCTCATAAATTCCATGGCCAACTTAGTACCACTCGCTCATGAAATCCATATCCAGCATCACACCGCTCGCTCATAAAATCCATGGCCAATTGCTCACAGATCGCTTTAAATTCCACAGCCAACTTCACAGCGCTCGCCCATAAATTCCATAGCTAATGTCTCACCGCTCGCTCATAAATTCAATAGCTAATTTCGCAACGCTCGCTCATAAATTCCACGGCCAACTTCACACCGCTCGCTCATAAAATCCATGGCCGACTTCGCACCGCTCGCTCATAAATTCCATGGCCGACTTCACACCGCTCGCTCATAAATTCCATAGCCAACTTCACACCGCTAGCTCATAAATTTTAAGGACAACTTCGCACCGCTCGCTCATAAATTCCATGGCCAAATTTACACCGATCGAACATAAATTCCATCGTCAACTTCACACCGCTCGAACATAAATTCCATAGCCAACTTCACACCAGTCGCTAATACATTCCATGGCCAACTTCACACCACTCGCTCATAAATTCCATGGCCAACTTCACACCGCTAGCTCATAAATTCCATGTCCAACCTAGTACCAATCGCTCATGAAATCCATTGCCAGCATCACAACGCTCGCTCATAAAATCCATGGCCAACTGCTCACAGATCGTTCATAAATTCCACAGCCAACTTCACAGCGCTCGCTCATAAATTCCATAGCTAATGTCGCACCGCTCGCTCATAAATTCAATAGCTAATTTTGCACCGCTCGCTCATAAATTCCACGGCCAACTTCGCACCGCTCGCTCATAAATTCCACGGACAACTGCACACAGCTCGCTAATAAATTCCACGGCCAATTTCACACCTCTCGCTCATAAAATCCATGGCCCACTACGCACCGCTCGCTCATAAACTCCAAAGCCAGCTTCACACCGCTAGCTCATAAATTCCAAGGCCAACTATGCACTGCGAGCTCATAAAATCCATAGTCAACTTCACACCGCTCGATCATACATTCTATGGCTAAGTTAATACCGCTCGCTCATATATTCAATGGCTAATTTTATACCGCTCGCACATAAATTCCATGGCCAAATTTACACCGATCGAACATAAATTCCATCGTCAACTTCACACCGCTCGAACATAAATTCCATAGCCAACTTCACACCGCTCGCTAATAAATTCCATGGCCAACTTCACACCGCTAGCTCATAAATTCCATGACCAACTTAGTACCACTCGCTCATGAAATCCATATCCAGCATCACACCGCTCGCTCATAAAATCCATGGCCAATTGCTCACAGATCGCACTAAATTCCACAGCCAACTTCACAGCGCTCGCTCATAAATTCCATAGCTAATGTCTCACCGCTCGCTCATAAATTCAATAGCTAATTTCGCACCGCTCGCTCATAAATTCCACGGCCAACTTCACACCGCTCGCTCATAAAATCCATGGCCGACTTCGCACCGCTCGCTCATAAAATCCATGGCCGACTTCACACCGCTCGCTAATAAATTCCATAGCCAACGTCGCACCGCTCGCTCATAAATTCCACGGCCAACTGCACACAGCTCGCTAGTAAATTCCATGGACAACTTCACACCTCTCGCTCATAAAATCCATGGCCCACTTCACACCGCTAGCTCATAAATTCCATGGCCAACTTAGTACCAATCGCTCATGAAATCCATTGCCAGCATCACACCGCTCGCTCATAAAATCCATGGCCAACTGCTCACAGATCGCTCATAAATTCCACAGCCAACATCACAGCCCTCGCTCATAAATACCATAGCTAATGTCGCACCGCTCGCTCATAAATTCCATAGCTAATTTCGCACCGCTCGCTCATAAATTCCACGGCCAACTTCACACCGCTCGCTCATAAAATCCATGGCCAACTTCGCACCGCTCGCTCAAAAATTCCATAGCTAATTACGCACCGCTAGCTCATAAATTCCATGGCCAACTTAGTACCGCTCGCTCATAAAATCCATAGCCATTTTCTCACCGCTCGCTCATAATTTCCATGACCAACTTAATACCGCTCGCTCATAAATTCAAGGGCTAATTTCATACCGCACGCTCATAAATTCCATGGCCATCTTCACACCACTCGCTCATAAATTCCATGGGCAACTTCGCACATCTCGCTCATAAAATCCATAGCCAATTTCACACCGCTCGCTCAAAAATTCCATAGCTAATGTCGCACCGCTCGCTCATAAATTCCATAGCTAATTTCGCACCGCTCGCTCACAGATTCCATGTCGAACTTGACACCTCTTGGGCATCAATTCCATGGCCAACTTGACACCGCTCGTTCATAAATTCCATAGCTACTTTCGCACCGCTCGCTCAGAAATTCAATGGCTATTTTCACACCACTCGCTCATAAATTCCATGGGCAACTTCACACCGCTCGAACATAAATTCCATAGCCAACTTCACACCAGTCGCTAATACATTCCATGGCCAACTTCACACCACTCGCTCATAAATTCCATGGCCAACTTAGTACCACTCGCTCATAAATTCCAGGGCCAACTTAGTACCACTCGCTCATAAATTCCAGAGCCAACTTCACACCGATAGCTCATAAATTCCATAGCTAATTTCGCACCGCTCGCTCATAAATTCCACGGCCAACTTCACACCGCTCGCTCATAAAATCCATGGCCGACTTCGCACCGCTCGCTCATAAAATCCATGGCCGACTTCACACCACTCGCTCATAAATTCCATAGCCAACTTCACACCGCTAGCTCATAAATTCCATGGCCAACCTAGTACCAATCGCTCATGAAATCCATTGCCAGCATCACAACATTCGCTCATAAAATCCATGGCCAACTGCTCACAGATCGCTCATAAATTCCACAGCTAACTTCACAGCGCTCGCTCATAAATTCCATAGCTAATGTCGCACCGCTCGCTCATAAATTCAATAGTTAATTTCGCACCGCTCGCTCATAAATTCCATAGCTAATGTCGCACCGCTCGCTTATAAATTCAATAGCTAATTTCGCACCGCTCGCTCATAAAATCCACGGCCAACTTCACACAGCACGCTCATAAAATCCATGGCCGACTTCGCACCGCTCGCTCATAAAATCCATGGCCGACTTCACACCGCTCGCTCATAAAATCCATGGCCGACTTCGCACCGCTCGCTCATAAAATCCATGGCCGACTTCACACCGCTCGCTCATAAATTCCATAGCCAACTTCACACCGCTAGCTCATAAATTTCAAGGCCAACTTCGCACCGCTCGCTCATAAATTCCATGGCCAAATTTACACCGATCGAACATAAATTCCATCGTCAACTTCACACCGCTCGAACATAAATTGCATAGCCAACTTCACACCAGTCGCTAATACATTCCATGGCCAACTTCACACCACTCGCTCATAAATTCCATGGCCAACTTAGTACCACTCGCTCATAAATTCCATGGCCAACTTAGTAACACTCGCTCATAAATTCCACGGCCAACTTCACACCGCTCGCTCATAAGTTCCATAGCCAACGTCGCACCGCTCGCTCATAAATTCCATGGCCATCTTCAAACCGCTCGCTCATAATTTCCACGGCCAACTTCACACCGCTAGCTCATAAATTCCATGGCCAACCTAGTACCAATCGCTCATGAAATCCATTGCCAGCATCACAACATTCGCTCATAAAATCCATGGCCAACTGCTCACAGATCGCTCATAAATTCCACAGCTAACTTCACAGCGCTCGCTCATAAATTCCATAGCTAATGTCGCACCGCTCGCTCATAAATTCAATAGTTAATTTCGCACCGCTCGCTCATATATTCCATAGCTAATGTCGCACCGCTCGCTTATAAATTCAATAGCTAATTTCGCACCGCTCGCTCATAAAATCCACGGCCAACTTCACACAGCACGCTCATAAAATCCATGGCCGACTTCGCACCGCTCGCTCATAAAATCCATGGCCGACTTCACACCGCTCGCTCATAAAATCCATGGTTAACTTCGCATTGCTCGCTCATAAATTCCATAGCCAACTTCACACCGCTAGCTCATAAATTCCAAGGCCAACTTCGCACCGCTCGCTCATAAATTCCATGGCCAAATTTACACCGATCGAACATAAATTCCATCGTCAACTTCACACCGCTCGACCATAAATTCCATAGCCAACTTCACACCAGTCGCTAATACATTCCATGGCCAACTTCACACCAGTCGCTCATAAATTCCATGGCCAACTTATTACCACTCGCTCATAAATTCCATGGCCAACTTAGTACCACTCGCTCATTAATTTCAGAGCCAACTTCACACCGATAGCTCATAAATTCCACAGCTAATTTCGCACCGCTCGCTCATAAATTCCACGGCCAAATTCACACCGCTCTCTCATAAATTCCATGGCCATCTTCAAACCGCTCGCTCATAAAATCCATGGCTAACTTCGCACCGCTCGCTCATAAATTCTAAAGCAAACTTTACACCGCTCGCTCATAAATTCCATGGCCAACTTCACACCGCTAGCTCATAAATTCCATGGCCAACCTAGTACCAATCGCTCATGAAATCCATTGCCAGCATCACAACGCTCGCTCATAAAATCCATGGCCAACTGCTCACAGATCGTTCATAAATTCCACAGCCAACTTCACAGCGCTCGCTCATAAATTCCATAGCTAATGTCGCACCGCTCGCTCATAAATTCAATAGCTAATTTCGCACCGCTCGCTCATAAATTCCATAGCTAATGTCGCACCGCTCGCTCATAAATTCAATAGCTAATTTCGCACCGCTCGCTCATACATTCCATGGCCAACTTCACACCACTCGCTCATAAATTCCATGGCCAACTTAGTACCACTCGCTCATAAATTCCATGGCCAACTTAGTACCACTCGCTCATAAATTCCAGAGCCAACTTCACACCGATAGCTCATAAATTCCATAGTTAATTTCGCACCGCTCGCTCATAAATTCCATAGCTTATGTCGCACCGCTCGCTCATAAATTCCATAGCTAATTTCGCACCGCTCGCTCATAAATTCAATCGCTAATTTCACACCGCTTGCTCATAAATTCCATGGCCAACTTCACGCCACTCGCTCATAAATTCCTTGGGCAACTTCATACCGCTCGCTCATAAATTCCATAGCCAACGTCGCACCGTTCTCTCATAAATTCCATGGCCATCTTCAAACCGCTCGCTCATAAAATCCATGGCTAACTTCGCACCGCTCGCTCATAAATTCTAAAGCAAACTTTACACCGCTCGCTCATAAATTCCATGGCCAACTTCACACCGCTAGCTCATAAATTCCATAGCCAACTTCACACCGCTAGCTCATAAATTTCAAGGACAACTTCGCACCGCTCGCTCATAAATTCCATGGCCAAATTTACACCGATCGAACATAAATTCCATCGTCAACTTCACACCGCTCGAACATAAATTCCATAGCCAACTTCACACCAGTCGCTAATACATTCCATGGCCAACTTCACACCACTCGCTCATAAATTCCATGGCCAACTTCACACCGCTAGCTCATAAATTCCATGTCCAACCTAGTACCAATCGCTCATGAAATCCATTGCCAGCATCACAACGCTCGCTCATAAAATCCATGGCCAACTGCTCACAGATCGTTCATAAATTCCACAGCCAACTTCACAGCGCTCGCTCATAAATTCCATAGCTAATGTCGCACCGCTCGCTCATAAATTCAATAGCTAATTTCGCACCGCTCGCTCATAAATTCCATAGCTAATGTCGCACCGCTCGCTCATAAATTCAATAGCTAATTTTGCACCGCTCGCTCATAAATTCCACGGCCAACTTCGCACCGCTCGCTCATAAATTCCACGGACAACTGCACACAGCTCGCTAATAAATTCCACGGCCAATTTCACACCTCTCGCTCATAAAATCCATGGCCCACTACGCACCGCTCGCTCATAAACTCCAAAGCCAGCTTCACACCGCTAGCTCATAAATTCCAAGGCCAACTATGCACTGCGAGCTCATAAAATCCATAGTCAACTTCACACCGCTCGATCATACATTCTATGGCTAAGTTAATACCGCTCGCTCATATATTCAATGGCTAATTTTATACCGCTCGCACATAAATTCCATGGCCAAATTTACACCGATCGAACATAAATTCCATCGTCAACTTCACACCGCTCGAACATAAATTCCATAGCCAACTTCACACCGCTCGCTAATAAATTCCATGGCCAACTTCACACCGCTAGCTCATAAATTCCATGACCAACTTAGTACCACTCGCTCATGAAATCCATATCCAGCATCACACCGCTCGCTCATAAAATCCATGGCCAATTGCTCACAGATCGCACTAAATTCCACAGCCAACTTCACAGCGCTCGCTCATAAATTCCATAGCTAATGTCTCACCGCTCGCTCATAAATTCAATAGCTAATTTCGCACCGCTCGCTCATAAATTCCACGGCCAACTTCACACCGCTCGCTCATAAAATCCATGGCCGACTTCGCACCGCTCGCTCATAAAATCCATGGCCGACTTCACACCGCTCGCTAATAAATTCCATAGCCAACGTCGCACCGCTCGCTCATAAATTCCACGGCCAACTGCACACAGCTCGCTAGTAAATTCCATGGACAACTTCACACCTCTCGCTCATAAAATCCATGGCCCACTTCACACCGCTAGCTCATAAATTCCATGGCCAACTTAGTACCAATCGCTCATGAAATCCATTGCCAGCATCACACCGCTCGCTCATAAAATCCATGGCCAACTGCTCACAGATCGCTCATAAATTCCACAGCCAACATCACAGCCCTCGCTCATAAATACCATAGCTAATGTCGCACCGCTCGCTCATAAATTCCATAGCTAATTTCGCACCGCTCGCTCATAAATTCCACGGCCAACTTCACACCGCTCGCTCATAAAATCCATGGCCAACTTCGCACCGCTCGCTCAAAAATTCCATAGCTAATTACGCACCGCTAGCTCATAAATTCCATGGCCAACTTAGTACCGCTCGCTCATAAAATCCATAGCCATTTTCTCACCGCTCGCTCATAATTTCCATGACCAACTTAATACCGCTCGCTCATAAATTCAAGGGCTAATTTCATACCGCACGCTCATAAATTCCATGGCCATCTTCACACCACTCGCTCATAAATTCCATGGGCAACTTCGCACATCTCGCTCATAAAATCCATAGCCAATTTCACACCGCTCGCTCAAAAATTCCATAGCTAATGTCGCACCGCTCGCTCATAAATTCCATAGCTAATTTCGCACCGCTCGCTCACAGATTCCATGTCGAACTTGACACCTCTTGGGCATCAATTCCATGGCCAACTTGACACCGCTCGTTCATAAATTCCATAGCTACTTTCGCACCGCTCGCTCAGAAATTCAATGGCTATTTTCACACCACTCGCTCATAAATTCCATGGGCAACTTCACACCGCTCGAACATAAATTCCATAGCCAACTTCACACCAGTCGCTAATACATTCCATGGCCAACTTCACACCACTCGCTCATAAATTCCATGGCCAACTTAGTACCACTCGCTCATAAATTCCAGGGCCAACTTAGTACCACTCGCTCATAAATTCCAGAGCCAACTTCACACCGATAGCTCATAAATTCCATAGCTAATTTCGCACCGCTCGCTCATAAATTCCACGGCCAACTTCACACCGCTCGCTCATAAAATCCATGGCCGACTTCGCACCGCTCGCTCATAAAATCCATGGCCGACTTCACACCGCTCGCTCATAAATTCCATAGCCAACTTCACACCGCTAGCTCATAAATTCCATGGCCAACCTAGTACCAATCGCTCATGAAATCCATTGCCAGCATCACAACATTCGCTCATAAAATCCATGGCCAACTGCTCACAGATCGCTCATAAATTCCACAGCTAACTTCACAGCGCTCGCTCATAAATTCCATAGCTAATGTCGCACCGCTCGCTCATAAATTCAATAGTTAATTTCGCACCGCTCGCTCATAAATTCCATAGCTAATGTCGCACCGCTCGCTTATAAATTCAATAGCTAATTTCGCACCGCTCGCTCATAAAATCCACGGCCAACTTCACACAGCACGCTCATAAAATCCATGGCCGACTTCGCACCGCTCGCTCATAAAATCCATGGCCGACTTCACACCGCTCGCTCATAAAATCCATGGCCGACTTCGCACCGCTCGCTCATAAAATCCATGGCCGACTTCACACCGCTCGCTCATAAATTCCATAGCCAACTTCACACCGCTAGCTCATAAATTTCAAGGCCAACTTCGCACCGCTCGCTCATAAATTCCATGGCCAAATTTACACCGATCGAACATAAATTCCATCGTCAACTTCACACCGCTCGAACATAAATTGCATAGCCAACTTCACACCAGTCGCTAATACATTCCATGGCCAACTTCACACCACTCGCTCATAAATTCCATGGCCAACTTAGTACCACTCGCTCATAAATTCCATGGCCAACTTAGTAACACTCGCTCATAAATTCCACGGCCAACTTCACACCGCTCGCTCATAAGTTCCATAGCCAACGTCGCACCGCTCGCTCATAAATTCCATGGCCATCTTCAAACCGCTCGCTCATAATTTCCACGGCCAACTTCACACCGCTAGCTCATAAATTCCATGGCCAACCTAGTACCAATCGCTCATGAAATCCATTGCCAGCATCACAACATTCGCTCATAAAATCCATGGCCAACTGCTCACAGATCGCTCATAAATTCCACAGCTAACTTCACAGCGCTCGCTCATAAATTCCATAGCTAATGTCGCACCGCTCGCTCATAAATTCAATAGTTAATTTCGCACCGCTCGCTCATATATTCCATAGCTAATGTCGCACCGCTCGCTTATAAATTCAATAGCTAATTTCGCACCGCTCGCTCATAAAATCCACGGCCAACTTCACACAGCACGCTCATAAAATCCATGGCCGACTTCGCACCGCTCGCTCATAAAATCCATGGCCGACTTCACACCGCTCGCTCATAAAATCCATGGTTAACTTCGCATTGCTCGCTCATAAATTCCATAGCCAACTTCACACCGCTAGCTCATAAATTCCAAGGCCAACTTCGCACCGCTCGCTCATAAATTCCATGGCCAAATTTACACCGATCGAACATAAATTCCATCGTCAACTTCACACCGCTCGAACATAAATTCCATAGCCAACTTCACACCAGTCGCTAATACATTCCATGGCCAACTTCACACCACTCGCTCATAAATTCCATGGCCAACTTAGTATCACTCGCTCATAAATTCCATGGCCAACTTAGTAACACTCGCTCATAAATTCCACGGCCAACTTCACACCGCTCGTTCATAAGTTCCATAGCCAACGTCGCACCGCTCGCTCATAAATTCCATGGCCATCTTCAAACCGCTCGGTCATAATTTCCACGGCCAACTTCACACCGCTCGCTCATAAAATCCATGGCTAACTTCGCACCGCTCGCTCATAAATTCTAAAGCAAACTTTACACCGATAGATCATAAATTCCAAGGTCAACTTCGCACCGCTCGCTCATAAATTCCACGGCCAACTGCACACAGCTCGCTAATAAATTCCACGGCCAACTATGCACTGCGCGCTTATAAAATCCATAGTCAACTTCACACCGCTTCATAAACTTCATAAACCGCACACCGATCATAAATTCTATGGCTAAGTTAATACCGCTCGCTCATATATTCAATGGCTAATTTTATACCGCTCGCTCATAAATTCCATGGCCAAATTTACGCCGATAGAACATAAATTCCATCGTCAACTTCACACCGCTCGAACATAAATTCCATAGCCAACTTCACACCGCTCGCTAATAAATTCCATGGGCAACTTCACACCGCTCGCTCATAAATTCAATGGCTAATTTCACACCGCTCGCTAATAAATTCCATGGCCAACTTCACACCGCTCGCTAATAAATTCCATGGCCAACTTCACACCGCTAGCTCATAAATTCCATGGCCAACTTAGTACCACTCGCTCATGAAATCCATTGCCAGCATTACAACATTCGCTCATAAAATCCATGGCCAACTGCTCACAGATCGCTCATAAATTCCACAGCCAACTTCACAGCGCTCGCTCATAAATCCCATAGCTAATGTCGCACCGCTCGCTCATAAATTCAATAGCTAATTTCGCACCGCTCGCTCATAAATTCCATAGCTAATGTCGCACCGCTCGCTCATAAATTCAATAGCTAATTTCGCACCGCTCACTCATAAAATCCATGGCCAACTTCACACCGCTCGGTCATAAAATCCATGGCCAACTTCACACAACTCGCTCATAAATTCCTTAGGCAACTTCATACCGCTCGCTCGTAAATTCCAGAGCCAACTTCACACCGATAGCTCATAAATTCCATTGCTAATTTCGCACCGCGCGCTCATAAATTCCACGGCCAACTTCACACCGCTCGCTCATAAAATCCATGGCCAACTTCGCACCGCTCGCTCAAAAATTCCATAGCTAATTACGCACCGCTAGCTCATAAATTCCATGGCCAACTTAGTACCGCTCGCTCATAAAATCCATAGCCATTTTCTCACCGCTCGCTCATAATTTCCATGACCAACTTAATACCGCTCGCTCATAAATTCAAGGGCTAATTTCATACCGCACGCTCATAAATTCCATGGCCATCTTCACACCACTCGCTCATAAATTCCATGGGCAACTTCGCACATCTCGCTCATAAAATCCATAGCCAATTTCACACCGCTCGCTCAAAAATTCCATAGCTAATGTCGCACCGCTCGCTCATAAATTCCATAGCTAATTTCGCACCGCTCGCTCACAGATTCCATGTCGAACTTGACACCTCTTGGGCATCAATTCCATGGCCAACTTGACACCGCTCGTTCATAAATTCCATAGCTACTTTCGCACCGCTCGCTCAGAAATTCAATGGCTATTTTCACACCACTCGCTCATAAATTCCATGGGCAACTTCACACCGCTCGAACATAAATTCCATAGCCAACTTCACACCAGTCGCTAATACATTCCATGGCCAACTTCACACCACTCGCTCATAAATTCCATGGCCAACTTAGTACCACTCGCTCATAAATTCCAGGGCCAACTTAGTACCACTCGCTCATAAATTCCAGAGCCAACTTCACACCGATAGCTCATAAATTCTATAGCTAATTTCGCACCGCTCGCTCATAAAATCCACGGCCAACTTCACACAGCACGCTCATAAAATCCATGGCCGACTTCGCACTCATTCGCATAAATCCCATAGCTAATGTCGCACCGCTCGCTCATAAATTCAATAGCTAATTTCGCACCGCTCGCTCATAAATTCCATAGCTAATGTCGCACCGCTCGCTCATAAATTCAATAGCTAATTTCGCACCGCTCACTCATAAAATCCATGGCCAACTTCACACCGCTCGGTCATAAAATCCATGGCCAACTTCACACAACTCGCTCATAAATTCCTTAGGCAACTTCATACCGCTCGCTCGTAAATTCCAGAGCCAACTTCACACCGATAGCTCATAAATTCCATTGCTAATTTCGCACCGCTCGCTCATAAATTCCACGGCCAACTTCACACCGCTCGCTCATAAAATCCATTGCCAACTTCGCACCGCTCGCTCAAAAATTCCATAGCTAATTACGCACCGCTAGCTCATAAATTCCATGACCAACTTAGTACCACTCGCTCATGAAATCCATATCCAGCATCACACCGCTCGCTCATAAAATCCATGGCCAATTGCTCACAGATCGCATTAAATTCCACAGCCAACTTCACAGCGCTCGCTCATAAATTCCATAGCTAATGTCTCACCGCTCGCTCATAAATTCAATAGCTAATTTCGCACCGCTCGCTCATAAATTCCATAGCCAACGTCGCACCGCTCGCTCATAAATTCCACGGCCAACTGCACACAGCTCGCTAGTAAATTCCATGGACAACTTCACACCTCTCGCTCATAAAATCCATGGCCCACTTCACACCGCTAGCTCATAAATTCCATGGCCAACTTAGTACCAATCGGTCATGAAATCCATTGCCAGCATCACACCGCTCGCTCATAAAATCCATGGCCAACTGCTCACAGATCGCTCATAAATTCCACAGCCAACATCACAGCCCTCGCTCATAAATACCATAGCTAATGTCGCACCGCTCGCTCATAAATTCCATAGCTAATTTCGCACCGCTCGCTCATAAATTCCACGGCCAACATCACACCGCTCGCTCATAAAATCCATGGCCGACTTCGCACCGCTCGCTCATAAAATCCATGGCCGACTGCACACAGCTCGCGAATAAATTCCACGGCCAACTTCACACCTCTCGCTCATAAAATTCATGGCCCACTTCGCACCGCTCGCTCATAAATTCCAAAGCCAGCTTCACACCGCTAGCTCATAAATTCCAAGGCCAACTATGCACTGCGCGCTCATAAAATCCATAGTCAACTTCACACCGCTCGATCATACATTCTATGGCTAAGTTAATACCCCTCGCTCATATATTCAATGGCTAATTTTATACCGCTCGCTCATAAATTCCATGGCCAAATTTACACCGATCGAACATAAATTCCATCGTCAACTGCACACCGCTCGAACATAAATTCCATAGCCAACTTCACACCGCTCGCTAATAAATTCCATGGCCAACTTCACACCGCTAGCTCATAAATTCCATGGCCAACTTCGTACTACTCGCTCATGAAATCCATAGCCAGCATCACACCGCTCGCTCATAAAATCCATGGCCAACTGCTCACAGATCGCTCATAAATTCCACAGCCAACTTCACAGCGCTCGCTCATAAATTCCATAGCTTATGTCGCACCGCTCGCTCATAAATTCCATAGCTAATTTCGCACCGCTCGCTCATAAATTCCATAGCTTATGTCGCACCGCTCGCTCATAAATTCCATAGCTAATTTCGCACCGCTCGCTCATAAATTCAATGGCTAATTTCACACCGCTTGCTCATAAATTCCATGGCCAACTTCACGCCACTCGCTCATAAATTCCTTGGGCAACTTCATACCGCTCGCTCATAAATTCCATAGCCAACGTCGCACCGTTCTCTCATAAATTCCATGGCCATCTTCAAACCGCTCGCTCATAAAATCCATGGCTAACTTCGCACCGCTCGCTCATAAATTCTAAAGCAAACTTTACACCGCTCGCTCATAAATTCCATGGCCAACTTCACACCGCTAGCTCATAAATTCCATGTCCAACCTAGTACCAATCGCTCATAAAATCCATTGCCAGCATCACAACGCTCGCTCATAAAATCCATGGCCAACTGCTCACAGATCGTTCATAAATTCCACAGCCAACTTCACAGCGCTCGCTCATAAATTCCATAGCTAATGTCGCACCGCTCGCTCATAAATTCAATAGCTAATTTCGCACCGCTCGCTCATAAATTCCATAGCTAATGTCGCACCGCTCGCTCATAAATTCAATAGCTAATTTTGCACCGCTCGCTCATAAATTCCACGGCCAACTTCGCACCGCTCGCTCATAAATTCCACGGCCAACTGCACACAGCTCGCTAATAAATTCCACGGCCAACTTCACACCTCTCGCTCATAAAATCCATGGCCCACTACGCACCGCTCGCTCATAAATTCCAAAGCCAGCTTCACACCGCTAGCTCATAAATTCCAAGGCCAACTATGCACTGCGCGCTCATAAAATCCATAGTCAACTTCACACCGCTCGATCATACATTCTATGGCTAAGTTAATACCCCTCGCTCATATATTCAATGGCTAATTTTATACCGCTCGCTCGTAAATTCCATGGCCAAATTTACACCGATCGAACATAAATTCCATCGTCAACTTCACACCGCTCGAACATAAATTCCATAGCCAACTTCACACCGCTCGCTAATAAATTCCATGGCCAACTTCACACCGCTAGCTCATAAATTCCATGGCCAACTTAGTACCACTCGCTCATGAAATCCATATCCAGCATCACACCGCTAGCTCATAAATTCCAAGGCCAACTATGCACTGCGCGCTCATAAAATCCATAGTCAACTTCACACCGCTCGATCATACATTCTATGGCTAAGTTAATACCCCTCGCTCATATATTCAATGGCTAATTTTATACCGCTCGCTCGTAAATTCCATGGCCAAATTTACACCGATCGAACATAAATTCCATCGTCAACTTCACACCGCTCGAACATAAATTCCATAGCCAACTTCACACCGCTCGCTAATAAATTCCATGGCCAACTTCACACCGCTAGCTCATAAATTCCATGGCCAACTTAGTACCACTCGCTCATGAAATCCATATCCAGCATCACACCGCTCGCTCATAAAATCCATGGCCAATTGCTCACAGATCGCTTTAAATTCCACAGCCAACTTCACAGCGCTCGCCCATAAATTCCATAGCTAATGTCTCACCGCTCGCTCATAAATTCAATAGCTAATTTCGCAACGCTCGCTCATAAATTCCACGGCCAACTTCACACCGCTCGCTCATAAAATCCATGGCCGACTTCGCACCGCTCGCTCATAAATTCCATGGCCGACTTCACACCGCTCGCTCATAAATTCCATAGCCAACTTCACACCGCTAGCTCATAAATTTTAAGGACAACTTCGCACCGCTCGCTCATAAATTCCATGGCCAAATTTACACCGATCGAACATAAATTCCATCGTCAACTTCACACCGCTCGAACATAAATTCCATAGCCAACTTCACACCAGTCGCTAATACATTCCATGGCCAACTTCACACCACTCGCTCATAAATTCCATGGCCAACTTCACACCGCTAGCTCATAAATTCCATGTCCAACCTAGTACCAATCGCTCATGAAATCCATTGCCAGCATCACAACGCTCGCTCATAAAATCCATGGCCAACTGCTCACAGATCGTTCATAAATTCCACAGCCAACTTCACAGCGCTCGCTCATAAATTCCATAGCTAATGTCGCACCGCTCGCTCATAAATTCAATAGCTAATTTTGCACCGCTCGCTCATAAATTCCACGGCCAACTTCGCACCGCTCGCTCATAAATTCCACGGACAACTGCACACAGCTCGCTAATAAATTCCACGGCCAATTTCACGCCTCTCGCTCATAAAATCCATGGCCCACTACGCACCGCTCGCTCATAAACTCCAAAGCCAGCTTCACACCGCTAGCTCATAAATTCCAAGGCCAACTATGCACTGCGAGCTCATAAAATCCATAGTCAACTTCACACCGCTCGATCATACATTCTATGGCTAAGTTAATACCGCTCGCTCATATATTCAATGGCTAATTTTATACCGCTCGCACATAAATTCCATGGCCAAATTTACACCGATCGAACATAAATTCCATCGTCAACTTCACACCGCTCGAACATAAATTCCATAGCCAACTTCACACCGCTCGCTAATAAATTCCATGGCCAACTTCACACCGCTAGCTCATAAATTCCATGACCAACTTAGTACCACTCGCTCATGAAATCCATATCCAGCATCACACCGCTCGCTCATAAAATCCATGGCCAATTGCTCACAGATCGCACTAAATTCCACAGCCAACTTCACAGCGCTCGCTCATAAATTCCATAGCTAATGTCTCACCGCTCGCTCATAAATTCAATAGCTAATTTCGCACCGCTCGCTCATAAATTCCACGGCCAACTTCACACCGCTCGCTCATAAAATCCATGGCCGACTTCGCACCGCTCGCTCATAAAATCCATGGCCGACTTCACACCGCTCGCTAATAAATTCCATAGCCAACGTCGCACCGCTCGCTCATAAATTCCACGGCCAACTGCACACAGCTCGCTAGTAAATTCCATGGACAACTTCACACCTCTCGCTCATAAAATCCATGGCCCACTTCACACCGCTAGCTCATAAATTCCATGGCCAACTTAGTACCAATCGCTCATGAAATCCATTGCCAGCATCACACCGCTCGCTCATAAAATCCATGGCCAACTGCTCACAGATCGCTCATAAATTCCACAGCCAACATCACAGCCCTCGCTCATAAATACCATAGCTAATGTCGCACCGCTCGCTCATAAATTCCATAGCTAATTTCGCACCGCTCGCTCATAAATTCCACGGCCAACTTCACACCGCTCGCTCATAAAATCCATGGCCAACTTCGCACCGCTCGCTCAAAAATTCCATAGCTAATTACGCACCGCTAGCTCATAAATTCCATGGCCAACTTAGTACCGCTCGCTCATAAAATCCATAGCCATTTTCTCACCGCTCGCTCATAATTTCCATGACCAACTTAATACCGCTCGCTCATAAATTCAAGGGCTAATTTCATACCGCACGCTCATAAATTCCATGGCCATCTTCACACCACTCGCTCATAAATTCCATGGGCAACTTCGCACATCTCGCTCATAAAATCCATAGCCAATTTCACACCGCTCGCTCAAAAATTCCATAGCTAATGTCGCACCGCTCGCTCATAAATTCCATAGCTAATTTCGCACCGCTCGCTCACAGATTCCATGTCGAACTTGACACCTCTTGGGCATCAATTCCATGGCCAACTTGACACCGCTCGTTCATAAATTCCATAGCTACTTTCGCACCGCTCGCTCATAAATTCCACGGCCAACTTCACACCGCTCGCTCATAAAATCCATGGCCGACTTCGCACCGCTCGCTCATAAAATCCATGGCCGACTTCACACCGCTCGCTCATAAATTCCATAGCCAACTTCACACCGCTAGCTCATAAATTTCAAGGCCAACTTCGCACCGCTCGCTCATAAATTCCATGGCCAAATTTACACCGATCGAACATAAATTCCATCGTCAACTTCACACCGCTCGAACATAAATTGCATAGCCAACTTCACACCAGTCGCTAATACATTCCATGGCCAACTTCACACCACTCGCTCATAAATTCCATGGCCAACTTAGTACCACTCGCTCATAAATTCCATGGCCAACTTAGTAACACTCGCTCATAAATTCCACGGCCAACTTCACACCGCTCGCTCATAAGTTCCATAGCCAACGTCGCACCGCTCGCTCATAAATTCCATGGCCATCTTCAAACCGCTCGCTCATAATTTCCACGGCCAACTTCACACCGCTAGCTCATAAATTCCATGGCCAACCTAGTACCAATCGCTCATGAAATCCATTGCCAGCATCACAACATTTGCTCATAAAATCCATGGCCAACTGCTCACAGATCGCTCATAAATTCCACAGCTAACTTCACAGCGCTCGCTCATAAATTCCATAGCTAATGTCGCACCGCTCGCTCATAAATTCAATAGTTAATTTCGCACCGCTCGCTCATAAATTCCATAGCTAATGTCGCACCGCTCGCTGATAAATTCAATAGCTAATTTCGCACCGCTCGCTCATAAAATCCACGGCCAACTTCACACAGCACGCTCATAAAATCCATGGCCGACTTCGCACCGCTCGCTCATAAAATCCATGGCCGACTTCACACCGCTCGCTCATAAATTCCATAGCCAACTTCACACCGCTAGCTCATAAATTTCAAGGCCAACTTCGCACCGCTCGCTCATAAATTCCATGGCCAAATTTACACCGATCGAACATAAATTCCATCGTCAACTTCACACCGCTCGAACATAAATTGCATAGCCAACTTCACACCAGTCGCTAATACATTCCATGGCCAACTTCACACCACTCGCTCATAAATTCCATGGCCAACTTAGTACCACTCGCTCATAAATTCCATGGCCAACTTAGTAACACTCGCTCATAAATTCCACGGCCAACTTCACACCGCTCGCTCATAAGTTCCATAGCCAACGTCGCACCGCTCGCTCATAAATTCCATGGCCATCTTCAAACCGCTCGCTCATAATTTCCACGGCCAACTTCACACCGCTAGCTCATAAATTCCATGGCCAACCTAGTACCAATCGCTCATGAAATCCATTGCCAGCATCACAACATTCGCTCATAAAATCCATGGCCAACTGCTCACAGATCGCTCATAAGTTCCACAGCTAACTTCACAGCGCTCGCTCATAAATTCCATAGCTAATGTCGCACCGCTCGCTCATAAATTCAATAGTTAATTTCGCACCGCTCGCTCATAAATTCCATAGCTAATGTCGCATTGCTCGCTCATAAATTCCATAGCCAACTTCACACCGCTAGCTCATAAATTCCAAGGCCAACTTCGCACCGCTCGCTCATAAATTCCATGGCCAAATTTACACCGATCGAACATAAATTCCATCGTCAACTTCACACCGCTCGACCATAAATTCCATAGCCAACTTCACACCAGTCGCTAATACATTCCATGGCCAACTTCACACCAGTCGCTCATAAATTCCATGGCCAACTTAGTACCACTCGCTCATAAATTCCATGGCCAACTTAGTACCACTCGCTCATAAATTCCATGGCCAACTTAGTACCACTCGCTCATTAATTTCAGAGCCAACTTCACACCGATAGCTCATAAATTCCACAGCTAATTTCGCACCGCTCGCTCATAAATTCCACGGCCAAATTCACACCGCTCTCTCATAAATTCCATGGCCATCTTCAAACCGCTCGCTCATAAAATCCATGGCTAACTTCGCACCGCTCGCTCATAAATTCTAAAGCAAACTTTACACCGCTCGCTCATAAATTCCATGGCCAACTTCACACCGCTAGCTCATAAATTCCATGGCCAACCTAGTACCAATCGCTCATGAAATCCATTGCCAGCATCACAACGCTCGCTCATAAAATCCATGGCCAACTGCTCACAGATCGTTCATAAATTCCACAGCCAACTTCACAGCGCTCGCTCATAAATTCCATAGCTAATGTCGCACCGCTCGCTCATAAATTCAATAGCTAATTTCGCACCGCTCGCTCATAAATTCCATAGCTAATGTCGCACCGCTCGCTCATAAATTCAATAGCTAATTTCGCACCGCTCGCTCATACATTCCATGGCCAACTTCACACCACTCGCTCATAAATTCCATGGCCAACTTAGTACCACTCGCTCATAAATTCCATGGCCAACTTAGTACCACTCGCTCATAAATTCCAGAGCCAACTTCACACCGATAGCTCATAAATTCCATAGTTAATTTCGCACCGCTCGCTCATAAATTCCATAGCTTATGTCGCACCGCTCGCTCATAAATTCCATAGCTTATTTCGCACCGCTCGCTCATAAATTCAATCGCTAATTTCACACCGCTTGCTCATAAATTCCATGGCCAACTTCACGCCACTCGCTCATAAATTCCTTGGGCAACTTCATACCGCTCGCTCATAAATTCCATAGCCAACGTCGCACCGTTCTCTCATAAATTCCATGGCCATCTTCAAACCGCTCGCTCATAAAATCCATGGCTAACTTCGCACCGCTCGCTCATAAATTCTAAAGCAAACTTTACACCGCTCGCTCATAAATTCCATGGCCAACTTCACACCGCTAGCTCATAAATTCCATAGCCAACTTCACACCGCTAGCTCATAAATTTCAAGGACAACTTCGCACCGCTCGCTCATAAATTCCATGGCCAAATTTACACCGATCGAACATAAATTCCATCGTCAACTTCACACCGCTCGAACATAAATTCCATAGCCAACTTCACACCAGTCGCTAATACATTCCATGGCCAACTTCACACCACTCGCTCATAAATTCCATGGCCAACTTCACACCGCTAGCTCATAAATTCCATGTCCAACCTAGTACCAATCGCTCATGAAATCCATTGCCAGCATCACAACGCTCGCTCATAAAATCCATGGCCAACTGCTCACAGATCGTTCATAAATTCCACAGCCAACTTCACAGCGCTCGCTCATAAATTCCATAGCTAATGTCGCACCGCTCGCTCATAAATTCAATAGCTAATTTCGCACCGCTCGCTCATAAATTCCATAGCTAATGTCGCACCGCTCGCTCATAAATTCAATAGCTAATTTTGCACCGCTCGCTCATAAATTCCACGGCCAACTTCGCACCGCTCGCTCATAAATTCCACGGCCAACTGCACACAGCTCGCTAATAAATTCCACGGCCAACTTCACACCTCTCGCTCATAAAATCCATGGCCCACTACGCACCGCTCGCTCATAAATTCCAAAGCCAGCTTCACACCGCTAGCTCATAAATTCCAAGGCCAACTATGCACTGCGCGCTCATAAAATCCATAGTCAACTTCACACCGCTTGATCATACATTCTATGGCTAAGTTAATACCCCTCGCTCATATATTCAATGGCTAATTTTATACCGCTCGCTCATAAATTCCATGGGCAAATTTACACCGATCGAACATAAATTCCATCGTCAACTTCACACCGCTCGAACATAAATTCCATAGCCAACTTCACACCGCTCGCTAATAAATTCCATGGCCAACTTCACACCGCTAGCTCATAAATTCCATGGCCAACTTAGTACCACTCGCTCATGAAATCCATATCCAGCATCACACCGCTCGCTCGTAAAATCCATGGCCAATTGCTCACAGATCGCATTAAATTCCACAGCCAACTTCACAGCGCTCGCTCATAAATTCCATAGCTAATGTCTCACCGCTCGCTCATAAATTCAATAGCTAATTTCGCACCGCTCGCTCATAAATTCCACGGCCAACTTCACACCGCTCGCTCATAAAATCCATGGCCGACTTCGCACCGTTCGCTCATAAAATCCATGGCCGACTTCACACCGCTCGCTAATAAATTCCATAGCCAACGTCGCACCGCTCGCTCATAAATTCCACGGCCAACTGCACACAGCTCGCTAGTAAATTCCATGGCCAACTTCACACCTCTCGCTCATAAAATCCATGGCCCACTTCACACCGCTAGCTCATAAATTCCATGGCCAACTTAGTACCAATCGCTCATGAAATCCATTGCCAGCATCACACCGCTCGCTCATAAAATCCATGGCCAACTGCTCACAGATCGCTCATAAATTCCACTGCCAACATCACAGCCCTCGCTCATCAATACCATAGCTAATGTCGCACCGCTCGCTCATAAATTCCATAGCTAATTTCGCACCGCTCGCTCATAAATTCCACGGCCAACATCACACCGCTCGCTCATAAAATCCATGGCCGACTTCGCACCGCTCGCTCATAAAATCCATGGCCGACTGCACACAGCTCGCGAATAAATTCCACGGCCAACTTCACACCTCTCGCTCATAAAATTCATGGCCCACTTCGCACCGCTCGCTCATAAATTCCAAAGCCAGCTTCACACCGCTAGCTCATAAATTCCAAGGCCAACTATGCACTGCGCGCTCATAAAATCCATAGTCAACTTCACACCGCTCGATCATACATTCTATGGCTAAGTTAATACCCCTCGCTCATATATTCAATGGCTAATTTTATACCGCTCGCTCATAAATTCCATGGCCAAATTTACACCGATCGAACATAAATTCCATCGTCAACTGCACACCGCTCGAACATAAATTCAAGGGCTAATTTCATACCGCACGCTCATAAATTCCATGGCCATCTTCACACCACTCGCTCATAAATTCCATGGGCAACTTCGCACATCTCGCTCATAAAATCCATAGCCAATTTCACACCGCTCGCTCAAAAATTCCATAGCTAATGTCGCACCGCTCGCTCATAAATTCCATAGCTAATTTCGCACCGCTCGCTCACAGATTCCATGTCGAACTTGACACCTCTTGGGCATCAATTCCATGGCCAACTTGACACCGCTCGTTCATAAATTCCATAGCTACTTTCGCACCGCTCGCTCAGAAATTCAATGGCTATTTTCACACCACTCGCTCATAAATTCCATGGGCAACTTCACACCGCTCGAACATAAATTCCATAGCCAACTTCACACCAGTCGCTAATACATTCCATGGCCAACTTCACACCACTCGCTCATAAATTCCATGGCCAACTTAGTACCACTCGCTCATAAATTCCAGGGCCAACTTAGTACCACTCGCTCATAAATTCCAGAGCCAACTTCACACCGATAGCTCATAAATTCCATAGCTAATTTCGCACCGCTCGCTCATAAATTCCACGGCCAACTTCACACCGCTCGCTCATAAAATCCATGGCCGACTTCGCACCGCTCGCTCATAAAATCCATGGCCGACTTCACACCGCTCGCTCATAAATTCCATAGCCAACTTCACACCGCTAGCTCATAAATTTCAAGGCCAACTTCGCACCGCTCGCTCATAAATTCCATGGCCAAATTTACACCGATCGAACATAAATTCCATCGTCAACTTCACACCGCTCGAACATAAATTGCATAGCCAACTTCACACCAGTCGCTAATACATTCCATGGCCAACTTCACACCACTCGCTCATAAATTCCATGGCCAACTTAGTACCACTCGCTCATAAATTCCATGGCCAACTTAGTAACACTCGCTCATAAATTCCACGGCCAACTTCACACCGCTCGCTCATAAGTTCCATAGCCAACGTCGCACCGCTCGCTCATAAATTCCATGGCCATCTTCAAACCGCTCGCTCATAATTTCCACGGCCAACTTCACACCGCTAGCTCATAAATTCCACGGCCAAATTCACACCGCTCTCTCATAAATTCCATGGCCATCTTCAAACCGCTCGCTCATAAAATCCATGGCTAACTTCGCACCGCTCGCTCATAAATTCTAAAGCAAACTTTACACCGCCCGCTCATAAATTCCATGGCCAACTTCACACCGCTAGCTCATAAATTCCATGGCCAACCTAGTACCAATCGCTCATGAAATCCATTGCCAGCATCACAACGCTCGCTCATAAAATCCATGGCCAATTGCTCACAGATCGCTTTAAATTCCACAGCCAACTTCACAGCGCTCGCCCATAAATTCCATAGCTAATGTCTCACCGCTCGCTCATAAATTCAATAGCTAATTTCGCACCGCTCGCTCATAAATTCCACGGCCAACTTCACACCGCTCGCTCATAAAATCCATGGCCGACTTCGCACCGCTCGCTCATAAATTCCATGGCCGACTTCACACCGCTCGCTCATAAATTCCATAGCCAACTTCACACCGCTAGCTCATAAATTTCAAGGACAACTTCGCACCGCTCGCTCATAAATTCCATGGCCAAATTTACACCGATCGAACATAAATTCCATCGTCAACTTCACACCGCTCGAACATAAATTCCATAGCCAACTTCACACCAGTCGCTAATACATTCCATGGCCAACTTCACACCACTCGCTCATAAATTCCATGGCCAACTTCACACCGCTAGCTCATAAATTCCATGTCCAACCTAGTACCAATCGCTCATGAAATCCATTGCCAGCATCACAACGCTCGCTCATAAAATCCATGGCCAACTGCTCACAGATCGTTCATAAATTCCACAGCCAACTTCACAGCGCTCGCTCATAAATTCCATAGCTAATGTCGCACCGCTCGCTCATAAATTCAATAGCTAATTTCGCACCGCTCGCTCATAAATTCCATAGCTAATGTCGCACCGCTCGCTCATAAATTCAATAGCTAATTTTGCACCGCTCGCTCATAAATTCCACGGCCAACTTCGCACCGCTCGCTCATAAATTCCACGGACAACTGCACACAGCTCGCTAATAAATTCCACGGCCAACTTCACACCTCTCGCTCATAAAATCCATGGCCCACTACGCACCGCTCGCTCATAAACTCCAAAGCCAGCTTCACACCGATAGCTCATAAATTCCAAGGCCAACTATGCACTGCGAGCTCATAAAATCCATAGTCAACTTCACACCGCTCGATCATACATTCTATGGCTAAGTTAATACCGCTCGCTCATATATTCAATGGCTAATTTTATACCGCTCGCACATAAATTCCATGGCCAAATTTACACCGATCGAACATAAATTCCATCGTCAACTTCACACCGCTCGAACATAAATTCCATAGCCAACTTCACACCGCTCGCTAATAAATTCCATGGCCAACTTCACACCGCTAGCTCATAAATTCCATGACCAACTTAGTACCACTCGCTCATGAAATCCATATCCAGCATCACACCGCTCGCTCATAAAATCCATGGCCAATTGCTCACAGATCGCATTAAATTCCACAGCCAACTTCACAGCGCTCGCTCATAAATTCCATAGCTAATGTCTCACCGCTCGCTCATAAATTCAATAGCTAATTTCGCACCGCTCGCTCATAAATTCCATAGCCAACGTCGCACCGCTCGCTCATAAATTCCACGGCCAACTGCACACAGCTCGCTAGTAAATTCCATGGACAACTTCACACCTCTCGCTCATAAAATCCATGGCCCACTTCACACCGCTAGCTCATAAATTCCATGGCCAACTTAGTACCAATCGGTCATGAAATCCATTGCCAGCATCACACCGCTCGCTCATAAAATCCATGGCCAACTGCTCACAGATCGCTCATAAATTCCACAGCCAACATCACAGCCCTCGCTCATAAATACCATAGCTAATGTCGCACCGCTCGCTCATAAATTCCATAGCTAATTTCGCACCGCTCGCTCATAAATTCCACGGCCAACATCACACCGCTCGCTCATAAAATCCATGGCCGACTTCGCACCGCTCGCTCATAAAATCCATGGCCGACTGCACACAGCTCGCGAATAAATTCCACGGCCAACTTCACACCTCTCGCTCATAAAATTCATGGCCCACTTCGCACCGCTCGCTCATAAATTCCAAAGCCAGCTTCACACCGCTAGCTCATAAATTCCAAGGCCAACTATGCACTGCGCGCTCATAAAATCCATAGTCAACTTCACACCGCTCGATCATACATTCTATGGCTAAGTTAATACCCCTCGCTCATATATTCAATGGCTAATTTTATACCGCTCGCTCATAAATTCCATGGCCAAATTTACACCGATCGAACATAAATTCCATCGTCAACTGCACACCGCTCGAACATAAATTCCATAGCCAACTTCACACCGCTCGCTAATAAATTCCATGGCCAACTTCACACCGCTAGCTCATAAATTCCATGGCCAACTTCGTACTACTCGCTCATGAAATCCATAGCCAGCATCACACCGCTCGCTCATAAAATCCATGGCCAACTGCTCACAGATCGCTCATAAATTCCACAGCCAACTTCACAGCGCTCGCTCATAAATTCCATAGCTTATGTCGCACCGCTCGCTCATAAATTCCATAGCTAATTTCGCACCGCTCGCTCATAAATTCCATAGCTTATGTCGCACCGCTCGCTCATAAATTCCATAGCTAATTTCGCACCGCTCGCTCATAAATTCAATGGCTAATTTCACACCGCTTGCTCATAAATTCCATGGCCAACTTCACGCCACTCGCTCATAAATTCCTTGGGCAACTTCATACCGCTCGCTCATAAATTCCATAGCCAACGTCGCACCGTTCTCTCATAAATTCCATGGCCATCTTCAAACCGCTCGCTCATAAAATCCATGGCTAACTTCGCACCGCTCGCTCATAAATTCTAAAGCAAACTTTACACCGCTCGCTCATAAATTCCATGGCCAACTTCACACCGCTAGCTCATAAATTCCATGTCCAACCTAGTACCAATCGCTCATAAAATCCATTGCCAGCATCACAACGCTCGCTCATAAAATCCATGGCCAACTGCTCACAGATCGTTCATAAATTCCACAGCCAACTTCACAGCGCTCGCTCATAAATTCCATAGCTAATGTCGCACCGCTCGCTCATAAATTCAATAGCTAATTTCGCACCGCTCGCTCATAAATTCCATAGCTAATGTCGCACCGCTCGCTCATAAATTCAATAGCTAATTTTGCACCGCTCGCTCATAAATTCCACGGCCAACTTCGCACCGCTCGCTCATAAATTCCACGGCCAACTGCACACAGCTCGCTAATAAATTCCACGGCCAACTTCACACCTCTCGCTCATAAAATCCATGGCCCACTACGCACCGCTCGCTCATAAATTCCAAAGCCAGCTTCACACCGCTAGCTCATAAATTCCAAGGCCAACTATGCACTGCGCGCTCATAAAATCCATAGTCAACTTCACACCGCTCGATCATACATTCTATGGCTAAGTTAATACCCCTCGCTCATATATTCAATGGCTAATTTTATACCGCTCGCTCGTAAATTCCATGGCCAAATTTACACCGATCGAACATAAATTCCATCGTCAACTTCACACCGCTCGAACATAAATTCCATAGCCAACTTCACACCGCTCGCTAATAAATTCCATGGCCAACTTCACACCGCTAGCTCATAAATTCCATGGCCAACTTAGTACCACTCGCTCATGAAATCCATATCCAGCATCACACCGCTCGCTCATAAAATCCATGGCCAATTGCTCACAGATCGCTTTAAATTCCACAGCCAACTTCACAGCGCTCGCCCATAAATTCCATAGCTAATGTCTCACCGCTCGCTCATAAATTCAATAGCTAATTTCGCAACGCTCGCTCATAAATTCCACGGCCAACTTCACACCGCTCGCTCATAAAATCCATGGCCGACTTCGCACCGCTCGCTCATAAATTCCATGGCCGACTTCACACCGCTCGCTCATAAATTCCATAGCCAACTTCACACCGCTAGCTCATAAATTTTAAGGACAACTTCGCACCGCTCGCTCATAAATTCCATGGCCAAATTTACACCGATCGAACATAAATTCCATCGTCAACTTCACACCGCTCGAACATAAATTCCATAGCCAACTTCACACCAGTCGCTAATACATTCCATGGCCAACTTCACACCACTCGCTCATAAATTCCATGGCCAACTTCACACCGCTAGCTCATAAATTCCATGTCCAACCTAGTACCAATCGCTCATGAAATCCATTGCCAGCATCACAACGCTCGCTCATAAAATCCATGGCCAACTGCTCACAGATCGTTCATAAATTCCACAGCCAACTTCACAGCGCTCGCTCATAAATTCCATAGCTAATGTCGCACCGCTCGCTCATAAATTCAATAGCTAATTTTGCACCGCTCGCTCATAAATTCCACGGCCAACTTCGCACCGCTCGCTCATAAATTCCACGGACAACTGCACACAGCTCGCTAATAAATTCCACGGCCAATTTCACACCTCTCGCTCATAAAATCCATGGCCCACTACGCACCGCTCGCTCATAAACTCCAAAGCCAGCTTCACACCGCTAGCTCATAAATTCCAAGGCCAACTATGCACTGCGAGCTCATAAAATCCATAGTCAACTTCACACCGCTCGATCATACATTCTATGGCTAAGTTAATACCGCTCGCTCATATATTCAATGGCTAATTTTATACCGCTCGCACATAAATTCCATGGCCAAATTTACACCGATCGAACATAAATTCCATCGTCAACTTCACACCGCTCGAACATAAATTCCATAGCCAACTTCACACCGCTCGCTAATAAATTCCATGGCCAACTTCACACCGCTAGCTCATAAATTCCATGACCAACTTAGTACCACTCGCTCATGAAATCCATATCCAGCATCACACCGCTCGCTCATAAAATCCATGGCCAATTGCTCACAGATCGCACTAAATTCCACAGCCAACTTCACAGCGCTCGCTCATAAATTCCATAGCTAATGTCTCACCGCTCGCTCATAAATTCAATAGCTAATTTCGCACCGCTCGCTCATAAATTCCACGGCCAACTTCACACCGCTCGCTCATAAAATCCATGGCCGACTTCGCACCGCTCGCTCATAAAATCCATGGCCGACTTCACACCGCTCGCTAATAAATTCCATAGCCAACGTCGCACCGCTCGCTCATAAATTCCACGGCCAACTGCACACAGCTCGCTAGTAAATTCCATGGACAACTTCACACCTCTCGCTCATAAAATCCATGGCCCACTTCACACCGCTAGCTCATAAATTCCATGGCCAACTTAGTACCAATCGCTCATGAAATCCATTGCCAGCATCACACCGCTCGCTCATAAAATCCATGGCCAACTGCTCACAGATCGCTCATAAATTCCACAGCCAACATCACAGCCCTCGCTCATAAATACCATAGCTAATGTCGCACCGCTCGCTCATAAATTCCATAGCTAATTTCGCACCGCTCGCTCATAAATTCCACGGCCAACTTCACACCGCTCGCTCATAAAATCCATGGCCAACTTCGCACCGCTCGCTCAAAAATTCCATAGCTAATTACGCACCGCTAGCTCATAAATTCCATGGCCAACTTAGTACCGCTCGCTCATAAAATCCATAGCCATTTTCTCACCGCTCGCTCATAATTTCCATGACCAACTTAATACCGCTCGCTCATAAATTCAAGGGCTAATTTCATACCGCACGCTCATAAATTCCATGGCCATCTTCACACCACTCGCTCATAAATTCCATGGGCAACTTCGCACATCTCGCTCATAAAATCCATAGCCAATTTCACACCGCTCGCTCAAAAATTCCATAGCTAATGTCGCACCGCTCGCTCATAAATTCCATAGCTAATTTCGCACCGCTCGCTCACAGATTCCATGTCGAACTTGACACCTCTTGGGCATCAATTCCATGGCCAACTTGACACCGCTCGTTCATAAATTCCATAGCTACTTTCGCACCGCTCGCTCAGAAATTCAATGGCTATTTTCACACCACTCGCTCATAAATTCCATGGGCAACTTCACACCGCTCGAACATAAATTCCATAGCCAACTTCACACCAGTCGCTAATACATTCCATGGCCAACTTCACACCACTCGCTCATAAATTCCATGGCCAACTTAGTACCACTCGCTCATAAATTCCAGGGCCAACTTAGTACCACTCGCTCATAAATTCCAGAGCCAACTTCACACCGATAGCTCATAAATTCCATAGCTAATTTCGCACCGCTCGCTCATAAATTCCACGGCCAACTTCACACCGCTCGCTCATAAAATCCATGGCCGACTTCGCACCGCTCGCTCATAAAATCCATGGCCGACTTCACACCACTCGCTCATAAATTCCATAGCCAACTTCACACCGCTAGCTCATAAATTCCATGGCCAACCTAGTACCAATCGCTCATGAAATCCATTGCCAGCATCACAACATTCGCTCATAAAATCCATGGCCAACTGCTCACAGATCGCTCATAAATTCCACAGCTAACTTCACAGCGCTCGCTCATAAATTCCATAGCTAATGTCGCACCGCTCGCTCATAAATTCAATAGTTAATTTCGCACCGCTCGCTCATAAATTCCATAGCTAATGTCGCACCGCTCGCTTATAAATTCAATAGCTAATTTCGCACCGCTCGCTCATAAAATCCACGGCCAACTTCACACAGCACGCTCATAAAATCCATGGCCGACTTCGCACCGCTCGCTCATAAAATCCATGGCCGACTTCACACCGCTCGCTCATAAAATCCATGGCCGACTTCGCACCGCTCGCTCATAAAATCCATGGCCGACTTCACACCGCTCGCTCATAAATTCCATAGCCAACTTCACACCGCTAGCTCATAAATTTCAAGGCCAACTTCGCACCGCTCGCTCATAAATTCCATGGCCAAATTTACACCGATCGAACATAAATTCCATCGTCAACTTCACACCGCTCGAACATAAATTGCATAGCCAACTTCACACCAGTCGCTAATACATTCCATGGCCAACTTCACACCACTCGCTCATAAATTCCATGGCCAACTTAGTACCACTCGCTCATAAATTCCATGGCCAACTTAGTAACACTCGCTCATAAATTCCACGGCCAACTTCACACCGCTCGCTCATAAGTTCCATAGCCAACGTCGCACCGCTCGCTCATAAATTCCATGGCCATCTTCAAACCGCTCGCTCATAATTTCCACGGCCAACTTCACACCGCTAGCTCATAAATTCCATGGCCAACCTAGTACCAATCGCTCATGAAATCCATTGCCAGCATCACAACATTCGCTCATAAAATCCATGGCCAACTGCTCACAGATCGCTCATAAATTCCACAGCTAACTTCACAGCGCTCGCTCATAAATTCCATAGCTAATGTCGCACCGCTCGCTCATAAATTCAATAGTTAATTTCGCACCGCTCGCTCATATATTCCATAGCTAATGTCGCACCGCTCGCTTATAAATTCAATAGCTAATTTCGCACCGCTCGCTCATAAAATCCACGGCCAACTTCACACAGCACGCTCATAAAATCCATGGCCGACTTCGCACCGCTCGCTCATAAAATCCATGGCCGACTTCACACCGCTCGCTCATAAAATCCATGGTTAACTTCGCATTGCTCGCTCATAAATTCCATAGCCAACTTCACACCGCTAGCTCATAAATTCCAAGGCCAACTTCGCACCGCTCGCTCATAAATTCCATGGCCAAATTTACACCGATCGAACATAAATTCCATCGTCAACTTCACACCGCTCGACCATAAATTCCATAGCCAACTTCACACCAGTCGCTAATACATTCCATGGCCAACTTCACACCAGTCGCTCATAAATTCCATGGCCAACTTATTACCACTCGCTCATAAATTCCATGGCCAACTTAGTACCACTCGCTCATTAATTTCAGAGCCAACTTCACACCGATAGCTCATAAATTCCACAGCTAATTTCGCACCGCTCGCTCATAAATTCCACGGCCAAATTCACACCGCTCTCTCATAAATTCCATGGCCATCTTCAAACCGCTCGCTCATAAAATCCATGGCTAACTTCGCACCGCTCGCTCATAAATTCTAAAGCAAACTTTACACCGCTCGCTCATAAATTCCATGGCCAACTTCACACCGCTAGCTCATAAATTCCATGGCCAACCTAGTACCAATCGCTCATGAAATCCATTGCCAGCATCACAACGCTCGCTCATAAAATCCATGGCCAACTGCTCACAGATCGTTCATAAATTCCACAGCCAACTTCACAGCGCTCGCTCATAAATTCCATAGCTAATGTCGCACCGCTCGCTCATAAATTCAATAGCTAATTTCGCACCGCTCGCTCATAAATTCCATAGCTAATGTCGCACCGCTCGCTCATAAATTCAATAGCTAATTTCGCACCGCTCGCTCATACATTCCATGGCCAACTTCACACCACTCGCTCATAAATTCCATGGCCAACTTAGTACCACTCGCTCATAAATTCCATGGCCAACTTAGTACCACTCGCTCATAAATTCCAGAGCCAACTTCACACCGATAGCTCATAAATTCCATAGTTAATTTCGCACCGCTCGCTCATAAATTCCATAGCTTATGTCGCACCGCTCGCTCATAAATTCCATAGCTAATTTCGCACCGCTCGCTCATAAATTCAATCGCTAATTTCACACCGCTTGCTCATAAATTCCATGGCCAACTTCACGCCACTCGCTCATAAATTCCTTGGGCAACTTCATACCGCTCGCTCATAAATTCCATAGCCAACGTCGCACCGTTCTCTCATAAATTCCATGGCCATCTTCAAACCGCTCGCTCATAAAATCCATGGCTAACTTCGCACCGCTCGCTCATAAATTCTAAAGCAAACTTTACACCGCTCGCTCATAAATTCCATGGCCAACTTCACACCGCTAGCTCATAAATTCCATAGCCAACTTCACACCGCTAGCTCATAAATTTCAAGGACAACTTCGCACCGCTCGCTCATAAATTCCATGGCCAAATTTACACCGATCGAACATAAATTCCATCGTCAACTTCACACCGCTCGAACATAAATTCCATAGCCAACTTCACACCAGTCGCTAATACATTCCATGGCCAACTTCACACCACTCGCTCATAAATTCCATGGCCAACTTCACACCGCTAGCTCATAAATTCCATGTCCAACCTAGTACCAATCGCTCATGAAATCCATTGCCAGCATCACAACGCTCGCTCATAAAATCCATGGCCAACTGCTCACAGATCGTTCATAAATTCCACAGCCAACTTCACAGCGCTCGCTCATAAATTCCATAGCTAATGTCGCACCGCTCGCTCATAAATTCAATAGCTAATTTCGCACCGCTCGCTCATAAATTCCATAGCTAATGTCGCACCGCTCGCTCATAAATTCAATAGCTAATTTTGCACCGCTCGCTCATAAATTCCACGGCCAACTTCGCACCGCTCGCTCATAAATTCCACGGACAACTGCACACAGCTCGCTAATAAATTCCACGGCCAATTTCACACCTCTCGCTCATAAAATCCATGGCCCACTACGCACCGCTCGCTCATAAACTCCAAAGCCAGCTTCACACCGCTAGCTCATAAATTCCAAGGCCAACTATGCACTGCGAGCTCATAAAATCCATAGTCAACTTCACACCGCTCGATCATACATTCTATGGCTAAGTTAATACCGCTCGCTCATATATTCAATGGCTAATTTTATACCGCTCGCACATAAATTCCATGGCCAAATTTACACCGATCGAACATAAATTCCATCGTCAACTTCACACCGCTCGAACATAAATTCCATAGCCAACTTCACACCGCTCGCTAATAAATTCCATGGCCAACTTCACACCGCTAGCTCATAAATTCCATGACCAACTTAGTACCACTCGCTCATGAAATCCATATCCAGCATCACACCGCTCGCTCATAAAATCCATGGCCAATTGCTCACAGATCGCACTAAATTCCACAGCCAACTTCACAGCGCTCGCTCATAAATTCCATAGCTAATGTCTCACCGCTCGCTCATAAATTCAATAGCTAATTTCGCACCGCTCGCTCATAAATTCCACGGCCAACTTCACACCGCTCGCTCATAAAATCCATGGCCGACTTCGCACCGCTCGCTCATAAAATCCATGGCCGACTTCACACCGCTCGCTAATAAATTCCATAGCCAACGTCGCACCGCTCGCTCATAAATTCCACGGCCAACTGCACACAGCTCGCTAGTAAATTCCATGGACAACTTCACACCTCTCGCTCATAAAATCCATGGCCCACTTCACACCGCTAGCTCATAAATTCCATGGCCAACTTAGTACCAATCGCTCATGAAATCCATTGCCAGCATCACACCGCTCGCTCATAAAATCCATGGCCAACTGCTCACAGATCGCTCATAAATTCCACAGCCAACATCACAGCCCTCGCTCATAAATACCATAGCTAATGTCGCACCGCTCGCTCATAAATTCCATAGCTAATTTCGCACCGCTCGCTCATAAATTCCACGGCCAACTTCACACCGCTCGCTCATAAAATCCATGGCCAACTTCGCACCGCTCGCTCAAAAATTCCATAGCTAATTACGCACCGCTAGCTCATAAATTCCATGGCCAACTTAGTACCGCTCGCTCATAAAATCCATAGCCATTTTCTCACCGCTCGCTCATAATTTCCATGACCAACTTAATACCGCTCGCTCATAAATTCAAGGGCTAATTTCATACCGCACGCTCATAAATTCCATGGCCATCTTCACACCACTCGCTCATAAATTCCATGGGCAACTTCGCACATCTCGCTCATAAAATCCATAGCCAATTTCACACCGCTCGCTCAAAAATTCCATAGCTAATGTCGCACCGCTCGCTCATAAATTCCATAGCTAATTTCGCACCGCTCGCTCACAGATTCCATGTCGAACTTGACACCTCTTGGGCATCAATTCCATGGCCAACTTGACACCGCTCGTTCATAAATTCCATAGCTACTTTCGCACCGCTCGCTCAGAAATTCAATGGCTATTTTCACACCACTCGCTCATAAATTCCATGGGCAACTTCACACCGCTCGAACATAAATTCCATAGCCAACTTCACACCAGTCGCTAATACATTCCATGGCCAACTTCACACCACTCGCTCATAAATTCCATGGCCAACTTAGTACCACTCGCTCATAAATTCCAGGGCCAACTTAGTACCACTCGCTCATAAATTCCAGAGCCAACTTCACACCGATAGCTCATAAATTCCATAGCTAATTTCGCACCGCTCGCTCATAAATTCCACGGCCAACTTCACACCGCTCGCTCATAAAATCCATGGCCGACTTCGCACCGCTCGCTCATAAAATCCATGGCCGACTTCACACCGCTCGCTCATAAATTCCATAGCCAACTTCACACCGCTAGCTCATAAATTCCATGGCCAACCTAGTACCAATCGCTCATGAAATCCATTGCCAGCATCACAACATTCGCTCATAAAATCCATGGCCAACTGCTCACAGATCGCTCATAAATTCCACAGCTAACTTCACAGCGCTCGCTCATAAATTCCATAGCTAATGTCGCACCGCTCGCTCATAAATTCAATAGTTAATTTCGCACCGCTCGCTCATAAATTCCATAGCTAATGTCGCACCGCTCGCTTATAAATTCAATAGCTAATTTCGCACCGCTCGCTCATAAAATCCACGGCCAACTTCACACAGCACGCTCATAAAATCCATGGCCGACTTCGCACCGCTCGCTCATAAAATCCATGGCCGACTTCACACCGCTCGCTCATAAAATCCATGGCCGACTTCGCACCGCTCGCTCATAAAATCCATGGCCGACTTCACACCGCTCGCTCATAAATTCCATAGCCAACTTCACACCGCTAGCTCATAAATTTCAAGGCCAACTTCGCACCGCTCGCTCATAAATTCCATGGCCAAATTTACACCGATCGAACATAAATTCCATCGTCAACTTCACACCGCTCGAACATAAATTGCATAGCCAACTTCACACCAGTCGCTAATACATTCCATGGCCAACTTCACACCACTCGCTCATAAATTCCATGGCCAACTTAGTACCACTCGCTCATAAATTCCATGGCCAACTTAGTAACACTCGCTCATAAATTCCACGGCCAACTTCACACCGCTCGCTCATAAGTTCCATAGCCAACGTCGCACCGCTCGCTCATAAATTCCATGGCCATCTTCAAACCGCTCGCTCATAATTTCCACGGCCAACTTCACACCGCTAGCTCATAAATTCCATGGCCAACCTAGTACCAATCGCTCATGAAATCCATTGCCAGCATCACAACATTCGCTCATAAAATCCATGGCCAACTGCTCACAGATCGCTCATAAATTCCACAGCTAACTTCACAGCGCTCGCTCATAAATTCCATAGCTAATGTCGCACCGCTCGCTCATAAATTCAATAGTTAATTTCGCACCGCTCACTCATATATTCCATAGCTAATGTCGCACCGCTCGCTTATAAATTCAATAGCTAATTTCGCACCGCTCGCTCATAAAATCCACGGCCAACTTCACACAGCACGCTCATAAAATCCATGGCCGACTTCGCACCGCTCGCTCATAAAATCCATGGCCGACTTCACACCGCTCGCTCATAAAATCCATGGTTAACTTCGCATTGCTCGCTCATAAATTCCATAGCCAACTTCACACCGCTAGCTCATAAATTCCAAGGCCAACTTCGCACCGCTCGCTCATAAATTCCATGGCCAAATTTACACCGATCGAACATAAATTCCATCGTCAACTTCACACCGCTCGACCATAAATTCCATAGCCAACTTCACACCAGTCGCTAATACATTCCATGGCCAACTTCACACCAGTCGCTCATAAATTCCATGGCCAACTTATTACCACTCGCTCATAAATTCCATGGCCAACTTAGTACCACTCGCTCATTAATTTCAGAGCCAACTTCACACCGATAGCTCATAAATTCCACAGCTAATTTCGCACCGCTCGCTCATAAATTCCACGGCCAAATTCACACCGCTCTCTCATAAATTCCATGGCCATCTTCAAACCGCTCGCTCATAAAATCCATGGCTAACTTCGCACCGCTCGCTCATAAATTCTAAAGCAAACTTTACACCGCTCGCTCATAAATTCCATGGCCAACTTCACACCGCTAGCTCATAAATTCCATGGCCAACCTAGTACCAATCGCTCATGAAATCCATTGCCAGCATCACAACGCTCGCTCATAAAATCCATGGCCAACTGCTCACAGATCGTTCATAAATTCCACAGCCAACTTCACAGCGCTCGCTCATAAATTCCATAGCTAATGTCGCACCGCTCGCTCATAAATTCAATAGCTAATTTCGCACCGCTCGCTCATAAATTCCATAGCTAATGTCGCACCGCTCGCTCATAAATTCAATAGCTAATTTCGCACCGCTCGCTCATACATTCCATGGCCAACTTCACACCACTCGCTCATAAATTCCATGGCCAAATTTACACCGATCGAACATAAATTCCATCGTCAACTTCACACCGCTCGAACATAAATTCCATAGCCAACTTCACACCAGTCGCTAATACATTCCATGGCCAACTTCACACCACTCGCTCATAAATTCCATGGCCAACTTAGTACCACTCGCTCATAAATTCCATGGCCAACTTAGTAACACTCGCTCATAAATTCCACGGCCAACTTCACACCGCTCGTTCATAAGTTCCATAGCCAACGTCGCACCGCTCGCTCATAAATTCCATGGCCATCTTCAAACCGCTCGCTCATAATTTCCACGGCCAACTTCACACCGCTCGCTCATAAATTCTAAAGCAAACTTTACACCGATAGATCATAAATTCCAAGGCCAACTTCGCACCGTTCGCTCATAAATTCCACGGCCAACTGCACACAGCTCGCTAATAAATTCCACGGCCAACTTCACACCTCTCGCTCATAAAATCCATGGCCCACTACGCACCGCTCGCTCATAAACTCCAAAGCCAGCTTCACACCGCTAGCTCATAAATTCCAAGGCCAACTATGCACTGCGAGCTCATAAAATCCATAGTCAACTTCACACCGCTCGATCATACATTCTATGGCTAAGTTAATACCGCTCGCTCATATATTCAATGGCTAATTTTATACCGCTCGCACATAAATTCCATGGCCAAATTTACACCGATCGAACATAAATTCCATCGTCAACTTCACACCGCTCGAACATAAATTCCATAGCCAACTTCACACCGCTCGCTACTAAATTCCATGGCCAACTTCACACCGCTAGCTCATAAATTCCATGACCAACTTAGTACCACTCGCTCATGAAATCCATATCCAGCATCACACCGCTCGCTCGTAAAATCCATGGCCAATTGCTCACAGATCGCATTAAATTCCACAGCCAACTTCACAGCGCTCGCTCATAAATTCCATAGCTAATGTCTCACCGCTCGCTCATAAATTCAATAGCTAATTTCGCACCGCTCGCTCATAAATTCCACGGCCAACTTCACACCGCTCGCTCATAAAATCCATGGCCGACTTCGCACCGTTCGCTCATAAAATCCATGGCCGACTTCACACCGCTCGCTAATAAATTCCATAGCCAACGTCGCACCGCTCGCTCATAAATTCCACGGCCAACTGCACACAGCTCGCTAGTAAATTCCATGGCCAACTTCACACCTCTCGCTCATAAAATCCATGGCCCACTTCACACCGCTAGCTCATAAATTCCATGGCCAACTTAGTACCAATCGCTCATGAAATCCATTGCCAGCATCACACCGCTCGCTCATAAAATCCATGGCCAACTGCTCACAGATCGCTCATAAATTCCACTGCCAACATCACAGCCCTCGCTCATCAATACCATAGCTAATGTCGCACCGCTCGCTCATAAATTCCATAGCTAATTTCGCACCGCTCGCTCATAAATTCCACGGCCAACATCACACCGCTCGCTCATAAAATCCATGGCCGACTTCGCACCGCTCGCTCATAAAATCCATGGCCGACTGCACACAGCTCGCGAATAAATTCCACGGCCAACTTCACACCTCTCGCTCATAAAATTCATGGCCCACTTCGCACCGCTCGCTCATAAATTCCAAAGCCAGCTTCACACCGCTAGCTCATAAATTCCAAGGCCAACTATGCACTGCGCGCTCATAAAATCCATAGTCAACTTCACACCGCTCGATCATACATTCTATGGCTAAGTTAATACCCCTCGCTCATATATTCAATGGCTAATTTTATACCGCTCGCTCATAAATTCCATGGCCAAATTTACACCGATCGAACATAAATTCCATCGTCAACTTCACACCGCTCGAACATAAATTCCATAGCCAACTTCACACCGCTCGCTACTAAATTCCATGGCCAACTTCACACCGCTAGCTCATAAATTCCATGACCAACTTAGTACCACTCGCTCATGAAATCCATATCCAGCATCACACCGCTCGCTCGTAAAATCCATGGCCAATTGCTCACAGATCGCATTAAATTCCACAGCCAACTTCACAGCGCTCGCTCATAAATTCCATAGCTAATGTCTCACCGCTCGCTCATAAATTCAATAGCTAATTTCGCACCGCTCGCTCATAAATTCCACGGCCAACTTCACACCGCTCGCTCATAAAATCCATGGCCGACTTCGCACCGTTCGCTCATAAAATCCATGGCCGACTTCACACCGCTCGCTAATAAATTCCATAGCCAACGTCGCACCGCTCGCTCATAAATTCCACGGCCAACTGCACACAGCTCGCTAGTAAATTCCATGGCCAACTTCACACCTCTCGCTCATAAAATCCATGGCCCACTTCACACCGCTAGCTCATAAATTCCATGGCCAACTTAGTACCAATCGCTCATGAAATCCATTGCCAGCATCACACCGCTCGCTCATAAAATCCATGGCCAACTGCTCACAGATCGCTCATAAATTCCACTGCCAACATCACAGCCCTCGCTCATCAATACCATAGCTAATGTCGCACCGCTCGCTCATAAATTCCATAGCTAATTTCGCACCGCTCGCTCATAAATTCCACGGCCAACATCACACCGCTCGCTCATAAAATCCATGGCCGACTTCGCACCGCTCGCTCATAAAATCCATGGCCGACTGCACACAGCTCGCGAATAAATTCCACGGCCAACTTCACACCTCTCGCTCATAAAATTCATGGCCCACTTCGCACCGCTCGCTCATAAATTCCAAAGCCAGCTTCACACCGCTAGCTCATAAATTCCAAGGCCAACTATGCACTGCGCGCTCATAAAATCCATAGTCAACTTCACACCGCTCGATCATACATTCTATGGCTAAGTTAATACCCCTCGCTCATATATTCAATGGCTAATTTTATACCGCTCGCTCATAAATTCCATGGCCAAATTTACACCGATCGAACATAAATTCCATCGTCAACTGCACACCGCTCGAACATAAATTCAAGGGCTAATTTCATACCGCACGCTCATAAATTCCATGGCCATCTTCACACCACTCGCTCATAAATTCCATGGGCAACTTCGCACATCTCGCTCATAAAATCCATAGCCAATTTCACACCGCTCGCTCAAAAATTCCATAGCTAATGTCGCACCGCTCGCTCATAAATTCCATAGCTAATTTCGCACCGCTCGCTCACAGATTCCATGTCGAACTTGACACCTCTTGGGCATCAATTCCATGGCCAACTTGACACCGCTCGTTCATAAATTCCATAGCTACTTTCGCACCGCTCGCTCAGAAATTCAATGGCTATTTTCACACCACTCGCTCATAAATTCCATGGGCAACTTCACACCGCTCGAACATAAATTCCATAGCCAACTTCACACCAGTCGCTAATACATTCCATGGCCAACTTCACACCACTCGCTCATAAATTCCATGGCCAACTTAGTACCACTCGCTCATAAATTCCAGGGCCAACTTAGTACCACTCGCTCATAAATTCCAGAGCCAACTTCACACCGATAGCTCATAAATTCCATAGCTAATTTCGCACCGCTCGCTCATAAATTCCACGGCCAACTTCACACCGCTCGCTCATAAAATCCATGGCCGACTTCGCACCGCTCGCTCATAAAATCCATGGCCGACTTCACACCGCTCGCTCATAAATTCCATAGCCAACTTCACACCGCTAGCTCATAAATTTCAAGGCCAACTTCGCACCGCTCGCTCATAAATTCTAAAGCAAACTTTACACCGCTCGCTCATAAATTCCATGGCCAACTTCACACCGCTAGCTCATAAATTCCATGGCCAACCTAGTACCAATCGCTCATGAAATCCATTGCCAGCATCACAACGCTCGCTCATAAAATCCATGGCCAACTGCTCACAGATCGTTCATAAATTCCACAGCCAACTTCACAGCGCTCGCTCATAAATTCCATAGCTAATGTCGCACCGCTCGCTCATAAATTCAATAGCTAATTTCGCACCGCTCGCTCATAAATTCCATAGCTAATGTCGCACCGCTCGCTCATAAATTCAATAGCTAATTTCGCACCGCTCGCTCATACATTCCATGGCCAACTTCACACCACTCGCTCATAAATTCCATGGCCAACTTAGTACCACTCGCTCATAAATTCCATGGCCAACTTAGTACCACTCGCTCATAAATTCCAGAGCCAACTTCACACCGATAGCTCATAAATTCCATAGTTAATTTCGCACCGCTCGCTCATAAATTCCATAGCTTATGTCGCACCGCTCGCTCATAAATTCCATAGCTAATTTCGCACCGCTCGCTCATAAATTCAATCGCTAATTTCACACCGCTTGCTCATAAATTCCATGGCCAACTTCACGCCACTCGCTCATAAATTCCTTGGGCAACTTCATACCGCTCGCTCATAAATTCCATAGCCAACGTCGCACCGTTCTCTCATAAATTCCATGGCCATCTTCAAACCGCTCGCTCATAAAATCCATGGCTAACTTCGCACCGCTCGCTCATAAATTCTAAAGCAAACTTTACACCGCTCGCTCATAAATTCCATGGCCAACTTCACACCGCTAGCTCATAAATTCCATAGCCAACTTCACACCGCTAGCTCATAAATTTCAAGGACAACTTCGCACCGCTCGCTCATAAATTCCATGGCCAAATTTACACCGATCGAACATAAATTCCATCGTCAACTTCACACCGCTCGAACATAAATTCCATAGCCAACTTCACACCAGTCGCTAATACATTCCATGGCCAACTTCACACCACTCGCTCATAAATTCCATGGCCAACTTCACACCGCTAGCTCATAAATTCCATGTCCAACCTAGTACCAATCGCTCATGAAATCCATTGCCAGCATCACAACGCTCGCTCATAAAATCCATGGCCAACTGCTCACAGATCGTTCATAAATTCCACAGCCAACTTCACAGCGCTCGCTCATAAATTCCATAGCTAATGTCGCACCGCTCGCTCATAAATTCAATAGCTAATTTCGCACCGCTCGCTCATAAATTCCATAGCTAATGTCGCACCGCTCGCTCATAAATTCAATAGCTAATTTTGCACCGCTCGCTCATAAATTCCACGGCCAACTTCGCACCGCTCGCTCATAAATTCCACGGACAACTGCACACAGCTCGCTAATAAATTCCACGGCCAATTTCACACCTCTCGCTCATAAAATCCATGGCCCACTACGCACCGCTCGCTCATAAACTCCAAAGCCAGCTTCACACCGCTAGCTCATAAATTCCAAGGCCAACTATGCACTGCGAGCTCATAAAATCCATAGTCAACTTCACACCGCTCGATCATACATTCTATGGCTAAGTTAATACCGCTCGCTCATATATTCAATGGCTAATTTTATACCGCTCGCACATAAATTCCATGGCCAAATTTACACCGATCGAACATAAATTCCATCGTCAACTTCACACCGCTCGAACATAAATTCCATAGCCAACTTCACACCGCTCGCTAATAAATTCCATGGCCAACTTCACACCGCTAGCTCATAAATTCCATGACCAACTTAGTACCACTCGCTCATGAAATCCATATCCAGCATCACACCGCTCGCTCATAAAATCCATGGCCAATTGCTCACAGATCGCACTAAATTCCACAGCCAACTTCACAGCGCTCGCTCATAAATTCCATAGCTAATGTCTCACCGCTCGCTCATAAATTCAATAGCTAATTTCGCACCGCTCGCTCATAAATTCCACGGCCAACTTCACACCGCTCGCTCATAAAATCCATGGCCGACTTCGCACCGCTCGCTCATAAAATCCATGGCCGACTTCACACCGCTCGCTAATAAATTCCATAGCCAACGTCGCACCGCTCGCTCATAAATTCCACGGCCAACTGCACACAGCTCGCTAGTAAATTCCATGGACAACTTCACACCTCTCGCTCATAAAATCCATGGCCCACTTCACACCGCTAGCTCATAAATTCCATGGCCAACTTAGTACCAATCGCTCATGAAATCCATTGCCAGCATCACACCGCTCGCTCATAAAATCCATGGCCAACTGCTCACAGATCGCTCATAAATTCCACAGCCAACATCACAGCCCTCGCTCATAAATACCATAGCTAATGTCGCACCGCTCGCTCATAAATTCCATAGCTAATTTCGCACCGCTCGCTCATAAATTCCACGGCCAACTTCACACCGCTCGCTCATAAAATCCATGGCCAACTTCGCACCGCTCGCTCAAAAATTCCATAGCTAATTACGCACCGCTAGCTCATAAATTCCATGGCCAACTTAGTACCGCTCGCTCATAAAATCCATAGCCATTTTCTCACCGCTCGCTCATAATTTCCATGACCAACTTAATACCGCTCGCTCATAAATTCAAGGGCTAATTTCATACCGCACGCTCATAAATTCCATGGCCATCTTCACACCACTCGCTCATAAATTCCATGGGCAACTTCGCACATCTCGCTCATAAAATCCATAGCCAATTTCACACCGCTCGCTCAAAAATTCCATAGCTAATGTCGCACCGCTCGCTCATAAATTCCATAGCTAATTTCGCACCGCTCGCTCACAGATTCCATGTCGAACTTGACACCTCTTGGGCATCAATTCCATGGCCAACTTGACACCGCTCGTTCATAAATTCCATAGCTACTTTCGCACCGCTCGCTCAGAAATTCAATGGCTATTTTCACACCACTCGCTCATAAATTCCATGGGCAACTTCACACCGCTCGAACATAAATTCCATAGCCAACTTCACACCAGTCGCTAATACATTCCATGGCCAACTTCACACCACTCGCTCATAAATTCCATGGCCAACTTAGTACCACTCGCTCATAAATTCCAGGGCCAACTTAGTACCACTCGCTCATAAATTCCAGAGCCAACTTCACACCGATAGCTCATAAATTCCATAGCTAATTTCGCACCGCTCGCTCATAAATTCCACGGCCAACTTCACACCGCTCGCTCATAAAATCCATGGCCGACTTCGCACCGCTCGCTCATAAAATCCATGGCCGACTTCACACCGCTCGCTCATAAATTCCATAGCCAACTTCACACCGCTAGCTCATAAATTCCATGGCCAACCTAGTACCAATCGCTCATGAAATCCATTGCCAGCATCACAACATTCGCTCATAAAATCCATGGCCAACTGCTCACAGATCGCTCATAAATTCCACAGCTAACTTCACAGCGCTCGCTCATAAATTCCATAGCTAATGTCGCACCGCTCGCTCATAAATTCAATAGTTAATTTCGCACCGCTCGCTCATAAATTCCATAGCTAATGTCGCACCGCTCGCTTATAAATTCAATAGCTAATTTCGCACCGCTCGCTCATAAAATCCACGGCCAACTTCACACAGCACGCTCATAAAATCCATGGCCGACTTCGCACCGCTCGCTCATAAAATCCATGGCCGACTTCACACCGCTCGCTCATAAAATCCATGGCCGACTTCGCACCGCTCGCTCATAAAATCCATGGCCGACTTCACACCGCTCGCTCATAAATTCCATAGCCAACTTCACACCGCTAGCTCATAAATTTCAAGGCCAACTTCGCACCGCTCGCTCATAAATTCCATGGCCAAATTTACACCGATCGAACATAAATTCCATCGTCAACTTCACACCGCTCGAACATAAATTGCATAGCCAACTTCACACCAGTCGCTAATACATTCCATGGCCAACTTCACACCACTCGCTCATAAATTCCATGGCCAACTTAGTACCACTCGCTCATAAATTCCATGGCCAACTTAGTAACACTCGCTCATAAATTCCACGGCCAACTTCACACCGCTCGCTCATAAGTTCCATAGCCAACGTCGCACCGCTCGCTCATAAATTCCATGGCCATCTTCAAACCGCTCGCTCATAATTTCCACGGCCAACTTCACACCGCTAGCTCATAAATTCCATGGCCAACCTAGTACCAATCGCTCATGAAATCCATTGCCAGCATCACAACATTCGCTCATAAAATCCATGGCCAACTGCTCACAGATCGCTCATAAATTCCACAGCTAACTTCACAGCGCTCGCTCATAAATTCCATAGCTAATGTCGCACCGCTCGCTCATAAATTCAATAGTTAATTTCGCACCGCTCGCTCATATATTCCATAGCTAATGTCGCACCGCTCGCTTATAAATTCAATAGCTAATTTCGCACCGCTCGCTCATAAAATCCACGGCCAACTTCACACAGCACGCTCATAAAATCCATGGCCGACTTCGCACCGCTCGCTCATAAAATCCATGGCCGACTTCACACCGCTCGCTCATAAAATCCATGGTTAACTTCGCATTGCTCGCTCATAAATTCCATAGCCAACTTCACACCGCTAGCTCATAAATTCCAAGGCCAACTTCGCACCGCTCGCTCATAAATTCCATGGCCAAATTTACACCGATCGAACATAAATTCCATCGTCAACTTCACACCGCTCGACCATAAATTCCATAGCCAACTTCACACCAGTCGCTAATACATTCCATGGCCAACTTCACACCAGTCGCTCATAAATTCCATGGCCAACTTATTACCACTCGCTCATAAATTCCATGGCCAACTTAGTACCACTCGCTCATTAATTTCAGAGCCAACTTCACACCGATAGCTCATAAATTCCACAGCTAATTTCGCACCGCTCGCTCATAAATTCCACGGCCAAATTCACACCGCTCTCTCATAAATTCCATGGCCATCTTCAAACCGCTCGCTCATAAAATCCATGGCTAACTTCGCACCGCTCGCTCATAAATTCTAAAGCAAACTTTACACCGCTCGCTCATAAATTCCATGGCCAACTTCACACCGCTAGCTCATAAATTCCATGGCCAACCTAGTACCAATCGCTCATGAAATCCATTGCCAGCATCACAACGCTCGCTCATAAAATCCATGGCCAACTGCTCACAGATCGTTCATAAATTCCACAGCCAACTTCACAGCGCTCGCTCATAAATTCCATAGCTAATGTCGCACCGCTCGCTCATAAATTCAATAGCTAATTTCGCACCGCTCGCTCATAAATTCCATAGCTAATGTCGCACCGCTCGCTCATAAATTCAATAGCTAATTTCGCACCGCTCGCTCATACATTCCATGGCCAACTTCACACCACTCGCTCATAAATTCCATGGCCAAATTTACACCGATCGAACATAAATTCCATCGTCAACTTCACACCGCTCGAACATAAATTCCATAGCCAACTTCACACCAGTCGCTAATACATTCCATGGCCAACTTCACACCACTCGCTCATAAATTCCATGGCCAACTTAGTACCACTCGCTCATAAATTCCATGGCCAACTTAGTAACACTCGCTCATAAATTCCACGGCCAACTTCACACCGCTCGTTCATAAGTTCCATAGCCAACGTCGCACCGCTCGCTCATAAATTCCATGGCCATCTTCAAACCGCTCGCTCATAATTTCCACGGCCAACTTCACACCGCTCGCTCATAAATTCTAAAGCAAACTTTACACCGATAGATCATAAATTCCAAGGCCAACTTCGCACCGTTCGCTCATAAATTCCACGGCCAACTGCACACAGCTCGCTAATAAATTCCACGGCCAACTTCACACCTCTCGCTCATAAAATCCATGGCCCACTACGCACCGCTCGCTCATAAACTCCAAAGCCAGCTTCACACCGCTAGCTCATAAATTCCAAGGCCAACTATGCACTGCGAGCTCATAAAATCCATAGTCAACTTCACACCGCTCGATCATACATTCTATGGCTAAGTTAATACCGCTCGCTCATATATTCAATGGCTAATTTTATACCGCTCGCACATAAATTCCATGGCCAAATTTACACCGATCGAACATAAATTCCATCGTCAACTTCACACCGCTCGAACATAAATTCCATAGCCAACTTCACACCGCTCGCTACTAAATTCCATGGCCAACTTCACACCGCTAGCTCATAAATTCCATGACCAACTTAGTACCACTCGCTCATGAAATCCATATCCAGCATCACACCGCTCGCTCGTAAAATCCATGGCCAATTGCTCACAGATCGCATTAAATTCCACAGCCAACTTCACAGCGCTCGCTCATAAATTCCATAGCTAATGTCTCACCGCTCGCTCATAAATTCAATAGCTAATTTCGCACCGCTCGCTCATAAATTCCACGGCCAACTTCACACCGCTCGCTCATAAAATCCATGGCCGACTTCGCACCGTTCGCTCATAAAATCCATGGCCGACTTCACACCGCTCGCTAATAAATTCCATAGCCAACGTCGCACCGCTCGCTCATAAATTCCACGGCCAACTGCACACAGCTCGCTAGTAAATTCCATGGCCAACTTCACACCTCTCGCTCATAAAATCCATGGCCCACTTCACACCGCTAGCTCATAAATTCCATGGCCAACTTAGTACCAATCGCTCATGAAATCCATTGCCAGCATCACACCGCTCGCTCATAAAATCCATGGCCAACTGCTCACAGATCGCTCATAAATTCCACTGCCAACATCACAGCCCTCGCTCATCAATACCATAGCTAATGTCGCACCGCTCGCTCATAAATTCCATAGCTAATTTCGCACCGCTCGCTCATAAATTCCACGGCCAACATCACACCGCTCGCTCATAAAATCCATGGCCGACTTCGCACCGCTCGCTCATAAAATCCATGGCCGACTGCACACAGCTCGCGAATAAATTCCACGGCCAACTTCACACCTCTCGCTCATAAAATTCATGGCCCACTTCGCACCGCTCGCTCATAAATTCCAAAGCCAGCTTCACACCGCTAGCTCATAAATTCCAAGGCCAACTATGCACTGCGCGCTCATAAAATCCATAGTCAACTTCACACCGCTCGATCATACATTCTATGGCTAAGTTAATACCCCTCGCTCATATATTCAATGGCTAATTTTATACCGCTCGCTCATAAATTCCATGGCCAAATTTACACCGATCGAACATAAATTCCATCGTCAACTTCACACCGCTCGAACATAAATTCCATAGCCAACTTCACACCGCTCGCTACTAAATTCCATGGCCAACTTCACACCGCTAGCTCATAAATTCCATGACCAACTTAGTACCACTCGCTCATGAAATCCATATCCAGCATCACACCGCTCGCTCGTAAAATCCATGGCCAATTGCTCACAGATCGCATTAAATTCCACAGCCAACTTCACAGCGCTCGCTCATAAATTCCATAGCTAATGTCTCACCGCTCGCTCATAAATTCAATAGCTAATTTCGCACCGCTCGCTCATAAATTCCACGGCCAACTTCACACCGCTCGCTCATAAAATCCATGGCCGACTTCGCACCGTTCGCTCATAAAATCCATGGCCGACTTCACACCGCTCGCTAATAAATTCCATAGCCAACGTCGCACCGCTCGCTCATAAATTCCACGGCCAACTGCACACAGCTCGCTAGTAAATTCCATGGCCAACTTCACACCTCTCGCTCATAAAATCCATGGCCCACTTCACACCGCTAGCTCATAAATTCCATGGCCAACTTAGTACCAATCGCTCATGAAATCCATTGCCAGCATCACACCGCTCGCTCATAAAATCCATGGCCAACTGCTCACAGATCGCTCATAAATTCCACTGCCAACATCACAGCCCTCGCTCATCAATACCATAGCTAATGTCGCACCGCTCGCTCATAAATTCCATAGCTAATTTCGCACCGCTCGCTCATAAATTCCACGGCCAACATCACACCGCTCGCTCATAAAATCCATGGCCGACTTCGCACCGCTCGCTCATAAAATCCATGGCCGACTGCACACAGCTCGCGAATAAATTCCACGGCCAACTTCACACCTCTCGCTCATAAAATTCATGGCCCACTTCGCACCGCCCGCTCATAAATTCCAAAGCCAGCTTCACACCGCTAGCTCATAAATTCCAAGGCCAACTATGCACTGCGCGCTCATAAAATCCATAGTCAACTTCACACCGCTCGATCATACATTCTATGGCTAAGTTAATACCCCTCGCTCATATATTCAATGGCTAATTTTATACCGCTCGCTCATAAATTCCATGGCCAAATTTACACCGATCGAACATAAATTCCATCGTCAACTGCACACCGCTCGAACATAAATTCAAGGGCTAATTTCATACCGCACGCTCATAAATTCCATGGCCATCTTCACACCACTCGCTCATAAATTCCATGGGCAACTTCGCACATCTCGCTCATAAAATCCATAGCCAATTTCACACCGCTCGCTCAAAAATTCCATAGCTAATGTCGCACCGCTCGCTCATAAATTCCATAGCTAATTTCGCACCGCTCGCTCACAGATTCCATGTCGAACTTGACACCTCTTGGGCATCAATTCCATGGCCAACTTGACACCGCTCGTTCATAAATTCCATAGCTACTTTCGCACCGCTCGCTCAGAAATTCAATGGCTATTTTCACACCACTCGCTCATAAATTCCATGGGCAACTTCACACCGCTCGAACATAAATTCCATAGCCAACTTCACACCAGTCGCTAATACATTCCATGGCCAACTTCACACCACTCGCTCATAAATTCCATGGCCAACTTAGTACCACTCGCTCATAAATTCCAGGGCCAACTTAGTACCACTCGCTCATAAATTCCAGAGCCAACTTCACACCGATAGCTCATAAATTCCATAGCTAATTTCGCACCGCTCGCTCATAAATTCCACGGCCAACTTCACACCGCTCGCTCATAAAATCCATGGCCGACTTCGCACCGCTCGCTCATAAAATCCATGGCCGACTTCACACCGCTCGCTCATAAATTCCATAGCCAACTTCACACCGCTAGCTCATAAATTTCAAGGCCAACTTCGCACCGCTCGCTCATAAATTCCATGGCCAAATTTACACCGATCGAACATAAATTCCATCGTCAACTTCACACCGCTCGAACATAAATTGCATAGCCAACTTCACACCAGTCGCTAATACATTCCATGGCCAACTTCACACCACTCGCTCATAAATTCCATGGCCAACTTAGTACCACTCGCTCATAAATTCCATGGCCAACTTAGTAACACTCGCTCATAAATTCCACGGCCAACTTCACACCGCTCGCTCATAAGTTCCATAGCCAACGTCGCACCGCTCGCTCATAAATTCCATGGCCATCTTCAAACCGCTCGCTCATAATTTCCACGGCCAACTTCACACCGCTAGCTCATAAATTCCACGGCCAAATTCACACCGCTCTCTCATAAATTCCATGGCCATCTTCAAACCGCTCGCTCATAAAATCCATGGCTAACTTCGCACCGCTCGCTCATAAATTCTAAAGCAAACTTTACACCGCCCGCTCATAAATTCCATGGCCAACTTCACACCGCTAGCTCATAAATTCCATGGCCAACCTAGTACCAATCGCTCATGAAATCCATTGCCAGCATCACAACGCTCGCTCATAAAATCCATGGCCAACTGCTCACAGATCGTTCATAAATTCCACAGCCAACTTCACAGCGCTCGCTCATAAATTCCATAGCTAATGTCGCACCGCTCGCTCATAAATTCAATAGCTAATTTCGCACCGCTCGCTCATAAATTCCATAGCTAATGTCGCACCGCTCGCTCATAAATTCAATAGCTAATTTCGCACCGCTCGCTCATACATTCCATGGCCAACTTCACACCACTCGCTCATAAATTCCATGGCCAACTTAGTACCACTCGCTCATAAATTCCATGGCCAACTTAGTACCACTCGCTCATAAATTCCAGAGCCAACTTCACACCGATAGCTCATAAATTCCATAGCTAATTTCGCACCGCTCGCTCATAAATTCCACGGCCAACTGCACATAGCTCGCTAATAAATTCCACGGCCAACTTCACACATCTCGCTCATAAAATCCATGGCCCACTTCGCACCGGTAGCTCATAAATTCCAAAGCCAGCTTCACACCGCTCGCTCATAAAATCCATGGCCAAATTTACACCGATCGAACATAAATTTCATCGTCAACTTCACACCGCTCGAACATAAATTCCATAGCCAACTTCACACCAGTCGCTAATACATTCCATGGCCAACTTCACACCACTCGCTCATAAATTCCATGGCCAACTTAGTACCACTCGCTCATAAATTCCATGGCCAACTTAGTACCACTCGCTCATAAATTCCAGAGCCAACTTCACACCGATAGCTCATAAATTCCATAGCTAATTTCGCACCGCTCGCTCATAAATTCCACGGCCAACTTCACACCGCTCGCTCATAAAATCCATGGCCGACTTCGCACCGCTCGCTCATAAAATCCATGGCCGACATCACACCGCTCGCTCATAAATTCCATGGCCAACTTAGTACCACTCGCTCATAAATTCCATGGCCAACTTAGTAACACTCGCTCATAAATTCCACGGCCAACTTCACACCGCTCGCTCATAAGTTCCATAGCCAACGTCGCACCGCTCGCTCATAAATTCCATGGCCATCTTCAAACCGCTCGCTCATAATTTCCACGGCCAACTTCACACCGCTAGCTCATAAATTCCATGGCCAACCTAGTACCAATCGCTCATGAAATCCATTGCCAGCATCACAACATTCGCTCATAAAATCCATGGCCAACTGCTCACAGATCGCTCATAAATTCCACAGCTAACTTCACAGCGCCCGCTCATAAATTCCATAGCTAATGTCGCACCGCTCGCTCATAAATTCAATAGCTAATTTCGCACCGCTCGCTCATAAATTCCATAGCTAATGTCGCACCGCTCGCTTATAAATTCAATAGCTAATTTCGCACCGCTCGCTCAAAAAATCCACGGCCAACTTCACACCGCACGCTCATAAAATCCATGGCCGACTTCGCACCGCTCGCTCATAAAATCCATGGCCGACTTCACACCGCTCGCTCATAAAATCCATGGTTAACTTCGCACCGCTCGCTCATAAATTCCACGGCCAAATTCACACCGCTCGCTCATAAGTTCCAAAGGCAACGTCGCACCGCTCGCTCATAAAATCCATGGCTAACTTCGCACCGCTCGCTCATAAATTCAATAGCTAATTTCGCACCGCTCGCTCATAAATTCCATAGCTAATGTCGCACCGCTCGCTCATAAATTCAATAGCTAATTTCGCACCGCTCGTTCATAAATTCCACGGCCAACTTCGCACCGCTCGCTCATAAATTCCACGGCCAACTGCACACAGCTCGCTAATAAATTCCACGGCCAACTTCACACCTCTCGCTCATAATATCCATGGCCCACTACGCACCGCTCGCTCATAAATTCCAAAGCCAGCTTCACACCGCTCGCTCATAAAATCCATGGCCAAATTTACACCGATCGAACATAAATTTCATCGTCAACTTCACACCGCTCGAACATAAATTCCATAGCCAACTTCACACCAGTCGCTAATACATTCCATGGCCAACTTCACACCACTCGCTCATAAATTCCATGGCCAACTTAGTACCACTCGCTCATAAATTCCATGGCCAACTTAGTACCACTCGCTCATAAATTCCAGAGCCAACTTCACACCGATAGCTCATAAATTCCATAGCTAATTTCGCACCGCTCGCTCATAAATTCCACGGCCAACTTCACACCGCTCGCTCATAAAATCCATGGCCGACTTCGCACCGCTCGCTCATAAAATCCATGGCCGACATCACACCGCTCGCTCATAAATTCCATGGCCAACTTAGTACCACTCGCTCATAAATTCCATGGCCAACTTAGTAACACTCGCTCATAAATTCCACGGCCAACTTCACACCGCTCGCTCATAAGTTCCATAGCCAACGTCGCACCGCTCGCTCATAAATTCCATGGCCATCTTCAAACCGCTCGCTCATAATTTCCACGGCCAACTTCACACCGCTAGCTCATAAATTCCATGGCCAACCTAGTACCAATCGCTCATGAAATCCATTGCCAGCATCACAACATTCGCTCATAAAATCCATGGCCAACTGCTCACAGATCGCTCATAAATTCCACAGCTAACTTCACAGCGCCCGCTCATAAATTCCATAGCTAATGTCGCACCGCTCGCTCATAAATTCAATAGCTAATTTCGCACCGCTCGCTCATAAATTCCATAGCTAATGTCGCACCGCTCGCTGATAAATTCAATAGCTAATTTCGCACCGCTCGCTCAAAAAATCCACGGCCAACTTCACACCGCACGCTCATAAAATCCATGGCCGACTTCGCACCGCTCGCTCATAAAATCCATGGCCGACTTCACACCGCTCGCTCATAAAATCCATGGTTAACTTCGCACCGCTCGCTCATAAATTCCACGGCCAAATTCACACCGCTCGCTCATAAGTTCCAAAGGCAACGTCGCACCGCTCGCTCATAAAATCCATGGCTAACTTCGCACCGCTCGCTCATAAATTCAATAGCTAATTTCGCACCGCTCGCTCATAAATTCCATAGCTAATGTCGCACCGCTCGCTCATAAATTCAATAGCTAATTTCGCACCGCTCGTTCATAAATTCCACGGCCAACTTCGCACCGCTCGCTCATAAATTCCACGGCCAACTGCACACAGCTCGCTAATAAATTCCACGGCCAACTTCACACCTCTCGCTCATAATATCCATGGCCCACTACGCACCGCTCGCTCATAAATTCCAAAGCCAGCTTCACACCGCTAGCTGATAAATTCCAAGGCCAACTATGCACTGCGCGCTCATAAAATCCATAGTCAACTTCACACCGCTCGATCATACATTCTATGGCTAAGTTAATACCCCTCGCTCATATATTCAATGGCTAATTTTATACCGCTCGCTCATAAATTCCATGGCCAAATTTACACCGATCGAACATAAATTCCATCGTCAACTTCACACCGCTCGAACATAAATTCCATAGCCAACTTCACACCGCTCGCTAATAAATTCCACGGCCAACTTCACACCGCTCGCTCATAAAATCCATGGCAAACTTCGCACCGCTCGCTCATAAATTCTAAAGCAAACTTTACACCGCTCGCTCATAAATTCCATGGCCAACTTCACACCGCTAGCTCATAAATTCCATGGCCAACCTAGTACCAATCGCTCATGAAATCCATTGCCAGCATCACAACGCACGCTCATAAAATCCATGGCAAACTGCTCACAGATCGCTCATAAATTCCACAGCCAACTTCACAGCGCTCGCTCATAAATTCCATAGCTAATGTCGCACCGCTCGCTCATAAATTCAATAGCTAATTTCGCACCGCTCCCTCAGAATTTCCATGACCAACTTAATACCGCTCGGTCATATATTCTATGGCTAATTTCATACCGCTCGCTCATAAATTCCGTGACAAACTTTACACCACTCGGACATAAATTCCATGGCCTACTTCACACGGTTCGCTCATAAATTCTATGGCCAACTTGACACCGCTCGCTCATAAATACCATAGCTAATTTCGCACCGCTCCCTCATCGATTCCATGGCCAACTTGCTCGGGCATGAATTCCATGGCCAACTTGACAGCGCTCGCTCATAAATTCCATAGCTAATTTCGCACCGCTCGCTCATAAATTCAAGGGCACATTTCACACCGCTCGCTCATAAATTCCACGTTCAACTTCACACCGCTCGCTCATAAAATCCATGGCCGACTTCGCACCGCTTGCTCATAAAATCCATGGCCGATTTCTCACCGCTCGCTCATAAAATCCATGGTTAACTTCGCATTGCTCGCTCATAAATTCCATAGCCAACTTCACACCGCTAGCTCATAAATTCCAAGGCCAACTTCGCACCGCTCGCTCATAAATTCCATAGCCAAATTTACACCGATCGAACATAAATTCCATCATCAACTTCACACCGCTCGAACATAAATTCCATAGCCAACTTCACACCGCTCGCTAATACATTCCATGGCCAACTTCACACCAATCGCTCATAAATTCCATGGCCAACTTAGTACCACTCGCTCATAAATTCCAGAGCCAACTTCACACCGATAGCTCATAAATTCCATAGCTAATTTCGCACCGCTCGCTCATAAATACCACGGCCAACTTCACACCGCACGCTCATAAGTTCCATAGCCAACGTCGCACCGCTCGCTCATAAATTCCATGGCCATCTTCAAACCGCTCGGTCATAATTTCCACGGCCAACTTCACACCGCTCGCTCATAAAATCCATGGCTAACTTCGCACCGCTCGCTCATAAATTCTAAAGCAAACTTTACACCGATAGATCATAAATTCCAAGGTCAACTTCGCACCGCTCGCTCATAAATTCCACGGCCAACTGCACACAGCTCGCTAATAAATTCCACGGCCAACTATGCACTGCGCGCTCATAAAATCCATAGTCAACTTCACACCGCTTCATAAACTTCATAAACCGCACACCGATCATAAATTCTATGGCTAAGTTAATACCGCTCGCTCATGTATTCAATGGCTAATTTTATACCGCTCGCTCATAAATTCCATGGCCAAATTTACGCCGATAGAACATAAATTCCATCATCAACTTCACACCGCTCGAACATAAATTCCATAGCCAACTTCACACCGCTCGCTAATAAATTCCATGGGCAACTTCACACCGCTCGCTCATAAATTCAATGGCTAATTTCACACCGATTGCTCATAAATTCCATAGCCAACGTCGCACCGCTGGCTCATAAATTCCACGACCAACTGCACACAGCTCGCTAATAAATTCCACGGCCAACTTCACACCTCTCGCTCATAAAATCCATTGCCCACTTCGCACCGCTCGCTCATAAATTCCAAAGCCAGCTTCACACCGCTAGCTCAGAAATTCCAAGGCCAACTATGCACTGCGCGCTCATAAAATCCATAGCCAACTTCACACCGCTAGCTCATAAATTCCATGGCCAACTTCGTACTACTCGCTCATGAAATCCATAGCCAGCATCACACCGCTCGCTCATAAAATCCATGGCCAACTGCTCACAGATCGCTCATAAATTCCACAGCCAACTTCACAGCGCTCGCTCATAAATTCCATAGCTTATGTCGCACCGCTCGCTCATAAATTCCATAGCTAATTTTGCACCGCTCGCTCATAAATTCCACGGCCAACTTCGCACCGCTCGCTCATAAATTCCACGGCCAACTGCACACAGCTCGCTAATAAATTCCACGGCCAACTTCACACCTCTCGCTCATAAAATCCATGGCCCACTACGCACCGCTCGCTCATAAATTCCAAAGCCAGCTTCACACCGCTAGCTCATAAATTCCAAGGCCAACTATGCACTGCGCGCTCATAAAATCCATAGTCAACTTCACACCGCTCGATCATACATTCTATGGCTAAGTTAATACCCCTCGCTCATATATTCAATGGCTAATTTTATACCGCTCGCTCATAAATTCCATGGCCAAATTTACACCGATCGAACATAAATTCCATCGTCAACTTCACACCGCTCGAACATAAATTCCATAGCCAACTTCACACCGCTCGCTAATAAATTCCATGGCCAACTTCACACCGCTAGCTCATAAATTCCATGGCCAACTTAGTACCACTCGCTCATGAAATCCATATCCAGCTTCACACCGCTCGCTCATAAAATCCATGGCCAATTGCTCACAGATCGCTCATAAATTCCACAGCCAACTTCACAGCGCTCGCTCATAAATTCCATAACTAATGTCTCACCGCTCGCTCATAAATTCAATAGCTAATTTCGCACCGCTCGCTCATAAATTCCACGGCCAACTTCACACCGCTCGCTCATAAAATCCATGGCCGACTTCGCACCGCTCGCTCATAAAATCCATGGCCGACTTCACACCGCTCGCTCATAAATTCCATAGCCAACTTCACACCGCTAGCTCATAAATTTCAAGGACAACTTCGCACCGCTCGCTCTTAAATTCCATGGCCAAATTTACACCGATCGAACATAAATTCCATCGTCAACTTCACACCGCTCGAACATAAATTCCATAGCCAACTTCACACCAGTCGCTAATACATTCCATGGCCAACTTCACACCACTCGCTCATAAATTCCATGGCCAACTTAGTATCACTCGCTCATAAATTCCATGGCCAACTTAGTAACACTCGCTCATAAATTCCACGGCCAACTTCACACCGCTCGTTCATAAGTTCCATAGCCAACGTCGCACCGCTCGCTCATAAATTCCATGGCCATCTTCAAACCGCTCGGTCATAATTTCCACGGCCAACTTCACACCGCTCGCTCATAAAATCCATGGCTAACTTCGCACCGCTCGCTCATAAATTCTAAAGCAAACTTTACACCGATAGATCATAAATTCCAAGGTCAACTTCGCACCGCTCGCTCATAAATTCCACGGCCAACTGCACACAGCTCGCTAATAAATTCCACGGCCAACTATGCACTGCGCGCTTATAAAATCCATAGTCAACTTCACACCGCTTCATAAACTTCATAAACCGCACACCGATCATAAATTCTATGGCTAAGTTAATACCGCTCGCTCATATATTCAATGGCTAATTTTATACCGCTCGCTCATAAATTCCATGGCCAAATTTACGCCGATAGAACATAAATTCCATCGTCAACTTCACACCGCTCGAACATAAATTCCATAGCCAACTTCACACCGCTCGCTAATAAATTCCATGGGCAACTTCACACCGCTCGCTCATAAATTCAATGGCTAATTTCACACCGCTCGCTAATAAATTCCATGGCCAACTTCACACCGCTCGCTAATAAATTCCATGGCCAACTTCACACCGCTAGCTCATAAATTCCATGGCCAACTTAGTACCACTCGCTCATGAAATCCATTGCCAGCATTACAACATTCGCTCATAAAATCCATGGCCAACTGCTCACAGATCGCTCATAAATTCCACAGCCAACTTCACAGCGCTCGCTCATAAATCCCATAGCTAATGTCGCACCGCTCGCTCATAAATTCAATAGCTAATTTCGCACCGCTCGCTCATAAATTCCATAGCTAATGTCGCACCGCTCGCTCATAAATTCAATAGCTAATTTCGCACCGCTCACTCATAAAATCCATGGCCAACTTCACACCGCTCGGTCATAAAATCCATGGCCAACTTCACACAACTCGCTCATAAATTCCTTAGGCAACTTCATACCGCTCGCTCGTAAATTCCAGAGCCAACTTCACACCGATAGCTCATAAATTCCATTGCTAATTTCGCACCGCGCGCTCATAAATTCCACGGCCAACTTCACACCGCTCGCTCATAAAATCCATGGCCAACTTCGCACCGCTCGCTCAAAAATTCCATAGCTAATTACGCACCGCTAGCTCATAAATTCCATGGCCAACTTAGTACCGCTCGCTCATAAAATCCATAGCCATTTTCTCACCGCTCGCTCATAATTTCCATGACCAACTTAATACCGCTCGCTCATAAATTCAAGGGCTAATTTCATACCGCACGCTCATAAATTCCATGGCCATCTTCACACCACTCGCTCATAAATTCCATGGGCAACTTCGCACATCTCGCTCATAAAATCCATAGCCAATTTCACACCGCTCGCTCAAAAATTCCATAGCTAATGTCGCACCGCTCGCTCATAAATTCCATAGCTAATTTCGCACCGCTCGCTCACAGATTCCATGTCGAACTTGACACCTCTTGGGCATCAATTCCATGGCCAACTTGACACCGCTCGTTCATAAATTCCATAGCTACTTTCGCACCGCTCGCTCAGAAATTCAATGGCTATTTTCACACCACTCGCTCATAAATTCCATGGGCAACTTCACACCGCTCGAACATAAATTCCATAGCCAACTTCACACCAGTCGCTAATACATTCCATGGCCAACTTCACACCACTCGCTCATAAATTCCATGGCCAACTTAGTACCACTCGCTCATAAATTCCAGGGCCAACTTAGTACCACTCGCTCATAAATTCCAGAGCCAACTTCACACCGATAGCTCATAAATTCTATAGCTAATTTCGCACCGCTCGCTCATAAAATCCACGGCCAACTTCACACAGCACGCTCATAAAATCCATGGCCGACTTCGCACTCATTCGCATAAATCCCATAGCTAATGTCGCACCGCTCGCTCATAAATTCAATAGCTAATTTCGCACCGCTCGCTCATAAATTCCATAGCTAATGTCGCACCGCTCGCTCATAAATTCAATAGCTAATTTCGCACCGCTCACTCATAAAATCCATGGCCAACTTCACACCGCTCGGTCATAAAATCCATGGCCAACTTCACACAACTCGCTCATAAATTCCTTAGGCAACTTCATACCGCTCGCTCGTAAATTCCAGAGCCAACTTCACACCGATAGCTCATAAATTCCATTGCTAATTTCGCACCGCTCGCTCATAAATTCCACGGCCAACTTCACACCGCTCGCTCATAAAATCCATTGCCAACTTCGCACCGCTCGCTCAAAAATTCCATAGCTAATTACGCACCGCTAGCTCATAAATTCCATGACCAACTTAGTACCACTCGCTCATGAAATCCATATCCAGCATCACACCGCTCGCTCATAAAATCCATGGCCAATTGCTCACAGATCGCATTAAATTCCACAGCCAACTTCACAGCGCTCGCTCATAAATTCCATAGCTAATGTCTCACCGCTCGCTCATAAATTCAATAGCTAATTTCGCACCGCTCGCTCATAAATTCCATAGCCAACGTCGCACCGCTCGCTCATAAATTCCACGGCCAACTGCACACAGCTCGCTAGTAAATTCCATGGACAACTTCACACCTCTCGCTCATAAAATCCATGGCCCACTTCACACCGCTAGCTCATAAATTCCATGGCCAACTTAGTACCAATCGGTCATGAAATCCATTGCCAGCATCACACCGCTCGCTCATAAAATCCATGGCCAACTGCTCACAGATCGCTCATAAATTCCACAGCCAACATCACAGCCCTCGCTCATAAATACCATAGCTAATGTCGCACCGCTCGCTCATAAATTCCATAGCTAATTTCGCACCGCTCGCTCATAAATTCCACGGCCAACATCACACCGCTCGCTCATAAAATCCATGGCCGACTTCGCACCGCTCGCTCATAAAATCCATGGCCGACTGCACACAGCTCGCGAATAAATTCCACGGCCAACTTCACACCTCTCGCTCATAAAATTCATGGCCCACTTCGCACCGCTCGCTCATAAATTCCAAAGCCAGCTTCACACCGCTAGCTCATAAATTCCAAGGCCAACTATGCACTGCGCGCTCATAAAATCCATAGTCAACTTCACACCGCTCGATCATACATTCTATGGCTAAGTTAATACCCCTCGCTCATATATTCAATGGCTAATTTTATACCGCTCGCTCATAAATTCCATGGCCAAATTTACACCGATCGAACATAAATTCCATCGTCAACTGCACACCGCTCGAACATAAATTCCATAGCCAACTTCACACCGCTCGCTAATAAATTCCATGGCCAACTTCACACCGCTAGCTCATAAATTCCATGGCCAACTTCGTACTACTCGCTCATGAAATCCATAGCCAGCATCACACCGCTCGCTCATAAAATCCATGGCCAACTGCTCACAGATCGCTCATAAATTCCACAGCCAACTTCACAGCGCTCGCTCATAAATTCCATAGCTTATGTCGCACCGCTCGCTCATAAATTCCATAGCTAATTTCGCACCGCTCGCTCATAAATTCCATAGCTTATGTCGCACCGCTCGCTCATAAATTCCATAGCTAATTTCGCACCGCTCGCTCATAAATTCAATGGCTAATTTCACACCGCTTGCTCATAAATTCCATGGCCAACTTCACGCCACTCGCTCATAAATTCCTTGGGCAACTTCATACCGCTCGCTCATAAATTCCATAGCCAACGTCGCACCGTTCTCTCATAAATTCCATGGCCATCTTCAAACCGCTCGCTCATAAAATCCATGGCTAACTTCGCACCGCTCGCTCATAAATTCTAAAGCAAACTTTACACCGCTCGCTCATAAATTCCATGGCCAACTTCACACCGCTAGCTCATAAATTCCATGTCCAACCTAGTACCAATCGCTCATAAAATCCATTGCCAGCATCACAACGCTCGCTCATAAAATCCATGGCCAACTGCTCACAGATCGTTCATAAATTCCACAGCCAACTTCACAGCGCTCGCTCATAAATTCCATAGCTAATGTCGCACCGCTCGCTCATAAATTCAATAGCTAATTTCGCACCGCTCGCTCATAAATTCCATAGCTAATGTCGCACCGCTCGCTCATAAATTCAATAGCTAATTTTGCACCGCTCGCTCATAAATTCCACGGCCAACTTCGCACCGCTCGCTCATAAATTCCACGGCCAACTGCACACAGCTCGCTAATAAATTCCACGGCCAACTTCACACCTCTCGCTCATAAAATCCATGGCCCACTACGCACCGCTCGCTCATAAATTCCAAAGCCAGCTTCACACCGCTAGCTCATAAATTCCAAGGCCAACTATGCACTGCGCGCTCATAAAATCCATAGTCAACTTCACACCGCTCGATCATACATTCTATGGCTAAGTTAATACCCCTCGCTCATATATTCAATGGCTAATTTTATACCGCTCGCTCGTAAATTCCATGGCCAAATTTACACCGATCGAACATAAATTCCATCGTCAACTTCACACCGCTCGAACATAAATTCCATAGCCAACTTCACACCGCTCGCTAATAAATTCCATGGCCAACTTCACACCGCTAGCTCATAAATTCCATGGCCAACTTAGTACCACTCGCTCATGAAATCCATATCCAGCATCACACCGCTAGCTCATAAATTCCAAGGCCAACTATGCACTGCGCGCTCATAAAATCCATAGTCAACTTCACACCGCTCGATCATACATTCTATGGCTAAGTTAATACCCCTCGCTCATATATTCAATGGCTAATTTTATACCGCTCGCTCGTAAATTCCATGGCCAAATTTACACCGATCGAACATAAATTCCATCGTCAACTTCACACCGCTCGAACATAAATTCCATAGCCAACTTCACACCGCTCGCTAATAAATTCCATGGCCAACTTCACACCGCTAGCTCATAAATTCCATGGCCAACTTAGTACCACTCGCTCATGAAATCCATATCCAGCATCACACCGCTCGCTCATAAAATCCATGGCCAATTGCTCACAGATCGCTTTAAATTCCACAGCCAACTTCACAGCGCTCGCCCATAAATTCCATAGCTAATGTCTCACCGCTCGCTCATAAATTCAATAGCTAATTTCGCAACGCTCGCTCATAAATTCCACGGCCAACTTCACACCGCTCGCTCATAAAATCCATGGCCGACTTCGCACCGCTCGCTCATAAATTCCATGGCCGACTTCACACCGCTCGCTCATAAATTCCATAGCCAACTTCACACCGCTAGCTCATAAATTTTAAGGACAACTTCGCACCGCTCGCTCATAAATTCCATGGCCAAATTTACACCGATCGAACATAAATTCCATCGTCAACTTCACACCGCTCGAACATAAATTCCATAGCCAACTTCACACCAGTCGCTAATACATTCCATGGCCAACTTCACACCACTCGCTCATAAATTCCATGGCCAACTTCACACCGCTAGCTCATAAATTCCATGTCCAACCTAGTACCAATCGCTCATGAAATCCATTGCCAGCATCACAACGCTCGCTCATAAAATCCATGGCCAACTGCTCACAGATCGTTCATAAATTCCACAGCCAACTTCACAGCGCTCGCTCATAAATTCCATAGCTAATGTCGCACCGCTCGCTCATAAATTCAATAGCTAATTTTGCACCGCTCGCTCATAAATTCCACGGCCAACTTCGCACCGCTCGCTCATAAATTCCACGGACAACTGCACACAGCTCGCTAATAAATTCCACGGCCAATTTCACACCTCTCGCTCATAAAATCCATGGCCCACTACGCACCGCTCGCTCATAAACTCCAAAGCCAGCTTCACACCGCTAGCTCATAAATTCCAAGGCCAACTATGCACTGCGAGCTCATAAAATCCATAGTCAACTTCACACCGCTCGATCATACATTCTATGGCTAAGTTAATACCGCTCGCTCATATATTCAATGGCTAATTTTATACCGCTCGCACATAAATTCCATGGCCAAATTTACACCGATCGAACATAAATTCCATCGTCAACTTCACACCGCTCGAACATAAATTCCATAGCCAACTTCACACCGCTCGCTAATAAATTCCATGGCCAACTTCACACCGCTAGCTCATAAATTCCATGACCAACTTAGTACCACTCGCTCATGAAATCCATATCCAGCATCACACCGCTCGCTCATAAAATCCATGGCCAATTGCTCACAGATCGCACTAAATTCCACAGCCAACTTCACAGCGCTCGCTCATAAATTCCATAGCTAATGTCTCACCGCTCGCTCATAAATTCAATAGCTAATTTCGCACCGCTCGCTCATAAATTCCACGGCCAACTTCACACCGCTCGCTCATAAAATCCATGGCCGACTTCGCACCGCTCGCTCATAAAATCCATGGCCGACTTCACACCGCTCGCTAATAAATTCCATAGCCAACGTCGCACCGCTCGCTCATAAATTCCACGGCCAACTGCACACAGCTCGCTAGTAAATTCCATGGACAACTTCACACCTCTCGCTCATAAAATCCATGGCCCACTTCACACCGCTAGCTCATAAATTCCATGGCCAACTTAGTACCAATCGCTCATGAAATCCATTGCCAGCATCACACCGCTCGCTCATAAAATCCATGGCCAACTGCTCACAGATCGCTCATAAATTCCACAGCCAACATCACAGCCCTCGCTCATAAATACCATAGCTAATGTCGCACCGCTCGCTCATAAATTCCATAGCTAATTTCGCACCGCTCGCTCATAAATTCCACGGCCAACTTCACACCGCTCGCTCATAAAATCCATGGCCAACTTCGCACCGCTCGCTCAAAAATTCCATAGCTAATTACGCACCGCTAGCTCATAAATTCCATGGCCAACTTAGTACCGCTCGCTCATAAAATCCATAGCCATTTTCTCACCGCTCGCTCATAATTTCCATGACCAACTTAATACCGCTCGCTCATAAATTCAAGGGCTAATTTCATACCGCACGCTCATAAATTCCATGGCCATCTTCACACCACTCGCTCATAAATTCCATGGGCAACTTCGCACATCTCGCTCATAAAATCCATAGCCAATTTCACACCGCTCGCTCAAAAATTCCATAGCTAATGTCGCACCGCTCGCTCATAAATTCCATAGCTAATTTCGCACCGCTCGCTCACAGATTCCATGTCGAACTTGACACCTCTTGGGCATCAATTCCATGGCCAACTTGACACCGCTCGTTCATAAATTCCATAGCTACTTTCGCACCGCTCGCTCAGAAATTCAATGGCTATTTTCACACCACTCGCTCATAAATTCCATGGGCAACTTCACACCGCTCGAACATAAATTCCATAGCCAACTTCACACCAGTCGCTAATACATTCCATGGCCAACTTCACACCACTCGCTCATAAATTCCATGGCCAACTTAGTACCACTCGCTCATAAATTCCAGGGCCAACTTAGTACCACTCGCTCATAAATTCCAGAGCCAACTTCACACCGATAGCTCATAAATTCCATAGCTAATTTCGCACCGCTCGCTCATAAATTCCACGGCCAACTTCACACCGCTCGCTCATAAAATCCATGGCCGACTTCGCACCGCTCGCTCATAAAATCCATGGCCGACTTCACACCGCTCGCTCATAAATTCCATAGCCAACTTCACACCGCTAGCTCATAAATTCCATGGCCAACCTAGTACCAATCGCTCATGAAATCCATTGCCAGCATCACAACATTCGCTCATAAAATCCATGGCCAACTGCTCACAGATCGCTCATAAATTCCACAGCTAACTTCACAGCGCTCGCTCATAAATTCCATAGCTAATGTCGCACCGCTCGCTCATAAATTCAATAGTTAATTTCGCACCGCTCGCTCATAAATTCCATAGCTAATGTCGCACCGCTCGCTTATAAATTCAATAGCTAATTTCGCACCGCTCGCTCATAAAATCCACGGCCAACTTCACACAGCACGCTCATAAAATCCATGGCCGACTTCGCACCGCTCGCTCATAAAATCCATGGCCGACTTCACACCGCTCGCTCATAAAATCCATGGCCGACTTCGCACCGCTCGCTCATAAAATCCATGGCCGACTTCACACCGCTCGCTCATAAATTCCATAGCCAACTTCACACCGCTAGCTCATAAATTTCAAGGCCAACTTCGCACCGCTCGCTCATAAAATCCATGGCCGACTTCACACCGCTCGCTCATAAAATCCATGGCCGACTTCGCACCGCTCGCTCATAAAATCCATGGCCGACTTCACACCGCTAGCTCATAAATTCCATGGCCAACCTAGTACCAATCGCTCATGAAATCCATTGCCAGCATCACAACATTCGCTCATAAAATCCATGGCCAACTGCTCACAGATCGCTCATAAATTCCACAGCTAACTTCACAGCGCTCGCTCATAAATTCCATAGCTAATGTCGCACCGCTCGCTCATAAATTCAATAGTTAATTTCGCACCGCTCGCTCATATATTCCATAGCTAATGTCGCACCGCTCGCTTATAAATTCAATAGCTAATTTCGCACCGCTCGCTCATAAAATCCACGGCCAACTTCACACAGCACGCTCATAAAATCCATGGCCGACTTCGCACCGCTCGCTCATAAAATCCATGGCCGACTTCACACCGCTCGCTCATAAAATCCATGGTTAACTTCGCATTGCTCGCTCATAAATTCCATAGCCAACTTCACACCGCTAGCTCATAAATTCCAAGGCCAACTTCGCACCGCTCGCTCATAAATTCCATGGCCAAATTTACACCGATCGAACATAAATTCCATCGTCAACTTCACACCGCTCGACCATAAATTCCATAGCCAACTTCACACCAGTCGCTAATACATTCCATGGCCAACTTCACACCAGTCGCTCATAAATTCCATGGCCAACTTATTACCACTCGCTCATAAATTCCATGGCCAACTTAGTACCACTCGCTCATTAATTTCAGAGCCAACTTCACACCGATAGCTCATAAATTCCACAGCTAATTTCGCACCGCTCGCTCATAAATTCCACGGCCAAATTCACACCGCTCTCTCATAAATTCCATGGCCATCTTCAAACCGCTCGCTCATAAAATCCATGGCTAACTTCGCACCGCTCGCTCATAAATTCTAAAGCAAACTTTACACCGCTCGCTCATAAATTCCATGGCCAACTTCACACCGCTAGCTCATAAATTCCATGGCCAACTTAGTACCACTCGCTCATGAAATCCATATCCAGCATCACACCGCTCGCTCATAAAATCCATGGCCAATTGCTCACAGATCGCTTTAAATTCCACAGCCAACTTCACAGCGCTCGCTCATAAATTCCATAGCTAATGTCTCACCGCTCGCTCATAAATTCAATAGCTAATTTCGCACCGCTCGCTCATAAATTCCACGGCCAACTTCACACCGCTCGCTCATAAAATCCATGGCCGACTTCGCACCGCTCGCTCATAAAATCCATGGCCGACTTCACACCGCTCGCTCATAAATTCCATAGCCAACTTCACACCGCTAGCTCATAAATTTCAAGGACAACTTCGCACCGCTCGCTCATAAATTCCATGGCCAAATTTACACCGATCGAACATAAATTCCATCGTCAACTTCACACCGCTCGAACATAAATTCCATAGCCAACTTCACACCAGTCGCTAATACATTCCATGGCCAACTTCACACCACTCGCTCATAAATTCCATGGCCAACTTAGTACCACTCGCTCATAAATTCCATGGCCAACTTAGTAACACTCGCTCATAAATTCCACGGCCAACTTCACACCGCTCGTTCATAAGTTCCATAGCCAACGTCGCACCGCTCGCTCATAAATTCCATGGCCATCTTCAAACCGCTCGCTCATAATTTCCACGGCCAACTTCACACCGCTCGCTCATAAATTCTAAAGCAAACTTTACACCGATAGATCATAAATTCCAAGGCCAACTTCGCACCGTTCGCTCATAAATTCCACGGCCAACTGCACACAGCTCGCTAATAAATTCCACGGCCAACTTCACACCTCTCGCTCATAAAATCCATGGCCCACTACGCACCGCTCGCTCATAAACTCCAAAGCCAGCTTCACACCGCTAGCTCATAAATTCCAAGGCCAACTATGCACTGCGAGCTCATAAAATCCATAGTCAACTTCACACCGCTCGATCATACATTCTATGGCTAAGTTAATACCGCTCGCTCATATATTCAATGGCTAATTTTATACCGCTCGCACATAAATTCCATGGCCAAATTTACACCGATCGAACATAAATTCCATCGTCAACTTCACACCGCTCGAACATAAATTCCATAGCCAACTTCACACCGCTCGCTACTAAATTCCATGGCCAACTTCACACCGCTAGCTCATAAATTCCATGACCAACTTAGTACCACTCGCTCATGAAATCCATATCCAGCATCACACCGCTCGCTCGTAAAATCCATGGCCAATTGCTCACAGATCGCATTAAATTCCACAGCCAACTTCACAGCGCTCGCTCATAAATTCCATAGCTAATGTCTCACCGCTCGCTCATAAATTCAATAGCTAATTTCGCACCGCTCGCTCATAAATTCCACGGCCAACTTCACACCGCTCGCTCATAAAATCCATGGCCGACTTCGCACCGTTCGCTCATAAAATCCATGGCCGACTTCACACCGCTCGCTAATAAATTCCATAGCCAACGTCGCACCGCTCGCTCATAAATTCCACGGCCAACTGCACACAGCTCGCTAGTAAATTCCATGGCCAACTTCACACCTCTCGCTCATAAAATCCATGGCCCACTTCACACCGCTAGCTCATAAATTCCATGGCCAACTTAGTACCAATCGCTCATGAAATCCATTGCCAGCATCACACCGCTCGCTCATAAAATCCATGGCCAACTGCTCACAGATCGCTCATAAATTCCACTGCCAACATCACAGCCCTCGCTCATCAATACCATAGCTAATGTCGCACCGCTCGCTCATAAATTCCATAGCTAATTTCGCACCGCTCGCTCATAAATTCCACGGCCAACATCACACCGCTCGCTCATAAAATCCATGGCCGACTTCGCACCGCTCGCTCATAAAATCCATGGCCGACTGCACACAGCTCGCGAATAAATTCCACGGCCAACTTCACACCTCTCGCTCATAAAATTCATGGCCCACTTCGCACCGCTCGCTCATAAATTCCAAAGCCAGCTTCACACCGCTAGCTCATAAATTCCAAGGCCAACTATGCACTGCGCGCTCATAAAATCCATAGTCAACTTCACACCGCTCGATCATACATTCTATGGCTAAGTTAATACCCCTCGCTCATATATTCAATGGCTAATTTTATACCGCTCGCTCATAAATTCCATGGCCAAATTTACACCGATCGAACATAAATTCCATCGTCAACTTCACACCGCTCGAACATAAATTCCATAGCCAACTTCACACCGCTCGCTACTAAATTCCATGGCCAACTTCACACCGCTAGCTCATAAATTCCATGACCAACTTAGTACCACTCGCTCATGAAATCCATATCCAGCATCACACCGCTCGCTCGTAAAATCCATGGCCAATTGCTCACAGATCGCATTAAATTCCACAGCCAACTTCACAGCGCTCGCTCATAAATTCCATAGCTAATGTCTCACCGCTCGCTCATAAATTCAATAGCTAATTTCGCACCGCTCGCTCATAAATTCCACGGCCAACTTCACACCGCTCGCTCATAAAATCCATGGCCGACTTCGCACCGTTCGCTCATAAAATCCATGGCCGACTTCACACCGCTCGCTAATAAATTCCATAGCCAACGTCGCACCGCTCGCTCATAAATTCCACGGCCAACTGCACACAGCTCGCTAGTAAATTCCATGGCCAACTTCACACCTCTCGCTCATAAAATCCATGGCCCACTTCACACCGCTAGCTCATAAATTCCATGGCCAACTTAGTACCAATCGCTCATGAAATCCATTGCCAGCATCACACCGCTCGCTCATAAAATCCATGGCCAACTGCTCACAGATCGCTCATAAATTCCACTGCCAACATCACAGCCCTCGCTCATCAATACCATAGCTAATGTCGCACCGCTCGCTCATAAATTCCATAGCTAATTTCGCACCGCTCGCTCATAAATTCCACGGCCAACATCACACCGCTCGCTCATAAAATCCATGGCCGACTTCGCACCGCTCGCTCATAAAATCCATGGCCGACTGCACACAGCTCGCGAATAAATTCCACGGCCAACTTCACACCTCTCGCTCATAAAATTCATGGCCCACTTCGCACCGCTCGCTCATAAATTCCAAAGCCAGCTTCACACCGCTAGCTCATAAATTCCAAGGCCAACTATGCACTGCGCGCTCATAAAATCCATAGTCAACTTCACACCGCTCGATCATACATTCTATGGCTAAGTTAATACCCCTCGCTCATATATTCAATGGCTAATTTTATACCGCTCGCTCATAAATTCCATGGCCAAATTTACACCGATCGAACATAAATTCCATCGTCAACTGCACACCGCTCGAACATAAATTCAAGGGCTAATTTCATACCGCACGCTCATAAATTCCATGGCCATCTTCACACCACTCGCTCATAAATTCCATGGGCAACTTCGCACATCTCGCTCATAAAATCCATAGCCAATTTCACACCGCTCGCTCAAAAATTCCATAGCTAATGTCGCACCGCTCGCTCATAAATTCCATAGCTAATTTCGCACCGCTCGCTCACAGATTCCATGTCGAACTTGACACCTCTTGGGCATCAATTCCATGGCCAACTTGACACCGCTCGTTCATAAATTCCATAGCTACTTTCGCACCGCTCGCTCAGAAATTCAATGGCTATTTTCACACCACTCGCTCATAAATTCCATGGGCAACTTCACACCGCTCGAACATAAATTCCATAGCCAACTTCACACCAGTCGCTAATACATTCCATGGCCAACTTCACACCACTCGCTCATAAATTCCATGGCCAACTTAGTACCACTCGCTCATAAATTCCAGGGCCAACTTAGTACCACTCGCTCATAAATTCCAGAGCCAACTTCACACCGATAGCTCATAAATTCCATAGCTAATTTCGCACCGCTCGCTCATAAATTCCACGGCCAACTTCACACCGCTCGCTCATAAAATCCATGGCCGACTTCGCACCGCTCGCTCATAAAATCCATGGCCGACTTCACACCGCTCGCTCATAAATTCCATAGCCAACTTCACACCGCTAGCTCATAAATTTCAAGGCCAACTTCGCACCGCTCGCTCATAAATTCCATGGCCAAATTTACACCGATCGAACATAAATTCCATCGTCAACTTCACACCGCTCGAACATAAATTGCATAGCCAACTTCACACCAGTCGCTAATACATTCCATGGCCAACTTCACACCACTCGCTCATAAATTCCATGGCCAACTTAGTACCACTCGCTCATAAATTCCATGGCCAACTTAGTAACACTCGCTCATAAATTCCACGGCCAACTTCACACCGCTCGCTCATAAGTTCCATAGCCAACGTCGCACCGCTCGCTCATAAATTCCATGGCCATATTCAAACCGCTCGCTCATAATTTCCACGGCCAACTTCACACCGCTAGCTCATAAATTCCACGGCCAAATTCACACCGCTCTCTCATAAATTCCATGGCCATCTTCAAACCGCTCGCTCATAAAATCCATGGCTAACTTCGCACCGCTCGCTCATAAATTCTAAAGCAAACTTTACACCGCCCGCTCATAAATTCCATGGCCAACTTCACACCGCTAGCTCATAAATTCCATGGCCAACCTAGTACCAATCGCTCATGAAATCCATTGCCAGCATCACAACGCTCGCTCATAAAATCCATGGCCAACTGCTCACAGATCGTTCATAAATTCCACAGCCAACTTCACAGCGCTCGCTCATAAATTCCATAGCTAATGTCGCACCGCTCGCTCATAAATTCAATAGCTAATTTCGCACCGCTCGCTCATAAATTCCATAGCTAATGTCGCACCGCTCGCTCATAAATTCAATAGCTAATTTCGCACCGCTCGCTCATACATTCCATGGCCAACTTCACACCACTCGCTCATAAATTCCATGGCCAACTTAGTACCACTCGCTCATAAATTCCATGGCCAACTTAGTACCACTCGCTCATAAATTCCAGAGCCAACTTCACACCGATAGCTCATAAATTCCATAGCTAATTTCGCACCGCTCGCTCATAAATTCCACGGCCAACTGCACATAGCTCGCTAATAAATTCCACGGCCAACTTCACACATCTCGCTCATAAAATCCATGGCCCACTTCGCACCGGTAGCTCATAAATTCCAAAGCCAGCTTCACACCGCTCGCTCATAAAATCCATGGCCAAATTTACACCGATCGAACATAAATTTCATCGTCAACTTCACACCGCTCGAACATAAATTCCATAGCCAACTTCACACCAGTCGCTAATACATTCCATGGCCAACTTCACACCACTCGCTCATAAATTCCATGGCCAACTTAGTACCACTCGCTCATAAATTCCATGGCCAACTTAGTACCACTCGCTCATAAATTCCAGAGCCAACTTCACACCGATAGCTCATAAATTCCATAGCTAATTTCGCACCGCTCGCTCATAAATTCCACGGCCAACTTCACACCGCTCGCTCATAAAATCCATGGCCGACTTCGCACCGCTCGCTCATAAAATCCATGGCCGACATCACACCGCTCGCTCATAAATTCCATGGCCAACTTAGTACCACTCGCTCATAAATTCCATGGCCAACTTAGTAACACTCGCTCATAAATTCCACGGCCAACTTCACACCGCTCGCTCATAAGTTCCATAGCCAACGTCGCACCGCTCGCTCATAAATTCCATGGCCATCTTCAAACCGCTCGCTCATAATTTCCACGGCCAACTTCACACCGCTAGCTCATAAATTCCATGGCCAACCTAGTACCAATCGCTCATGAAATCCATTGCCAGCATCACAACATTCGCTCATAAAATCCATGGCCAACTGCTCACAGATCGCTCATAAATTCCACAGCTAACTTCACAGCGCCCGCTCATAAATTCCATAGCTAATGTCGCACCGCTCGCTCATAAATTCAATAGCTAATTTCGCACCGCTCGCTCATAAATTCCATAGCTAATGTCGCACCGCTCGCTTATAAATTCAATAGCTAATTTCGCACCGCTCGCTCAAAAAATCCACGGCCAACTTCACACCGCACGCTCATAAAATCCATGGCCGACTTCGCACCGCTCGCTCATAAAATCCATGGCCGACTTCACACCGCTCGCTCATAAAATCCATGGTTAACTTCGCACCGCTCGCTCATAAATTCCACGGCCAAATTCACACCGCTCGCTCATAAGTTCCAAAGGCAACGTCGCACCGCTCGCTCATAAAATCCATGGCTAACTTCGCACCGCTCGCTCATAAATTCAATAGCTAATTTCGCACCGCTCGCTCATAAATTCCATAGCTAATGTCGCACCGCTCGCTCATAAATTCAATAGCTAATTTCGCACCGCTCGTTCATAAATTCCACGGCCAACTTCGCACCGCTCGCTCATAAATTCCACGGCCAACTGCACACAGCTCGCTAATAAATTCCACGGCCAACTTCACACCTCTCGCTCATAATATCCATGGCCCACTACGCACCGCTCGCTCATAAATTCCAAAGCCAGCTTCACACCGCTCGCTCATAAAATCCATGGCCAAATTTACACCGATCGAACATAAATTTCATCGTCAACTTCACACCGCTCGAACATAAATTCCATAGCCAACTTCACACCAGTCGCTAATACATTCCATGGCCAACTTCACACCACTCGCTCATAAATTCCATGGCCAACTTAGTACCACTCGCTCATAAATTCCATGGCCAACTTAGTACCACTCGCTCATAAATTCCAGAGCCAACTTCACACCGATAGCTCATAAATTCCATAGCTAATTTCGCACCGCTCGCTCATAAATTCCACGGCCAACTTCACACCGCTCGCTCATAAAATCCATGGCCGACTTCGCACCGCTCGCTCATAAAATCCATGGCCGACATCACACCGCTCGCTCATAAATTCCATGGCCAACTTAGTACCACTCGCTCATAAATTCCATGGCCAACTTAGTAACACTCGCTCATAAATTCCACGGCCAACTTCACACCGCTCGCTCATAAGTTCCATAGCCAACGTCGCACCGCTCGCTCATAAATTCCATGGCCATCTTCAAACCGCTCGCTCATAATTTCCACGGCCAACTTCACACCGCTAGCTCATAAATTCCATGGCCAACCTAGTACCAATCGCTCATGAAATCCATTGCCAGCATCACAACATTCGCTCATAAAATCCATGGCCAACTGCTCACAGATCGCTCATAAATTCCACAGCTAACTTCACAGCGCCCGCTCATAAATTCCATAGCTAATGTCGCACCGCTCGCTCATAAATTCAATAGCTAATTTCGCACCGCTCGCTCATAAATTCCATAGCTAATGTCGCACCGCTCGCTGATAAATTCAATAGCTAATTTCGCACCGCTCGCTCAAAAAATCCACGGCCAACTTCACACCGCACGCTCATAAAATCCATGGCCGACTTCGCACCGCTCGCTCATAAAATCCATGGCCGACTTCACACCGCTCGCTCATAAAATCCATGGTTAACTTCGCACCGCTCGCTCATAAATTCCACGGCCAAATTCACACCGCTCGCTCATAAGTTCCAAAGGCAACGTCGCACCGCTCGCTCATAAAATCCATGGCTAACTTCGCACCGCTCGCTCATAAATTCAATAGCTAATTTCGCACCGCTCGCTCATAAATTCCATAGCTAATGTCGCACCGCTCGCTCATAAATTCAATAGCTAATTTCGCACCGCTCGTTCATAAATTCCACGGCCAACTTCGCACCGCTCGCTCATAAATTCCACGGCCAACTGCACACAGCTCGCTAATAAATTCCACGGCCAACTTCACACCTCTCGCTCATAATATCCATGGCCCACTACGCACCGCTCGCTCATAAATTCCAAAGCCAGCTTCACACCGCTAGCTGATAAATTCCAAGGCCAACTATGCACTGCGCGCTCATAAAATCCATAGTCAACTTCACACCGCTCGATCATACATTCTATGGCTAAGTTAATACCCCTCGCTCATATATTCAATGGCTAATTTTATACCGCTCGCTCATAAATTCCATGGCCAAATTTACACCGATCGAACATAAATTCCATCGTCAACTTCACACCGCTCGAACATAAATTCCATAGCCAACTTCACACCGCTCGCTAATAAATTCCACGGCCAACTTCACACCGCTCGCTCATAAAATCCATGGCAAACTTCGCACCGCTCGCTCATAAATTCTAAAGCAAACTTTACACCGCTCGCTCATAAATTCCATGGCCAACTTCACACCGCTAGCTCATAAATTCCATGGCCAACCTAGTACCAATCGCTCATGAAATCCATTGCCAGCATCACAACGCACGCTCATAAAATCCATGGCAAACTGCTCACAGATCGCTCATAAATTCCACAGCCAACTTCACAGCGCTCGCTCATAAATTCCATAGCTAATGTCGCACCGCTCGCTCATAAATTCAATAGCTAATTTCGCACCGCTCCCTCAGAATTTCCATGACCAACTTAATACCGCTCGGTCATATATTCTATGGCTAATTTCATACCGCTCGCTCATAAATTCCGTGACAAACTTTACACCACTCGGACATAAATTCCATGGCCTACTTCACACGGTTCGCTCATAAATTCTATGGCCAACTTGACACCGCTCGCTCATAAATACCATAGCTAATTTCGCACCGCTCCCTCATCGATTCCATGGCCAACTTGCTCGGGCATGAATTCCATGGCCAACTTGACAGCGCTCGCTCATAAATTCCATAGCTAATTTCGCACCGCTCGCTCATAAATTCAAGGGCACATTTCACACCGCTCGCTCATAAATTCCACGTTCAACTTCACACCGCTCGCTCATAAAATCCATGGCCGACTTCGCACCGCTTGCTCATAAAATCCATGGCCGATTTCTCACCGCTCGCTCATAAAATCCATGGTTAACTTCGCATTGCTCGCTCATAAATTCCATAGCCAACTTCACACCGCTAGCTCATAAATTCCAAGGCCAACTTCGCACAGCTCGCTCATAAATTCCATAGCCAAATTTACACCGATCGAACATAAATTCCATCATCAACTTCACACCGCTCGAACATAAATTCCATAGCCAACTTCACACCGCTCGCTAATACATTCCATGGCCAACTTCACACCAATCGCTCATAAATTCCATGGCCAACTTAGTACCACTCGCTCATAAATTCCAGAGCCAACTTCACACCGATAGCTCATAAATTCCATAGCTAATTTCGCACCGCTCGCTCATAAATACCACGGCCAACTTCACACCGCACGCTCATAAGTTCCATAGCCAACGTCGCACCGCTCGCTCATAAATTCCATGGCCATCTTCAAACCGCTCGGTCATAATTTCCACGGCCAACTTCACACCGCTCGCTCATAAAATCCATGGCTAACTTCGCACCGCTCGCTCATAAATTCTAAAGCAAACTTTACACCGATAGATCATAAATTCCAAGGTCAACTTCGCACCGCTCGCTCATAAATTCCACGGCCAACTGCACACAGCTCGCTAATAAATTCCACGGCCAACTATGCACTGCGCGCTCATAAAATCCATAGTCAACTTCACACCGCTTCATAAACTTCATAAACCGCACACCGATCATAAATTCTATGGCTAAGTTAATACCGCTCGCTCATATATTCAATGGCTAATTTTATACCGCTCGCTCATAAATTCCATGGCCAAATTTACGCCGATAGAACATAAATTCCATCATCAACTTCACACCGCTCGAACATAAATTCCATAGCCAACTTCACACCGCTCGCTAATAAATTCCATGGGCAACTTCACACCGCTCGCTCATAAATTCAATGGCTAATTTCACACCGATTGCTCATAAATTCCATAGCCAACGTCGCACCGCTGGCTCATAAATTCCACGACCAACTGCACACAGCTCGCTAATAAATTCCACGGCCAACTTCACACCTCTCGCTCATAAAATCCATTGCCCACTTCGCACCGCTCGCTCATAAATTCCAAAGCCAGCTTCACACCGCTAGCTCAGAAATTCCAAGGCCAACTATGCACTGCGCGCTCATAAAATCCATAGCCAACTTCACACCGCTAGCTCATAAATTCCATGGCCAACTTCGTACTACTCGCTCATGAAATCCATAGCCAGCATCACACCGCTCGCTCATAAAATCCATGGCCAACTGCTCACAGATCGCTCATAAATTCCACAGCCAACTTCACAGCGCTCGCTCATAAATTCCATAGCTTATGTCGCACCGCTCGCTCATAAATTCCATAGCTAATTTTGCACCGCTCGCTCATAAATTCCACGGCCAACTTCGCACCGCTCGCTCATAAATTCCACGGCCAACTGCACACAGCTCGCTAATAAATTCCACGGCCAACTTCACACCTCTCGCTCATAAAATCCATGGCCCACTACGCACCGCTCGCTCATAAATTCCAAAGCCAGCTTCACACCGCTAGCTCATAAATTCCAAGGCCAACTATGCACTGCGCGCTCATAAAATCCATAGTCAACTTCACACCGCTCGATCATACATTCTATGGCTAAGTTAATACCCCTCGCTCATATATTCAATGGCTAATTTTATACCGCTCGCTCATAAATTCCATGGCCAAATTTACACCGATCGAACATAAATTCCATCGTCAACTTCACACCGCTCGAACATAAATTCCATAGCCAACTTCACACCGCTCGCTAATAAATTCCATGGCCAACTTCACACCGCTAGCTCATAAATTCCATGGCCAACTTAGTACCACTCGCTCATGAAATCCATATCCAGCTTCACACCGCTCGCTCATAAAATCCATGGCCAATTGCTCACAGATCGCTCATAAATTCCACAGCCAACTTCACAGCGCTCGCTCATAAATTCCATAACTAATGTCTCACCGCTCGCTCATAAATTCAATAGCTAATTTCGCACCGCTCGCTCATAAATTCCACGGCCAACTTCACACCGCTCGCTCATAAAATCCATGGCCGACTTCGCACCGCTCGCTCATAAAATCCATGGCCGACTTCACACCGCTCGCTCATAAATTCCATAGCCAACTTCACACCGCTAGCTCATAAATTTCAAGGACAACTTCGCACCGCTCGCTCTTAAATTCCATGGCCAAATTTACACCGATCGAACATAAATTCCATCGTCAACTTCACACCGCTCGAACATAAATTCCATAGCCAACTTCACACCAGTCGCTAATACATTCCATGGCCAACTTCACACCACTCGCTCATAAATTCCATGGCCAACTTAGTATCACTCGCTCATAAATTCCATGGCCAACTTAGTAACACTCGCTCATAAATTCCACGGCCAACTTCACACCGCTCGTTCATAAGTTCCATAGCCAACGTCGCACCGCTCGCTCATAAATTCCATGGCCATCTTCAAACCGCTCGGTCATAATTTCCACGGCCAACTTCACACCGCTCGCTCATAAAATCCATGGCTAACTTCGCACCGCTCGCTCATAAATTCTAAAGCAAACTTTACACCGATAGATCATAAATTCCAAGGTCAACTTCGCACCGCTCGCTCATAAATTCCACGGCCAACTGCACACAGCTCGCTAATAAATTCCACGGCCAACTATGCACTGCGCGCTTATAAAATCCATAGTCAACTTCACACCGCTTCATAAACTTCATAAACCGCACACCGATCATAAATTCTATGGCTAAGTTAATACCGCTCGCTCATATATTCAATGGCTAATTTTATACCGCTCGCTCATAAATTCCATGGCCAAATTTACGCCGATAGAACATAAATTCCATCGTCAACTTCACACCGCTCGAACATAAATTCCATAGCCAACTTCACACCGCTCGCTAATAAATTCCATGGGCAACTTCACACCGCTCGCTCATAAATTCAATGGCTAATTTCACACCGCTCGCTAATAAATTCCATGGCCAACTTCACACCGCTCGCTAATAAATTCCATGGCCAACTTCACACCGCTAGCTCATAAATTCCATGGCCAACTTAGTACCACTCGCTCATGAAATCCATTGCCAGCATTACAACATTCGCTCATAAAATCCATGGCCAACTGCTCACAGATCGCTCATAAATTCCACAGCCAACTTCACAGCGCTCGCTCATAAATCCCATAGCTAATGTCGCACCGCTCGCTCATAAATTCAATAGCTAATTTCGCACCGCTCGCTCATAAATTCCATAGCTAATGTCGCACCGCTCGCTCATAAATTCAATAGCTAATTTCGCACCGCTCACTCATAAAATCCATGGCCAACTTCACACCGCTCGGTCATAAAATCCATGGCCAACTTCACACAACTCGCTCATAAATTCCTTAGGCAACTTCATACCGCTCGCTCGTAAATTCCAGAGCCAACTTCACACCGATAGCTCATAAATTCCATTGCTAATTTCGCACCGCGCGCTCATAAATTCCACGGCCAACTTCACACCGCTCGCTCATAAAATCCATGGCCAACTTCGCACCGCTCGCTCAAAAATTCCATAGCTAATTACGCACCGCTAGCTCATAAATTCCATGGCCAACTTAGTACCGCTCGCTCATAAAATCCATAGCCATTTTCTCACCGCTCGCTCATAATTTCCATGACCAACTTAATACCGCTCGCTCATAAATTCAAGGGCTAATTTCATACCGCACGCTCATAAATTCCATGGCCATCTTCACACCACTCGCTCATAAATTCCATGGGCAACTTCGCACATCTCGCTCATAAAATCCATAGCCAATTTCACACCGCTCGCTCAAAAATTCCATAGCTAATGTCGCACCGCTCGCTCATAAATTCCATAGCTAATTTCGCACCGCTCGCTCACAGATTCCATGTCGAACTTGACACCTCTTGGGCATCAATTCCATGGCCAACTTGACACCGCTCGTTCATAAATTCCATAGCTACTTTCGCACCGCTCGCTCAGAAATTCAATGGCTATTTTCACACCACTCGCTCATAAATTCCATGGGCAACTTCACACCGCTCGAACATAAATTCCATAGCCAACTTCACACCAGTCGCTAATACATTCCATGGCCAACTTCACACCACTCGCTCATAAATTCCATGGCCAACTTAGTACCACTCGCTCATAAATTCCAGGGCCAACTTAGTACCACTCGCTCATAAATTCCAGAGCCAACTTCACACCGATAGCTCATAAATTCTATAGCTAATTTCGCACCGCTCGCTCATAAAATCCACGGCCAACTTCACACAGCACGCTCATAAAATCCATGGCCGACTTCGCACTCATTCGCATAAATCCCATAGCTAATGTCGCACCGCTCGCTCATAAATTCAATAGCTAATTTCGCACCGCTCGCTCATAAATTCCATAGCTAATGTCGCACCGCTCGCTCATAAATTCAATAGCTAATTTCGCACCGCTCACTCATAAAATCCATGGCCAACTTCACACCGCTCGGTCATAAAATCCATGGCCAACTTCACACAACTCGCTCATAAATTCCTTAGGCAACTTCATACCGCTCGCTCGTAAATTCCAGAGCCAACTTCACACCGATAGCTCATAAATTCCATTGCTAATTTCGCACCGCTCGCTCATAAATTCCACGGCCAACTTCACACCGCTCGCTCATAAAATCCATTGCCAACTTCGCACCGCTCGCTCAAAAATTCCATAGCTAATTACGCACCGCTAGCTCATAAATTCCATGACCAACTTAGTACCACTCGCTCATGAAATCCATATCCAGCATCACACCGCTCGCTCATAAAATCCATGGCCAATTGCTCACAGATCGCATTAAATTCCACAGCCAACTTCACAGCGCTCGCTCATAAATTCCATAGCTAATGTCTCACCGCTCGCTCATAAATTCAATAGCTAATTTCGCACCGCTCGCTCATAAATTCCATAGCCAACGTCGCACCGCTCGCTCATAAATTCCACGGCCAACTGCACACAGCTCGCTAGTAAATTCCATGGACAACTTCACACCTCTCGCTCATAAAATCCATGGCCCACTTCACACCGCTAGCTCATAAATTCCATGGCCAACTTAGTACCAATCGGTCATGAAATCCATTGCCAGCATCACACCGCTCGCTCATAAAATCCATGGCCAACTGCTCACAGATCGCTCATAAATTCCACAGCCAACATCACAGCCCTCGCTCATAAATACCATAGCTAATGTCGCACCGCTCGCTCATAAATTCCATAGCTAATTTCGCACCGCTCGCTCATAAATTCCACGGCCAACATCACACCGCTCGCTCATAAAATCCATGGCCGACTTCGCACCGCTCGCTCATAAAATCCATGGCCGACTGCACACAGCTCGCGAATAAATTCCACGGCCAACTTCACACCTCTCGCTCATAAAATTCATGGCCCACTTCGCACCGCTCGCTCATAAATTCCAAAGCCAGCTTCACACCGCTAGCTCATAAATTCCAAGGCCAACTATGCACTGCGCGCTCATAAAATCCATAGTCAACTTCACACCGCTCGATCATACATTCTATGGCTAAGTTAATACCCCTCGCTCATATATTCAATGGCTAATTTTATACCGCTCGCTCATAAATTCCATGGCCAAATTTACACCGATCGAACATAAATTCCATCGTCAACTGCACACCGCTCGAACATAAATTCCATAGCCAACTTCACACCGCTCGCTAATAAATTCCATGGCCAACTTCACACCGCTAGCTCATAAATTCCATGGCCAACTTCGTACTACTCGCTCATGAAATCCATAGCCAGCATCACACCGCTCGCTCATAAAATCCATGGCCAACTGCTCACAGATCGCTCATAAATTCCACAGCCAACTTCACAGCGCTCGCTCATAAATTCCATAGCTTATGTCGCACCGCTCGCTCATAAATTCCATAGCTAATTTCGCACCGCTCGCTCATAAATTCCATAGCTTATGTCGCACCGCTCGCTCATAAATTCCATAGCTAATTTCGCACCGCTCGCTCATAAATTCAATGGCTAATTTCACACCGCTTGCTCATAAATTCCATGGCCAACTTCACGCCACTCGCTCATAAATTCCTTGGGCAACTTCATACCGCTCGCTCATAAATTCCATAGCCAACGTCGCACCGTTCTCTCATAAATTCCATGGCCATCTTCAAACCGCTCGCTCATAAAATCCATGGCTAACTTCGCACCGCTCGCTCATAAATTCTAAAGCAAACTTTACACCGCTCGCTCATAAATTCCATGGCCAACTTCACACCGCTAGCTCATAAATTCCATGTCCAACCTAGTACCAATCGCTCATAAAATCCATTGCCAGCATCACAACGCTCGCTCATAAAATCCATGGCCAACTGCTCACAGATCGTTCATAAATTCCACAGCCAACTTCACAGCGCTCGCTCATAAATTCCATAGCTAATGTCGCACCGCTCGCTCATAAATTCAATAGCTAATTTCGCACCGCTCGCTCATAAATTCCATAGCTAATGTCGCACCGCTCGCTCATAAATTCAATAGCTAATTTTGCACCGCTCGCTCATAAATTCCACGGCCAACTTCGCACCGCTCGCTCATAAATTCCACGGCCAACTGCACACAGCTCGCTAATAAATTCCACGGCCAACTTCACACCTCTCGCTCATAAAATCCATGGCCCACTACGCACCGCTCGCTCATAAATTCCAAAGCCAGCTTCACACCGCTAGCTCATAAATTCCAAGGCCAACTATGCACTGCGCGCTCATAAAATCCATAGTCAACTTCACACCGCTCGATCATACATTCTATGGCTAAGTTAATACCCCTCGCTCATATATTCAATGGCTAATTTTATACCGCTCGCTCGTAAATTCCATGGCCAAATTTACACCGATCGAACATAAATTCCATCGTCAACTTCACACCGCTCGAACATAAATTCCATAGCCAACTTCACACCGCTCGCTAATAAATTCCATGGCCAACTTCACACCGCTAGCTCATAAATTCCATGGCCAACTTAGTACCACTCGCTCATGAAATCCATATCCAGCATCACACCGCTCGCTCATAAAATCCATGGCCAATTGCTCACAGATCGCTTTAAATTCCACAGCCAACTTCACAGCGCTCGCCCATAAATTCCATAGCTAATGTCTCACCGCTCGCTCATAAATTCAATAGCTAATTTCGCAACGCTCGCTCATAAATTCCACGGCCAACTTCACACCGCTCGCTCATAAAATCCATGGCCGACTTCGCACCGCTCGCTCATAAATTCCATGGCCGACTTCACACCGCTCGCTCATAAATTCCATAGCCAACTTCACACCGCTAGCTCATAAATTTTAAGGACAACTTCGCACCGCTCGCTCATAAATTCCATGGCCAAATTTACACCGATCGAACATAAATTCCATCGTCAACTTCACACCGCTCGAACATAAATTCCATAGCCAACTTCACACCAGTCGCTAATACATTCCATGGCCAACTTCACACCACTCGCTCATAAATTCCATGGCCAACTTCACACCGCTAGCTCATAAATTCCATGTCCAACCTAGTACCAATCGCTCATGAAATCCATTGCCAGCATCACAACGCTCGCTCATAAAATCCATGGCCAACTGCTCACAGATCGTTCATAAATTCCACAGCCAACTTCACAGCGCTCGCTCATAAATTCCATAGCTAATGTCGCACCGCTCGCTCATAAATTCAATAGCTAATTTTGCACCGCTCGCTCATAAATTCCACGGCCAACTTCGCACCGCTCGCTCATAAATTCCACGGACAACTGCACACAGCTCGCTAATAAATTCCACGGCCAATTTCACACCTCTCGCTCATAAAATCCATGGCCCACTACGCACCGCTCGCTCATAAACTCCAAAGCCAGCTTCACACCGCTAGCTCATAAATTCCAAGGCCAACTATGCACTGCGAGCTCATAAAATCCATAGTCAACTTCACACCGCTCGATCATACATTCTATGGCTAAGTTAATACCGCTCGCTCATATATTCAATGGCTAATTTTATACCGCTCGCACATAAATTCCATGGCCAAATTTACACCGATCGAACATAAATTCCATCGTCAACTTCACACCGCTCGAACATAAATTCCATAGCCAACTTCACACCGCTCGCTAATAAATTCCATGGCCAACTTCACACCGCTAGCTCATAAATTCCATGACCAACTTAGTACCACTCGCTCATGAAATCCATATCCAGCATCACACCGCTCGCTCATAAAATCCATGGCCAATTGCTCACAGATCGCACTAAATTCCACAGCCAACTTCACAGCGCTCGCTCATAAATTCCATAGCTAATGTCTCACCGCTCGCTCATAAATTCAATAGCTAATTTCGCACCGCTCGCTCATAAATTCCACGGCCAACTTCACACCGCTCGCTCATAAAATCCATGGCCGACTTCGCACCGCTCGCTCATAAAATCCATGGCCGACTTCACACCGCTCGCTAATAAATTCCATAGCCAACGTCGCACCGCTCGCTCATAAATTCCACGGCCAACTGCACACAGCTCGCTAGTAAATTCCATGGACAACTTCACACCTCTCGCTCATAAAATCCATGGCCCACTTCACACCGCTAGCTCATAAATTCCATGGCCAACTTAGTACCAATCGCTCATGAAATCCATTGCCAGCATCACACCGCTCGCTCATAAAATCCATGGCCAACTGCTCACAGATCGCTCATAAATTCCACAGCCAACATCACAGCCCTCGCTCATAAATACCATAGCTAATGTCGCACCGCTCGCTCATAAATTCCATAGCTAATTTCGCACCGCTCGCTCATAAATTCCACGGCCAACTTCACACCGCTCGCTCATAAAATCCATGGCCAACTTCGCACCGCTCGCTCAAAAATTCCATAGCTAATTACGCACCGCTAGCTCATAAATTCCATGGCCAACTTAGTACCGCTCGCTCATAAAATCCATAGCCATTTTCTCACCGCTCGCTCATAATTTCCATGACCAACTTAATACCGCTCGCTCATAAATTCAAGGGCTAATTTCATACCGCACGCTCATAAATTCCATGGCCATCTTCACACCACTCGCTCATAAATTCCATGGGCAACTTCGCACATCTCGCTCATAAAATCCATAGCCAATTTCACACCGCTCGCTCAAAAATTCCATAGCTAATGTCGCACCGCTCGCTCATAAATTCCATAGCTAATTTCGCACCGCTCGCTCACAGATTCCATGTCGAACTTGACACCTCTTGGGCATCAATTCCATGGCCAACTTGACACCGCTCGTTCATAAATTCCATAGCTACTTTCGCACCGCTCGCTCAGAAATTCAATGGCTATTTTCACACCACTCGCTCATAAATTCCATGGGCAACTTCACACCGCTCGAACATAAATTCCATAGCCAACTTCACACCAGTCGCTAATACATTCCATGGCCAACTTCACACCACTCGCTCATAAATTCCATGGCCAACTTAGTACCACTCGCTCATAAATTCCAGGGCCAACTTAGTACCACTCGCTCATAAATTCCAGAGCCAACTTCACACCGATAGCTCATAAATTCCATAGCTAATTTCGCACCGCTCGCTCATAAATTCCACGGCCAACTTCACACCGCTCGCTCATAAAATCCATGGCCGACTTCGCACCGCTCGCTCATAAAATCCATGGCCGACTTCACACCGCTCGCTCATAAATTCCATAGCCAACTTCACACCGCTAGCTCATAAATTCCATGGCCAACCTAGTACCAATCGCTCATGAAATCCATTGCCAGCATCACAACATTCGCTCATAAAATCCATGGCCAACTGCTCACAGATCGCTCATAAATTCCACAGCTAACTTCACAGCGCTCGCTCATAAATTCCATAGCTAATGTCGCACCGCTCGCTCATAAATTCAATAGTTAATTTCGCACCGCTCGCTCATAAATTCCATAGCTAATGTCGCACCGCTCGCTTATAAATTCAATAGCTAATTTCGCACCGCTCGCTCATAAAATCCACGGCCAACTTCACACAGCACGCTCATAAAATCCATGGCCGACTTCGCACCGCTCGCTCATAAAATCCATGGCCGACTTCACACCGCTCGCTCATAAAATCCATGGCCGACTTCGCACCGCTCGCTCATAAAATCCATGGCCGACTTCACACCGCTCGCTCATAAACTCCAAAGCCAGCTTCACACCGCTAGCTCATAAATTCCAAGGCCAACTATGCACTGCGAGCTCATAAAATCCATAGTCAACTTCACACCGCTCGATCATACATTCTATGGCTAAGTTAATACCGCTCGCTCATATATTCAATGGCTAATTTTATACCGCTCGCACATAAATTCCATGGCCAAATTTACACCGATCGAACATAAATTCCATCGTCAACTTCACACCGCTCGAACATAAATTCCATAGCCAACTTCACACCGCTCGCTAATAAATTCCATGGCCAACTTCACACCGCTAGCTCATAAATTCCATGACCAACTTAGTACCACTCGCTCATGAAATCCATATCCAGCATCACACCGCTCGCTCATAAAATCCATGGCCAATTGCTCACAGATCGCACTAAATTCCACAGCCAACTTCACAGCGCTCGCTCATAAATTCCATAGCTAATGTCTCACCGCTCGCTCATAAATTCAATAGCTAATTTCGCACCGCTCGCTCATAAATTCCACGGCCAACTTCACACCGCTCGCTCATAAAATCCATGGCCGACTTCGCACCGCTCGCTCATAAAATCCATGGCCGACTTCACACCGCTCGCTAATAAATTCCATAGCCAACGTCGCACCGCTCGCTCATAAATTCCACGGCCAACTGCACACAGCTCGCTAGTAAATTCCATGGACAACTTCACACCTCTCGCTCATAAAATCCATGGCCCACTTCACACCGCTAGCTCATAAATTCCATGGCCAACTTAGTACCAATCGCTCATGAAATCCATTGCCAGCATCACACCGCTCGCTCATAAAATCCATGGCCAACTGCTCACAGATCGCTCATAAATTCCACAGCCAACATCACAGCCCTCGCTCATAAATACCATAGCTAATGTCGCACCGCTCGCTCATAAATTCCATAGCTAATTTCGCACCGCTCGCTCATAAATTCCACGGCCAACTTCACACCGCTCGCTCATAAAATCCATGGCCAACTTCGCACCGCTCGCTCAAAAATTCCATAGCTAATTACGCACCGCTAGCTCATAAATTCCATGGCCAACTTAGTACCGCTCGCTCATAAAATCCATAGCCATTTTCTCACCGCTCGCTCATAATTTCCATGACCAACTTAATACCGCTCGCTCATAAATTCAAGGGCTAATTTCATACCGCACGCTCATAAATTCCATGGCCATCTTCACACCACTCGCTCATAAATTCCATGGGCAACTTCGCACATCTCGCTCATAAAATCCATAGCCAATTTCACACCGCTCGCTCAAAAATTCCATAGCTAATGTCGCACCGCTCGCTCATAAATTCCATAGCTAATTTCGCACCGCTCGCTCACAGATTCCATGTCGAACTTGACACCTCTTGGGCATCAATTCCATGGCCAACTTGACACCGCTCGTTCATAAATTCCATAGCTACTTTCGCACCGCTCGCTCAGAAATTCAATGGCTATTTTCACACCACTCGCTCATAAATTCCATGGGCAACTTCACACCGCTCGAACATAAATTCCATAGCCAACTTCACACCAGTCGCTAATACATTCCATGGCCAACTTCACACCACTCGCTCATAAATTCCATGGCCAACTTAGTACCACTCGCTCATAAATTCCAGGGCCAACTTAGTACCACTCGCTCATAAATTCCAGAGCCAACTTCACACCGATAGCTCATAAATTCCATAGCTAATTTCGCACCGCTCGCTCATAAATTCCACGGCCAACTTCACACCGCTCGCTCATAAAATCCATGGCCGACTTCGCACCGCTCGCTCATAAAATCCATGGCCGACTTCACACCGCTCGCTCATAAATTCCATAGCCAACTTCACACCGCTAGCTCATAAATTCCATGGCCAACCTAGTACCAATCGCTCATGAAATCCATTGCCAGCATCACAACATTCGCTCATAAAATCCATGGCCAACTGCTCACAGATCGCTCATAAATTCCACAGCTAACTTCACAGCGCTCGCTCATAAATTCCATAGCTAATGTCGCACCGCTCGCTCATAAATTCAATAGTTAATTTCGCACCGCTCGCTCATAAATTCCATAGCTAATGTCGCACCGCTCGCTTATAAATTCAATAGCTAATTTCGCACCGCTCGCTCATAAAATCCACGGCCAACTTCACACAGCACGCTCATAAAATCCATGGCCGACTTCGCACCGCTCGCTCATAAAATCCATGGCCGACTTCACACCGCTCGCTCATAAAATCCATGGCCGACTTCGCACCGCTCGCTCATAAAATCCATGGCCGACTTCACACCGCTCGCTCATAAATTCCATAGCCAACTTCACACCGCTAGCTCATAAATTTCAAGGCCAACTTCGCACCGCTCGCTCATAAATTCCATGGCCAAATTTACACCGATCGAACATAAATTCCATCGTCAACTTCACACCGCTCGAACATAAATTGCATAGCCAACTTCACACCAGTCGCTAATACATTCCATGGCCAACTTCACACCACTCGCTCATAAATTCCATGGCCAACTTAGTACCACTCGCTCATAAATTCCATGGCCAACTTAGTAACACTCGCTCATAAATTCCACGGCCAACTTCACACCGCTCGCTCATAAGTTCCATAGCCAACGTCGCACCGCTCGCTCATAAATTCCATGGCCATCTTCAAACCGCTCGCTCATAATTTCCACGGCCAACTTCACACCGCTAGCTCATAAATTCCATGGCCAACCTAGTACCAATCGCTCATGAAATCCATTGCCAGCATCACAACATTCGCTCATAAAATCCATGGCCAACTGCTCACAGATCGCTCATAAATTCCACAGCTAACTTCACAGCGCTCGCTCATAAATTCCATAGCTAATGTCGCACCGCTCGCTCATAAATTCAATAGTTAATTTCGCACCGCTCGCTCATATATTCCATAGCTAATGTCGCACCGCTCGCTTATAAATTCAATAGCTAATTTCGCACCGCTCGCTCATAAAATCCACGGCCAACTTCACACAGCACGCTCATAAAATCCATGGCCGACTTTGCACCGCTCGCTCATAAAATCCATGGCCGACTTCACACCGCTCGCTCATAAAATCCATGGTTAACTTCGCATTGCTCGCTCATAAATTCCATAGCCAACTTCACACCGCTAGCTCATAAATTCCAAGGCCAACTTCGCACCGCTCGCTCATAAATTCCATGGCCAAATTTACACCGATCGAACATAAATTCCATCGTCAACTTCACACCGCTCGACCATAAATTCCATAGCCAACTTCACACCAGTCGCTAATACATTCCATGGCCAACTTCACACCAGTCGCTCATAAATTCCATGGCCAACTTATTACCACTCGCTCATAAATTCCATGGCCAACTTAGTACCACTCGCTCATTAATTTCAGAGCCAACTTCACACCGATAGCTCATAAATTCCACAGCTAATTTCGCACCGCTCGCTCATAAATTCCACGGCCAAATTCACACCGCTCTCTCATAAATTCCATGGCCATCTTCAAACCGCTCGCTCATAAAATCCATGGCTAACTTCGCACCGCTCGCTCATAAATTCTAAAGCAAACTTTACACCGCTCGCTCATAAATTCCATGGCCAACTTCACACCGCTAGCTCATAAATTCCATGGCCAACCTAGTACCAATCGCTCATGAAATCCATTGCCAGCATCACAACGCTCGCTCATAAAATCCATGGCCAACTGCTCACAGATCGTTCATAAATTCCACAGCCAACTTCACAGCGCTCGCTCATAAATTCCATAGCTAATGTCGCACCGCTCGCTCATAAATTCAATAGCTAATTTCGCACCGCTCGCTCATAAATTCCATAGCTAATGTCGCACCGCTCGCTCATAAATTCAATAGCTAATTTCGCACCGCTCGCTCATACATTCCATGGCCAACTTCACACCACTCGCTCATAAATTCCATGGCCAACTTAGTACCACTCGCTCATAAATTCCATGGCCAACTTAGTACCACTCGCTCATAAATTCCAGAGCCAACTTCACACCGATAGCTCATAAATTCCATAGTTAATTTCGCACCGCTCGCTCATAAATTCCATAGCTTATGTCGCACCGCTCGCTCATAAATTCCATAGCTAATTTCGCACCGCTCGCTCATAAATTCAATCGCTAATTTCACACCGCTTGCTCATAAATTCCATGGCCAACTTCACGCCACTCGCTCATAAATTCCTTGGGCAACTTCATACCGCTCGCTCATAAATTCCATAGCCAACGTCGCACCGTTCTCTCATAAATTCCATGGCCATCTTCAAACCGCTCGCTCATAAAATCCATGGCTAACTTCGCACCGCTCGCTCATAAATTCTAAAGCAAACTTTACACCGCTCGCTCATAAATTCCATGGCCAACTTCACACCGCTAGCTCATAAATTCCATAGCCAACTTCACACCGCTAGCTCATAAATTTCAAGGACAACTTCGCACCGCTCGCTCATAAATTCCATGGCCAAATTTACACCGATCGAACATAAATTCCATCGTCAACTTCACACCGCTCGAACATAAATTCCATAGCCAACTTCACACCAGTCGCTAATACATTCCATGGCCAACTTCACACCACTCGCTCATAAATTCCATGGCCAACTTCACACCGCTAGCTCATAAATTCCATGTCCAACCTAGTACCAATCGCTCATGAAATCCATTGCCAGCATCACAACGCTCGCTCATAAAATCCATGGCCAACTGCTCACAGATCGTTCATAAATTCCACAGCCAACTTCACAGCGCTCGCTCATAAATTCCATAGCTAATGTCGCACCGCTCGCTCATAAATTCAATAGCTAATTTCGCACCGCTCGCTCATAAATTCCATAGCTAATGTCGCACCGCTCGCTCATAAATTCAATAGCTAATTTTGCACCGCTCGCTCATAAATTCCACGGCCAACTTCGCACCGCTCGCTCATAAATTCCACGGCCAACTGCACACAGCTCGCTAATAAATTCCACGGCCAACTTCACACCTCTCGCTCATAAAATCCATGGCCCACTACGCACCGCTCGCTCATAAATTCCAAAGCCAGCTTCACACCGCTAGCTCATAAATTCCAAGGCCAACTATGCACTGCGCGCTCATAAAATCCATAGTCAACTTCACACCGCTTGATCATACATTCTATGGCTAAGTTAATACCCCTCGCTCATATATTCAATGGCTAATTTTATACCGCTCGCTCATAAATTCCATGGGCAAATTTACACCGATCGAACATAAATTCCATCGTCAACTTCACACCGCTCGAACATAAATTCCATAGCCAACTTCACACCGCTCGCTAATAAATTCCATGGCCAACTTCACACCGCTAGCTCATAAATTCCATGGCCAACTTAGTACCACTCGCTCATGAAATCCATATCCAGCATCACACCGCTCGCTCATAAAATCCATGGCCAATTGCTCACAGATCGCTTTAAATTCCACAGCCAACTTCACAGCGCTCGCTCATAAATTCCATAGCTAATGTCTCACCGCTCGCTCATAAATTCAATAGCTAATTTCGCACCGCTCGCTCATAAATTCCACGGCCAACTTCACACCGCTCGCTCATAAAATCCATGGCCGACTTCGCACCGCTCGCTCATAAAATCCATGGCCGACTTCACACCGCTCGCTCATAAATTCCATAGCCAACTTCACACCGCTAGCTCATAAATTTCAAGGACAACTTCGCACCGCTCGCTCATAAATTCCATGGCCAAATTTACACCGATCGAACATAAATTCCATCGTCAACTTCACACCGCTCGAACATAAATTCCATAGCCAACTTCACACCAGTCGCTAATACATTCCATGGCCAACTTCACACCACTCGCTCATAAATTCCATGGCCAACTTAGTACCACTCGCTCATAAATTCCATGGCCAACTTAGTAACACTCGCTCATAAATTCCACGGCCAACTTCACACCGCTCGTTCATAAGTTCCATAGCCAACGTCGCACCGCTCGCTCATAAATTCCATGGCCATCTTCAAACCGCTCGCTCATAATTTCCACGGCCAACTTCACACCGCTCGCTCATAAATTCTAAAGCAAACTTTACACCGATAGATCATAAATTCCAAGGCCAACTTCGCACCGTTCGCTCATAAATTCCACGGCCAACTGCACACAGCTCGCTAATAAATTCCACGGCCAACTTCACACCTCTCGCTCATAAAATCCATGGCCCACTACGCACCGCTCGCTCATAAACTCCAAAGCCAGCTTCACACCGCTAGCTCATAAATTCCAAGGCCAACTATGCACTGCGAGCTCATAAAATCCATAGTCAACTTCACACCGCTCGATCATACATTCTATGGCTAAGTTAATACCGCTCGCTCATATATTCAATGGCTAATTTTATACCGCTCGCACATAAATTCCATGGCCAAATTTACACCGATCGAACATAAATTCCATCGTCAACTTCACACCGCTCGAACATAAATTCCATAGCCAACTTCACACCGCTCGCTACTAAATTCCATGGCCAACTTCACACCGCTAGCTCATAAATTCCATGACCAACTTAGTACCACTCGCTCATGAAATCCATATCCAGCATCACACCGCTCGCTCGTAAAATCCATGGCCAATTGCTCACAGATCGCATTAAATTCCACAGCCAACTTCACAGCGCTCGCTCATAAATTCCATAGCTAATGTCTCACCGCTCGCTCATAAATTCAATAGCTAATTTCGCACCGCTCGCTCATAAATTCCACGGCCAACTTCACACCGCTCGCTCATAAAATCCATGGCCGACTTCGCACCGTTCGCTCATAAAATCCATGGCCGACTTCACACCGCTCGCTAATAAATTCCATAGCCAACGTCGCACCGCTCGCTCATAAATTCCACGGCCAACTGCACACAGCTCGCTAGTAAATTCCATGGCCAACTTCACACCTCTCGCTCATAAAATCCATGGCCCACTTCACACCGCTAGCTCATAAATTCCATGGCCAACTTAGTACCAATCGCTCATGAAATCCATTGCCAGCATCACACCGCTCGCTCATAAAATCCATGGCCAACTGCTCACAGATCGCTCATAAATTCCACTGCCAACATCACAGCCCTCGCTCATCAATACCATAGCTAATGTCGCACCGCTCGCTCATAAATTCCATAGCTAATTTCGCACCGCTCGCTCATAAATTCCACGGCCAACATCACACCGCTCGCTCATAAAATCCATGGCCGACTTCGCACCGCTCGCTCATAAAATCCATGGCCGACTGCACACAGCTCGCGAATAAATTCCACGACCAACTTCACACCTCTCGCTCATAAAATTCATGGCCCACTTCGCACCGCTCGCTCATAAATTCCAAAGCCAGCTTCACACCGCTAGCTCATAAATTCCAAGGCCAACTATGCACTGCGCGCTCATAAAATCCATAGTCAACTTCACACCGCTCGATCATACATTCTATGGCTAAGTTAATACCCCTCGCTCATATATTCAATGGCTAATTTTATACCGCTCGCTCATAAATTCCATGGCCAAATTTACACCGATCGAACATAAATTCCATCGTCAACTTCACACCGCTCGAACATAAATTCCATAGCCAACTTCACACCGCTCGCTACTAAATTCCATGGCCAACTTCACACCGCTAGCTCATAAATTCCATGACCAACTTAGTACCACTCGCTCATGAAATCCATATCCAGCATCACACCGCTCGCTCGTAAAATCCATGGCCAATTGCTCACAGATCGCATTAAATTCCACAGCCAACTTCACAGCGCTCGCTCATAAATTCCATAGCTAATGTCTCACCGCTCGCTCATAAATTCAATAGCTAATTTCGCACCGCTCGCTCATAAATTCCACGGCCAACTTCACACCGCTCGCTCATAAAATCCATGGCCGACTTCGCACCGTTCGCTCATAAAATCCATGGCCGACTTCACACCGCTCGCTAATAAATTCCATAGCCAACGTCGCACCGCTCGCTCATAAATTCCACGGCCAACTGCACACAGCTCGCTAGTAAATTCCATGGCCAACTTCACACCTCTCGCTCATAAAATCCATGGCCCACTTCACACCGCTAGCTCATAAATTCCATGGCCAACTTAGTACCAATCGCTCATGAAATCCATTGCCAGCATCACACCGCTCGCTCATAAAATCCATGGCCAACTGCTCACAGATCGCTCATAAATTCCACTGCCAACATCACAGCCCTCGCTCATCAATACCATAGCTAATGTCGCACCGCTCGCTCATAAATTCCATAGCTAATTTCGCACCGCTCGCTCATAAATTCCACGGCCAACATCACACCGCTCGCTCATAAAATCCATGGCCGACTTCGCACCGCTCGCTCATAAAATCCATGGCCGACTGCACACAGCTCGCGAATAAATTCCACGGCCAACTTCACACCTCTCGCTCATAAAATTCATGGCCCACTTCGCACCGCTCGCTCATAAATTCCAAAGCCAGCTTCACACCGCTAGCTCATAAATTCCAAGGCCAACTATGCACTGCGCGCTCATAAAATCCATAGTCAACTTCACACCGCTCGATCATACATTCTATGGCTAAGTTAATACCCCTCGCTCATATATTCAATGGCTAATTTTATACCGCTCGCTCATAAATTCCATGGCCAAATTTACACCGATCGAACATAAATTCCATCGTCAACTGCACACCGCTCGAACATAAATTCAAGGGCTAATTTCATACCGCACGCTCATAAATTCCATGGCCATCTTCACACCACTCGCTCATAAATTCCATGGGCAACTTCGCACATCTCGCTCATAAAATCCATAGCCAATTTCACACCGCTCGCTCAAAAATTCCATAGCTAATGTCGCACCGCTCGCTCATAAATTCCATAGCTAATTTCGCACCGCTCGCTCACAGATTCCATGTCGAACTTGACACCTCTTGGGCATCAATTCCATGGCCAACTTGACACCGCTCGTTCATAAATTCCATAGCTACTTTCGCACCGCTCGCTCAGAAATTCAATGGCTATTTTCACACCACTCGCTCATAAATTCCATGGGCAACTTCACACCGCTCGAACATAAATTCCATAGCCAACTTCACACCAGTCGCTAATACATTCCATGGCCAACTTCACACCACTCGCTCATAAATTCCATGGCCAACTTAGTACCACTCGCTCATAAATTCCAGGGCCAACTTAGTACCACTCGCTCATAAATTCCAGAGCCAACTTCACACCGATAGCTCATAAATTCCATAGCTAATTTCGCACCGCTCGCTCATAAATTCCACGGCCAACTTCACACCGCTCGCTCATAAAATCCATGGCCGACTTCGCACCGCTCGCTCATAAAATCCATGGCCGACTTCACACCGCTCGCTCATAAATTCCATAGCCAACTTCACACCGCTAGCTCATAAATTTCAAGGCCAACTTCGCACCGCTCGCTCATAAATTCCATGGCCAAATTTACACCGATCGAACATAAATTCCATCGTCAACTTCACACCGCTCGAACATAAATTGCATAGCCAACTTCACACCAGTCGCTAATACATTCCATGGCCAACTTCACACCACTCGCTCATAAATTCCATGGCCAACTTAGTACCACTCGCTCATAAATTCCATGGCCAACTTAGTAACACTCGCTCATAAATTCCACGGCCAACTTCACACCGCTCGCTCATAAGTTCCATAGCCAACGTCGCACCGCTCGCTCATAAATTCCATGGCCATCTTCAAACCGCTCGCTCATAATTTCCACGGCCAACTTCACACCGCTAGCTCATAAATTCCACGGCCAAATTCACACCGCTCTCTCATAAATTCCATGGCCATCTTCAAACCGCTCGCTCATAAAATCCATGGCTAACTTCGCACCGCTCGCTCATAAATTCTAAAGCAAACTTTACACCGCCCGCTCATAAATTCCATGGCCAACTTCACACCGCTAGCTCATAAATTCCATGGCCAACCTAGTACCAATCGCTCATGAAATCCATTGCCAGCATCACAACGCTCGCTCATAAAATCCATGGCCAACTGCTCACAGATCGTTCATAAATTCCACAGCCAACTTCACAGCGCTCGCTCATAAATTCCATAGCTAATGTCGCACCGCTCGCTCATAAATTCAATAGCTAATTTCGCACCGCTCGCTCATAAATTCCATAGCTAATGTCGCACCGCTCGCTCATAAATTCAATAGCTAATTTCGCACCGCTCGCTCATACATTCCATGGCCAACTTCACACCACTCGCTCATAAATTCCATGGCCAACTTAGTACCACTCGCTCATAAATTCCATGGCCAACTTAGTACCACTCGCTCATAAATTCCAGAGCCAACTTCACACCGATAGCTCATAAATTCCATAGCTAATTTCGCACCGCTCGCTCATAAATTCCACGGCCAACTGCACATAGCTCGCTAATAAATTCCACGGCCAACTTCACACATCTCGCTCATAAAATCCATGGCCCACTTCGCACCGGTAGCTCATAAATTCCAAAGCCAGCTTCACACCGCTCGCTCATAAAATCCATGGCCAAATTTACACCGATCGAACATAAATTTCATCGTCAACTTCACACCGCTCGAACATAAATTCCATAGCCAACTTCACACCAGTCGCTAATACATTCCATGGCCAACTTCACACCACTCGCTCATAAATTCCATGGCCAACTTAGTACCACTCGCTCATAAATTCCATGGCCAACTTAGTACCACTCGCTCATAAATTCCAGAGCCAACTTCACACCGATAGCTCATAAATTCCATAGCTAATTTCGCACCGCTCGCTCATAAATTCCACGGCCAACTTCACACCGCTCGCTCATAAAATCCATGGCCGACTTCGCACCGCTCGCTCATAAAATCCATGGCCGACATCACACCGCTCGCTCATAAATTCCATGGCCAACTTAGTACCACTCGCTCATAAATTCCATGGCCAACTTAGTAACACTCGCTCATAAATTCCACGGCCAACTTCACACCGCTCGCTCATAAGTTCCATAGCCAACGTCGCACCGCTCGCTCATAAATTCCATGGCCATCTTCAAACCGCTCGCTCATAATTTCCACGGCCAACTTCACACCGCTAGCTCATAAATTCCATGGCCAACCTAGTACCAATCGCTCATGAAATCCATTGCCAGCATCACAACATTCGCTCATAAAATCCATGGCCAACTGCTCACAGATCGCTCATAAATTCCACAGCTAACTTCACAGCGCCCGCTCATAAATTCCATAGCTAATGTCGCACCGCTCGCTCATAAATTCAATAGCTAATTTCGCACCGCTCGCTCATAAATTCCATAGCTAATGTCGCACCGCTCGCTTATAAATTCAATAGCTAATTTCGCACCGCTCGCTCAAAAAATCCACGGCCAACTTCACACCGCACGCTCATAAAATCCATGGCCGACTTCGCACCGCTCGCTCATAAAATCCATGGCCGACTTCACACCGCTCGCTCATAAAATCCATGGTTAACTTCGCACCGCTCGCTCATAAATTCCACGGCCAAATTCACACCGCTCGCTCATAAGTTCCAAAGGCAACGTCGCACCGCTCGCTCATAAAATCCATGGCTAACTTCGCACCGCTCGCTCATAAATTCAATAGCTAATTTCGCACCGCTCGCTCATAAATTCCATAGCTAATGTCGCACCGCTCGCTCATAAATTCAATAGCTAATTTCGCACCGCTCGTTCATAAATTCCACGGCCAACTTCGCACCGCTCGCTCATAAATTCCACGGCCAACTGCACACAGCTCGCTAATAAATTCCACGGCCAACTTCACACCTCTCGCTCATAATATCCATGGCCCACTACGCACCGCTCGCTCATAAATTCCAAAGCCAGCTTCACACCGCTCGCTCATAAAATCCATGGCCAAATTTACACCGATCGAACATAAATTTCATCGTCAACTTCACACCGCTCGAACATAAATTCCATAGCCAACTTCACACCAGTCGCTAATACATTCCATGGCCAACTTCACACCACTCGCTCATAAATTCCATGGCCAACTTAGTACCACTCGCTCATAAATTCCATGGCCAACTTAGTACCACTCGCTCATAAATTCCAGAGCCAACTTCACACCGATAGCTCATAAATTCCATAGCTAATTTCGCACCGCTCGCTCATAAATTCCACGGCCAACTTCACACCGCTCGCTCATAAAATCCATGGCCGACTTCGCACCGCTCGCTCATAAAATCCATGGCCGACATCACACCGCTCGCTCATAAATTCCATGGCCAACTTAGTACCACTCGCTCATAAATTCCATGGCCAACTTAGTAACACTCGCTCATAAATTCCACGGCCAACTTCACACCGCTCGCTCATAAGTTCCATAGCCAACGTCGCACCGCTCGCTCATAAATTCCATGGCCATCTTCAAACCGCTCGCTCATAATTTCCACGGCCAACTTCACACCGCTAGCTCATAAATTCCATGGCCAACCTAGTACCAATCGCTCATGAAATCCATTGCCAGCATCACAACATTCGCTCATAAAATCCATGGCCAACTGCTCACAGATCGCTCATAAATTCCACAGCTAACTTCACAGCGCCCGCTCATAAATTCCATAGCTAATGTCGCACCGCTCGCTCATAAATTCAATAGCTAATTTCGCACCGCTCGCTCATAAATTCCATAGCTAATGTCGCACCGCTCGCTGATAAATTCAATAGCTAATTTCGCACCGCTCGCTCAAAAAATCCACGGCCAACTTCACACCGCACGCTCATAAAATCCATGGCCGACTTCGCACCGCTCGCTCATAAAATCCATGGCCGACTTCACACCGCTCGCTCATAAAATCCATGGTTAACTTCGCACCGCTCGCTCATAAATTCCACGGCCAAATTCACACCGCTCGCTCATAAGTTCCAAAGGCAACGTCGCACCGCTCGCTCATAAAATCCATGGCTAACTTCGCACCGCTCGCTCATAAATTCAATAGCTAATTTCGCACCGCTCGCTCATAAATTCCATAGCTAATGTCGCACCGCTCGCTCATAAATTCAATAGCTAATTTCGCACCGCTCGTTCATAAATTCCACGGCCAACTTCGCACCGCTCGCTCATAAATTCCACGGCCAACTGCACACAGCTCGCTAATAAATTCCACGGCCAACTTCACACCTCTCGCTCATAATATCCATGGCCCACTACGCACCGCTCGCTCATAAATTCCAAAGCCAGCTTCACACCGCTAGCTGATAAATTCCAAGGCCAACTATGCACTGCGCGCTCATAAAATCCATAGTCAACTTCACACCGCTCGATCATACATTCTATGGCTAAGTTAATACCCCTCGCTCATATATTCAATGGCTAATTTTATACCGCTCGCTCATAAATTCCATGGCCAAATTTACACCGATCGAACATAAATTCCATCGTCAACTTCACACCGCTCGAACATAAATTCCATAGCCAACTTCACACCGCTCGCTAATAAATTCCACGGCCAACTTCACACCGCTCGCTCATAAAATCCATGGCAAACTTCGCACCGCTCGCTCATAAATTCTAAAGCAAACTTTACACCGCTCGCTCATAAATTCCATGGCCAACTTCACACCGCTAGCTCATAAATTCCATGGCCAACCTAGTACCAATCGCTCATGAAATCCATTGCCAGCATCACAACGCACGCTCATAAAATCCATGGCAAACTGCTCACAGATCGCTCATAAATTCCACAGCCAACTTCACAGCGCTCGCTCATAAATTCCATAGCTAATGTCGCACCGCTCGCTCATAAATTCAATAGCTAATTTCGCACCGCTCCCTCAGAATTTCCATGACCAACTTAATACCGCTCGGTCATATATTCTATGGCTAATTTCATACCGCTCGCTCATAAATTCCGTGACAAACTTTACACCACTCGGACATAAATTCCATGGCCTACTTCACACGGTTCGCTCATAAATTCTATGGCCAACTTGACACCGCTCGCTCATAAATACCATAGCTAATTTCGCACCGCTCCCTCATCGATTCCATGGCCAACTTGCTCGGGCATGAATTCCATGGCCAACTTGACAGCGCTCGCTCATAAATTCCATAGCTAATTTCGCACCGCTCGCTCATAAATTCAAGGGCACATTTCACACCGCTCGCTCATAAATTCCACGTTCAACTTCACACCGCTCGCTCATAAAATCCATGGCCGACTTCGCACCGCTTGCTCATAAAATCCATGGCCGATTTCTCACCGCTCGCTCATAAAATCCATGGTTAACTTCGCATTGCTCGCTCATAAATTCCATAGCCAACTTCACACCGCTAGCTCATAAATTCCAAGGCCAACTTCGCACCGCTCGCTCATAAATTCCATAGCCAAATTTACACCGATCGAACATAAATTCCATCATCAACTTCACACCGCTCGAACATAAATTCCATAGCCAACTTCACACCGCTCGCTAATACATTCCATGGCCAACTTCACACCAATCGCTCATAAATTCCATGGCCAACTTAGTACCACTCGCTCATAAATTCCAGAGCCAACTTCACACCGATAGCTCATAAATTCCATAGCTAATTTCGCACCGCTCGCTCATAAATACCACGGCCAACTTCACACCGCACGCTCATAAGTTCCATAGCCAACGTCGCACCGCTCGCTCATAAATTCCATGGCCATCTTCAAACCGCTCGGTCATAATTTCCACGGCCAACTTCACACCGCTCGCTCATAAAATCCATGGCTAACTTCGCACCGCTCGCTCATAAATTCTAAAGCAAACTTTACACCGATAGATCATAAATTCCAAGGTCAACTTCGCACCGCTCGCTCATAAATTCCACGGCCAACTGCACACAGCTCGCTAATAAATTCCACGGCCAACTATGCACTGCGCGCTCATAAAATCCATAGTCAACTTCACACCGCTTCATAAACTTCATAAACCGCACACCGATCATAAATTCTATGGCTAAGTTAATACCGCTCGCTCATATATTCAATGGCTAATTTTATACCGCTCGCTCATAAATTCCATGGCCAAATTTACGCCGATAGAACATAAATTCCATCATCAACTTCACACCGCTCGAACATAAATTCCATAGCCAACTTCACACCGCTCGCTAATAAATTCCATGGGCAACTTCACACCGCTCGCTCATAAATTCAATGGCTAATTTCACACCGATTGCTCATAAATTCCATAGCCAACGTCGCACCGCTGGCTCATAAATTCCACGACCAACTGCACACAGCTCGCTAATAAATTCCACGGCCAACTTCACACCTCTCGCTCATAAAATCCATTGCCCACTTCGCACCGCTCGCTCATAAATTCCAAAGCCAGCTTCACACCGCTAGCTCAGAAATTCCAAGGCCAACTATGCACTGCGCGCTCATAAAATCCATAGCCAACTTCACACCGCTAGCTCATAAATTCCATGGCCAACTTCGTACTACTCGCTCATGAAATCCATAGCCAGCATCACACCGCTCGCTCATAAAATCCATGGCCAACTGCTCACAGATCGCTCATAAATTCCACAGCCAACTTCACAGCGCTCGCTCATAAATTCCATAGCTTATGTCGCACCGCTCGCTCATAAATTCCATAGCTAATTTTGCACCGCTCGCTCATAAATTCCACGGCCAACTTCGCACCGCTCGCTCATAAATTCCACGGCCAACTGCACACAGCTCGCTAATAAATTCCACGGCCAACTTCACACCTCTCGCTCATAAAATCCATGGCCCACTACGCACCGCTCGCTCATAAATTCCAAAGCCAGCTTCACACCGCTAGCTCATAAATTCCAAGGCCAACTATGCACTGCGCGCTCATAAAATCCATAGTCAACTTCACACCGCTCGATCATACATTCTATGGCTAAGTTAATACCCCTCGCTCATATATTCAATGGCTAATTTTATACCGCTCGCTCATAAATTCCATGGCCAAATTTACACCGATCGAACATAAATTCCATCGTCAACTTCACACCGCTCGAACATAAATTCCATAGCCAACTTCACACCGCTCGCTAATAAATTCCATGGCCAACTTCACACCGCTAGCTCATAAATTCCATGGCCAACTTAGTATCACTCGCTCATGAAATCCATATCCAGCTTCACACCGCTCGCTCATAAAATCCATGGCCAATTGCTCACAGATCGCTCATAAATTCCACAGCCAACTTCACAGCGCTCGCTCATAAATTCCATAACTAATGTCTCACCGCTCGCTCATAAATTCAATAGCTAATTTCGCACCGCTCGCTCATAAATTCCACGGCCAACTTCACACCGCTCGCTCATAAAATCCATGGCCGACTTCGCACCGCTCGCTCATAAAATCCATGGCCGACTTCACACCGCTCGCTCATAAATTCCATAGCCAACTTCACACCGCTAGCTCATAAATTTCAAGGACAACTTCGCACCGCTCGCTCTTAAATTCCATGGCCAAATTTACACCGATCGAACATAAATTCCATCGTCAACTTCACACCGCTCGAACATAAATTCCATAGCCAACTTCACACCAGTCGCTAATACATTCCATGGCCAACTTCACACCACTCGCTCATAAATTCCATGGCCAACTTAGTATCACTCGCTCATAAATTCCATGGCCAACTTAGTAACACTCGCTCATAAATTCCACGGCCAACTTCACACCGCTCGTTCATAAGTTCCATAGCCAACGTCGCACCGCTCGCTCATAAATTCCATGGCCATCTTCAAACCGCTCGGTCATAATTTCCACGGCCAACTTCACACCGCTCGCTCATAAAATCCATGGCTAACTTCGCACCGCTCGCTCATAAATTCTAAAGCAAACTTTACACCGATAGATCATAAATTCCAAGGTCAACTTCGCACCGCTCGCTCATAAATTCCACGGCCAACTGCACACAGCTCGCTAATAAATTCCACGGCCAACTATGCACTGCGCGCTTATAAAATCCATAGTCAACTTCACACCGCTTCATAAACTTCATAAACCGCACACCGATCATAAATTCTATGGCTAAGTTAATACCGCTCGCTCATATATTCAATGGCTAATTTTATACCGCTCGCTCATAAATTCCATGGCCAAATTTACGCCGATAGAACATAAATTCCATCGTCAACTTCACACCGCTCGAACATAAATTCCAGAGCCAACTTCACACCGATAGCTCATAAATTCCATAGCTAATTTCGCACCGCTCGCTCATAAATTCCACGGCCAACTGCACATAGCTCGCTAATAAATTCCACGGCCAACTTCACACATCTCGCTCATAAAATCCATGGCCCACTTCGCACCGGTAGCTCATAAATTCCAAAGCCAGCTTCACACCGCTCGCTCATAAAATCCATGGCCAAATTTACACCGATCGAACATAAATTTCATCGTCAACTTCACACCGCTCGAACATAAATTCCATAGCCAACTTCACACCAGTCGCTAATACATTCCATGGCCAACTTCACACCACTCGCTCATAAATTCCATGGCCAACTTAGTACCACTCGCTCATAAATTCCATGGCCAACTTAGTACCACTCGCTCATAAATTCCAGAGCCAACTTCACACCGATAGCTCATAAATTCCATAGCTAATTTCGCACCGCTCGCTCATAAATTCCACGGCCAACTTCACACCGCTCGCTCATAAAATCCATGGCCGACTTCGCACCGCTCGCTCATAAAATCCATGGCCGACATCACACCGCTCGCTCATAAATTCCATGGCCAACTTAGTACCACTCGCTCATAAATTCCATGGCCAACTTAGTAACACTCGCTCATAAATTCCACGGCCAACTTCACACCGCTCGCTCATAAGTTCCATAGCCAACGTCGCACCGCTCGCTCATAAATTCCATGGCCATCTTCAAACCGCTCGCTCATAATTTCCACGGCCAACTTCACACCGCTAGCTCATAAATTCCATGGCCAACCTAGTACCAATCGCTCATGAAATCCATTGCCAGCATCACAACATTCGCTCATAAAATCCATGGCCAACTGCTCACAGATCGCTCATAAATTCCACAGCTAACTTCACAGCGCCCGCTCATAAATTCCATAGCTAATGTCGCACCGCTCGCTCATAAATTCAATAGCTAATTTCGCACCGCTCGCTCATAAATTCCATAGCTAATGTCGCACCGCTCGCTTATAAATTCAATAGCTAATTTCGCACCGCTCGCTCAAAAAATCCACGGCCAACTTCACACCGCACGCTCATAAAATCCATGGCCGACTTCGCACCGCTCGCTCATAAAATCCATGGCCGACTTCACACCGCTCGCTCATAAAATCCATGGTTAACTTCGCACCGCTCGCTCATAAATTCCACGGCCAAATTCACACCGCTCGCTCATAAGTTCCAAAGGCAACGTCGCACCGCTCGCTCATAAAATCCATGGCTAACTTCGCACCGCTCGCTCATAAATTCAATAGCTAATTTCGCACCGCTCGCTCATAAATTCCATAGCTAATGTCGCACCGCTCGCTCATAAATTCAATAGCTAATTTCGCACCGCTCGTTCATAAATTCCACGGCCAACTTCGCACCGCTCGCTCATAAATTCCACGGCCAACTGCACACAGCTCGCTAATAAATTCCACGGCCAACTTCACACCTCTCGCTCATAATATCCATGGCCCACTACGCACCGCTCGCTCATAAATTCCAAAGCCAGCTTCACACCGCTCGCTCATAAAATCCATGGCCAAATTTACACCGATCGAACATAAATTTCATCGTCAACTTCACACCGCTCGAACATAAATTCCATAGCCAACTTCACACCAGTCGCTAATACATTCCATGGCCAACTTCACACCACTCGCTCATAAATTCCATGGCCAACTTAGTACCACTCGCTCATAAATTCCATGGCCAACTTAGTACCACTCGCTCATAAATTCCAGAGCCAACTTCACACCGATAGCTCATAAATTCCATAGCTAATTTCGCACCGCTCGCTCATAAATTCCACGGCCAACTTCACACCGCTCGCTCATAAAATCCATGGCCGACTTCGCACCGCTCGCTCATAAAATCCATGGCCGACATCACACCGCTCGCTCATAAATTCCATGGCCAACTTAGTACCACTCGCTCATAAATTCCATGGCCAACTTAGTAACACTCGCTCATAAATTCCACGGCCAACTTCACACCGCTCGCTCATAAGTTCCATAGCCAACGTCGCACCGCTCGCTCATAAATTCCATGGCCATCTTCAAACCGCTCGCTCATAATTTCCACGGCCAACTTCACACCGCTAGCTCATAAATTCCATGGCCAACCTAGTACCAATCGCTCATGAAATCCATTGCCAGCATCACAACATTCGCTCATAAAATCCATGGCCAACTGCTCACAGATCGCTCATAAATTCCACAGCTAACTTCACAGCGCCCGCTCATAAATTCCATAGCTAATGTCGCACCGCTCGCTCATAAATTCAATAGCTAATTTCGCACCGCTCGCTCATAAATTCCATAGCTAATGTCGCACCGCTCGCTGATAAATTCAATAGCTAATTTCGCACCGCTCGCTCAAAAAATCCACGGCCAACTTCACACCGCACGCTCATAAAATCCATGGCCGACTTCGCACCGCTCGCTCATAAAATCCATGGCCGACTTCACACCGCTCGCTCATAAAATCCATGGTTAACTTCGCACCGCTCGCTCATAAATTCCACGGCCAAATTCACACCGCTCGCTCATAAGTTCCAAAGGCAACGTCGCACCGCTCGCTCATAAAATCCATGGCTAACTTCGCACCGCTCGCTCATAAATTCAATAGCTAATTTCGCACCGCTCGCTCATAAATTCCATAGCTAATGTCGCACCGCTCGCTCATAAATTCAATAGCTAATTTCGCACCGCTCGTTCATAAATTCCACGGCCAACTTCGCACCGCTCGCTCATAAATTCCACGGCCAACTGCACACAGCTCGCTAATAAATTCCACGGCCAACTTCACACCTCTCGCTCATAATATCCATGGCCCACTACGCACCGCTCGCTCATAAATTCCAAAGCCAGCTTCACACCGCTAGCTGATAAATTCCAAGGCCAACTATGCACTGCGCGCTCATAAAATCCATAGTCAACTTCACACCGCTCGATCATACATTCTATGGCTAAGTTAATACCCCTCGCTCATATATTCAATGGCTAATTTTATACCGCTCGCTCATAAATTCCATGGCCAAATTTACACCGATCGAACATAAATTCCATCGTCAACTTCACACCGCTCGAACATAAATTCCATAGCCAACTTCACACCGCTCGCTAATAAATTCCACGGCCAACTTCACACCGCTCGCTCATAAAATCCATGGCAAACTTCGCACCGCTCGCTCATAAATTCTAAAGCAAACTTTACACCGCTCGCTCATAAATTCCATGGCCAACTTCACACCGCTAGCTCATAAATTCCATGGCCAACCTAGTACCAATCGCTCATGAAATCCATTGCCAGCATCACAACGCACGCTCATAAAATCCATGGCAAACTGCTCACAGATCGCTCATAAATTCCACAGCCAACTTCACAGCGCTCGCTCATAAATTCCATAGCTAATGTCGCACCGCTCGCTCATAAATTCAATAGCTAATTTCGCACCGCTCCCTCAGAATTTCCATGACCAACTTAATACCGCTCGGTCATATATTCTATGGCTAATTTCATACCGCTCGCTCATAAATTCCGTGACAAACTTTACACCACTCGGACATAAATTCCATGGCCTACTTCACACGGTTCGCTCATAAATTCTATGGCCAACTTGACACCGCTCGCTCATAAATACCATAGCTAATTTCGCACCGCTCCCTCATCGATTCCATGGCCAACTTGCTCGGGCATGAATTCCATGGCCAACTTGACAGCGCTCGCTCATAAATTCCATAGCTAATTTCGCACCGCTCGCTCATAAATTCAAGGGCACATTTCACACCGCTCGCTCATAAATTCCACGTTCAACTTCACACCGCTCGCTCATAAAATCCATGGCCGACTTCGCACCGCTTGCTCATAAAATCCATGGCCGATTTCTCACCGCTCGCTCATAAAATCCATGGTTAACTTCGCATTGCTCGCTCATAAATTCCATAGCCAACTTCACACCGCTAGCTCATAAATTCCAAGGCCAACTTCGCACCGCTCGCTCATAAATTCCATAGCCAAATTTACACCGATCGAACATAAATTCCATCATCAACTTCACACCGCTCGAACATAAATTCCATAGCCAACTTCACACCGCTCGCTAATACATTCCATGGCCAACTTCACACCAATCGCTCATAAATTCCATGGCCAACTTAGTACCACTCGCTCATAAATTCCAGAGCCAACTTCACACCGATAGCTCATAAATTCCATAGCTAATTTCGCACCGCTCGCTCATAAATACCACGGCCAACTTCACACCGCACGCTCATAAGTTCCATAGCCAACGTCGCACCGCTCGCTCATAAATTCCATGGCCATCTTCAAACCGCTCGGTCATAATTTCCACGGCCAACTTCACACCGCTCGCTCATAAAATCCATGGCTAACTTCGCACCGCTCGCTCATAAATTCTAAAGCAAACTTTACACCGATAGATCATAAATTCCAAGGTCAACTTCGCACCGCTCGCTCATAAATTCCACGGCCAACTGCACACAGCTCGCTAATAAATTCCACGGCCAACTATGCACTGCGCGCTCATAAAATCCATAGTCAACTTCACACCGCTTCATAAACTTCATAAACCGCACACCGATCATAAATTCTATGGCTAAGTTAATACCGCTCGCTCATATATTCAATGGCTAATTTTATACCGCTCGCTCATAAATTCCATGGCCAAATTTACGCCGATAGAACATAAATTCCATCATCAACTTCACACCGCTCGAACATAAATTCCATAGCCAACTTCACACCGCTCGCTAATAAATTCCATGGGCAACTTCACACCGCTCGCTCATAAATTCAATGGCTAATTTCACACCGATTGCTCATAAATTCCATAGCCAACGTCGCACCGCTGGCTCATAAATTCCACGACCAACTGCACACAGCTCGCTAATAAATTCCACGGCCAACTTCACACCTCTCGCTCATAAAATCCATTGCCCACTTCGCACCGCTCGCTCATAAATTCCAAAGCCAGCTTCACACCGCTAGCTCAGAAATTCCAAGGCCAACTATGCACTGCGCGCTCATAAAATCCATAGCCAACTTCACACCGCTAGCTCATAAATTCCATGGCCAACTTCGTACTACTCGCTCATGAAATCCATAGCCAGCATCACACCGCTCGCTCATAAAATCCATGGCCAACTGCTCACAGATCGCTCATAAATTCCACAGCCAACTTCACAGCGCTCGCTCATAAATTCCATAGCTTATGTCGCACCGCTCGCTCATAAATTCCATAGCTAATTTTGCACCGCTCGCTCATAAATTCCACGGCCAACTTCGCACCGCTCGCTCATAAATTCCACGGCCAACTGCACACAGCTCGCTAATAAATTCCACGGCCAACTTCACACCTCTCGCTCATAAAATCCATGGCCCACTACGCACCGCTCGCTCATAAATTCCAAAGCCAGCTTCACACCGCTAGCTCATAAATTCCAAGGCCAACTATGCACTGCGCGCTCATAAAATCCATAGTCAACTTCACACCGCTCGATCATACATTCTATGGCTAAGTTAATACCCCTCGCTCATATATTCAATGGCTAATTTTATACCGCTCGCTCATAAATTCCATGGCCAAATTTACACCGATCGAACATAAATTCCATCGTCAACTTCACACCGCTCGAACATAAATTCCATAGCCAACTTCACACCGCTCGCTAATAAATTCCATGGCCAACTTCACACCGCTAGCTCATAAATTCCATGGCCAACTTAGTATCACTCGCTCATGAAATCCATATCCAGCTTCACACCGCTCGCTCATAAAATCCATGGCCAATTGCTCACAGATCGCTCATAAATTCCACAGCCAACTTCACAGCGCTCGCTCATAAATTCCATAACTAATGTCTCACCGCTCGCTCATAAATTCAATAGCTAATTTCGCACCGCTCGCTCATAAATTCCACGGCCAACTTCACACCGCTCGCTCATAAAATCCATGGCCGACTTCGCACCGCTCGCTCATAAAATCCATGGCCGACTTCACACCGCTCGCTCATAAATTCCATAGCCAACTTCACACCGCTAGCTCATAAATTTCAAGGACAACTTCGCACCGCTCGCTCTTAAATTCCATGGCCAAATTTACACCGATCGAACATAAATTCCATCGTCAACTTCACACCGCTCGAACATAAATTCCATAGCCAACTTCACACCAGTCGCTAATACATTCCATGGCCAACTTCACACCACTCGCTCATAAATTCCATGGCCAACTTAGTATCACTCGCTCATAAATTCCATGGCCAACTTAGTAACACTCGCTCATAAATTCCACGGCCAACTTCACACCGCTCGTTCATAAGTTCCATAGCCAACGTCGCACCGCTCGCTCATAAATTCCATGGCCATCTTCAAACCGCTCGGTCATAATTTCCACGGCCAACTTCACACCGCTCGCTCATAAAATCCATGGCTAACTTCGCACCGCTCGCTCATAAATTCTAAAGCAAACTTTACACCGATAGATCATAAATTCCAAGGTCAACTTCGCACCGCTCGCTCATAAATTCCACGGCCAACTGCACACAGCTCGCTAATAAATTCCACGGCCAACTATGCACTGCGCGCTTATAAAATCCATAGTCAACTTCACACCGCTTCATAAACTTCATAAACCGCACACCGATCATAAATTCTATGGCTAAGTTAATACCGCTCGCTCATATATTCAATGGCTAATTTTATACCGCTCGCTCATAAATTCCATGGCCAAATTTACGCCGATAGAACATAAATTCCATCGTCAACTTCACACCGCTCGAACATAAATTCCATAGCCAACTTCACACCGCTCGCTAATAAATTCCATGGGCAACTTCACACCGCTCGCTCATAAATTCAATGGCTAATTTCACACCGCTCGCTAATAAATTCCATGGCCAACTTCACACCGCTCGCTAATAAATTCCATGGCCAACTTCACACCGCTAGCTCATAAATTCCATGGCCAACTTAGTACCACTCGCTCATGAAATCCATTGCCAGCATTACAACATTCGCTCATAAAATCCATGGCCAACTGCTCACAGATCGCTCATAAATTCCACAGCCAACTTCACAGCGCTCGCTCATAAATCCCATAGCTAATGTCGCACCGCTCGCTCATAAATTCAATAGCTAATTTCGCACCGCTCGCTCATAAATTCCATAGCTAATGTCGCACCGCTCGCTCATAAATTCAATAGCTAATTTCGCACCGCTCACTCATAAAATCCATGGCCAACTTCACACCGCTCGGTCATAAAATCCATGGCCAACTTCACACAACTCGCTCATAAATTCCTTAGGCAACTTCATACCGCTCGCTCGTAAATTCCAGAGCCAACTTCACACCGATAGCTCATAAATTCCATTGCTAATTTCGCACCGCGCGCTCATAAATTCCACGGCCAACTTCACACCGCTCGCTCATAAAATCCATGGCCAACTTCGCACCGCTCGCTCAAAAATTCCATAGCTAATTACGCACCGCTAGCTCATAAATTCCATGGCCAACTTAGTACCGCTCGCTCATAAAATCCATAGCCATTTTCTCACCGCTCGCTCATAATTTCCATGACCAACTTAATACCGCTCGCTCATAAATTCAAGGGCTAATTTCATACCGCACGCTCATAAATTCCATGGCCATCTTCACACCACTCGCTCATAAATTCCATGGGCAACTTCGCACATCTCGCTCATAAAATCCATAGCCAATTTCACACCGCTCGCTCAAAAATTCCATAGCTAATGTCGCACCGCTCGCTCATAAATTCCATAGCTAATTTCGCACCGCTCGCTCACAGATTCCATGTCGAACTTGACACCTCTTGGGCATCAATTCCATGGCCAACTTGACACCGCTCGTTCATAAATTCCATAGCTACTTTCGCACCGCTCGCTCAGAAATTCAATGGCTATTTTCACACCACTCGCTCATAAATTCCATGGGCAACTTCACACCGCTCGAACATAAATTCCATAGCCAACTTCACACCAGTCGCTAATACATTCCATGGCCAACTTCACACCACTCGCTCATAAATTCCATGGCCAACTTAGTACCACTCGCTCATAAATTCCAGGGCCAACTTAGTACCACTCGCTCATAAATTCCAGAGCCAACTTCACACCGATAGCTCATAAATTCTATAGCTAATTTCGCACCGCTCGCTCATAAATTCCACGGCCAACTTCACACCGCTCGCTCATAAAATCCATGGCCGACTTCGCACCGCTCGCTCATAAAATCCATGGCCGACTTCACACCGCTCGCTCATAAATTCCATAGCCAACTTCACACCGCTAGCTCATAAATTTCAAGGCCAACTTCGCACCGCTCGCTCATAAATTCCATGGCCAAATTTACACCGATCGAACATAAATTCCATCGTCAACTTCACACCGCTCGAACATAAATTGCATAGCCAACTTCACACCAGTCGCTAATACATTCCATGGCCAACTTCACACCACTCGCTCATAAATTCCATGGCCAACTTAGTACCACTCGCTCATAAATTCCATGGCCAACTTAGTAACACTCGCTCATAAATTCCACGGCCAACTTCACACCGCTCGCTCATAAGTTCCATAGCCAACGTCGCACCGCTCGCTCATAAATTCCATGGCCATCTTCAAACCGCTCGCTCATAATTTCCACGGCCAACTTCACACCGCTAGCTCATAAATTCCATGGCCAACCTAGTACCAATCGCTCATGAAATCCATTGCCAGCATCACAACATTTGCTCATAAAATCCATGGCCAACTGCTCACAGATCGCTCATAAATTCCACAGCTAACTTCACAGCGCTCGCTCATAAATTCCATAGCTAATGTCGCACCGCTCGCTCATAAATTCAATAGTTAATTTCGCACCGCTCGCTCATAAATTCCATAGCTAATGTCGCACCGCTCGCTTATAAATTCAATAGCTAATTTCGCACCGCTCGCTCATAAAATCCACGGCCAACTTCACACAGCACGCTCATAAAATCCATGGCCGACTTCGCACTCATTCGCATAAATCCCATAGCTAATGTCGCACCGCTCGCTCATAAATTCAATAGCTAATTTCGCACCGCTCGCTCATAAATTCCATAGCTAATGTCGCACCGCTCGCTCATAAATTCAATAGCTAATTTCGCACCGCTCACTCATAAAATCCATGGCCAACTTCACACCGCTCGGTCATAAAATCCATGGCCAACTTCACACAACTCGCTCATAAATTCCTTAGGCAACTTCATACCGCTCGCTCGTAAATTCCAGAGCCAACTTCACACCGATAGCTCATAAATTCCATTGCTAATTTCGCACCGCTCGCTCATAAATTCCACGGCCAACTTCACACCGCTCGCTCATAAAATCCATTGCCAACTTCGCACCGCTCGCTCAAAAATTCCATAGCTAATTACGCACCGCTAGCTCATAAATTCCATGGCCAACTTAGTACCGCTCGCTCATAAAATCCATAGCCATTTTCTCACCGCTCGCTCATAATTTCCATGACCAACTTAATACCGCTCGCTCATAAATTCAAGGGCTAATTTCATACCGCACGCTCATAAATTCCATGGCCATCTTCACACCACTCGCTCATAAATTCCATGGGCAACTTCGCACATCTCGCTCATAAAATCCATAGCCAATTTCACACCGCTCGCTCAAAAATTCCATAGCTAATGTCGCACCGCTCGCTCATAAATTCCATAGCTAATTTCGTACCGCTCGCTCACAGATTCCATGTCGAACTTGACACCTCTTGGGCATCAATTCCATGGCCAAGTTGACACCGCTCGTTCATAAATTCCATAGCTACTTTCGCACCGCTCGCTCAGAAATTCAATGGCTATTTTCACACCACTCGCTCATAAATTCCATGGGCAACTTCACACCGCTCGAACATAAATTCCATAGCCAACTTCACACCAGTCGCTAATACATTCCATGGCCAACTTCACACCACTCGCTCATAAATTCCATGGCCAACTTAGTACCACTCGCTCATAAATTCCAGGGCCAACTTAGTACCACTCGCTCATAAATTCCAGAGCCAACTTCACACCGATAGCTCATAAATTCCATAGCTAATTTCGCACCTTTCGCTCATAAATTCCACGGCCAACTTCACACCGCTCGCTCATAAAATCCATGGCCGACTTCGCACCGCTCGCTCATAAAATCCATGGCCGACTTCACACCGCTCGCTCATAAATTCCATAGCCAACTTCACACCGCTAGCTCATAAATTTCAAGGCCAACTTCGCACCGCTCGCTCATAAATTCCATGGCCAAATTTACACCGATCGAACATAAATTCCATCGTCAACTTCACACCGCTCGAACATAAATTGCATAGCCAACTTCACACCAGTCGCTAATACATTCCATGGCCAACTTCACACCACTCGCTCATAAATTCCATGGCCAACTTAGTACCACTCGCTCATAAATTCCATGGCCAACTTAGTAACACTCGCTGATAAATTCCACGGCCAACTTCACACCGCTCGCTCATAAGTTCCATAGCCAACGTCGCACCGCTCGCTCATAAATTCCATGGCCATCTTCAAACCGCTCGCTCATAATTTCCACGGCCAACTTCACACCGCTAGCTCATAAATTCCATGGCCAACCTAGTACCAATCGCTCATGAAATCCATTGCCAGCATCACAACATTTGCTCATAAAATCCATGGCCAACTGCTCACAGATCGCTCATAAATTCCACAGCTAACTTCACAGCGCTCGCTCATAAATTCCATAGCTAATGTCGCACCGCTCGCTCATAAATTCAATAGTTAATTTCGCACCGCTCGCTCATAAATTCCATAGCTAATGTCGCACCGCTCGCTGATAAATTCAATAGCTAATTTCGCACCGCTCGCTCATAAAATCCACGGCCAACTTCACACAGCACGCTCATAAAATCCATGGCCGACTTCGCACCGCTCGCTCATAAAATCCATGGCCGACTTCACACCGCTCGCTCATAAAATCCATGGCCGACTTCGCACCGCTCGCTCATAAAATCCATGGCCGACTTCACACCGCTCGCTCATAAATTCCATAGCCAACTTCACACCGCTAGCTCATAAATTTCAAGGCCAACTTCGCACCGCTCGCTCATAAATTCCATGGCCAAATTTACACCGATCGAACATAAATTCCATCGTCAACTTCACACCGCTCGAACATAAATTGCATAGCCAACTTCACACCAGTCGCTAATACATTCCATGGCCAACTTCACACCACTCGCTCATAAATTCCATGGCCAACTTAGTACCACTCGCTCATAAATTCCATGGCCAACTTAGTAACACTCGCTCATAAATTCCACGGCCAACTTCACACCGCTCGCTCATAAGTTCCATAGCCAACGTCGCACCGCTCGCTCATAAATTCCACGGCCAACTGCACACAGCTCGCTAGTAAATTCCATGGCCAACTTCACACCTCTCGCTCATAAAATCCATGGCCCACTTCACACCGCTAGCTCATAAATTCCATGGCCAACTTAGTACCAATCGCTCATGAAATCCATTGCCAGCATCACACCGCTCGCTCATAAAATCCATGGCCAACTGCTCACAGATCGCTCATAAATTCCACTGCCAACATCACAGCCCTCGCTCATCAATACCATAGCTAATGTCGCACCGCTCGCTCATAAATTCCATAGCTAATTTCGCACCGCTCGCTCATAAATTCCACGGCCAACATCACACCGCTCGCTCATAAAATCCATGGCCGACTTCGCACCGCTCGCTCATAAAATCCATGGCCGACTGCACACAGCTCGCGAATAAATTCCACGGCCAACTTCACACCTCTCGCTCATAAAATTCATGGCCCACTTCGCACCGCTCGCTCATAAATTCCAAAGCCAGCTTCACACCGCTAGCTCATAAATTCCAAGGCCAACTATGCACTGCGCGCTCATAAAATCCATAGTCAACTTCACACCGCTCGATCATACATTCTATGGCTAAGTTAATACCCCTCGCTCATATATTCAATGGCTAATTTTATACCGCTCGCTCATAAATTCCATGGCCAAATTTACACCGATCGAACATAAATTCCATCGTCAACTTCACACCGCTCGAACATAAATTCCATAGCCAACTTCACACCGCTCGCTACTAAATTCCATGGCCAACTTCACACCGCTAGCTCATAAATTCCATGACCAACTTAGTACCACTCGCTCATGAAATCCATATCCAGCATCACACCGCTCGCTCGTAAAATCCATGGCCAATTGCTCACAGATCGCATTAAATTCCACAGCCAACTTCACAGCGCTCGCTCATAAATTCCATAGCTAATGTCTCACCGCTCGCTCATAAATTCAATAGCTAATTTCGCACCGCTCGCTCATAAATTCCACGGCCAACTTCACACCGCTCGCTCATAAAATCCATGGCCGACTTCGCACCGTTCGCTCATAAAATCCATGGCCGACTTCACACCGCTCGCTAATAAATTCCATAGCCAACGTCGCACCGCTCGCTCATAAATTCCACGGCCAACTGCACACAGCTCGCTAGTAAATTCCATGGCCAACTTCACACCTCTCGCTCATAAAATCCATGGCCCACTTCACACCGCTAGCTCATAAATTCCATGGCCAACTTAGTACCAATCGCTCATGAAATCCATTGCCAGCATCACACCGCTCGCTCATAAAATCCATGGCCAACTGCTCACAGATCGCTCATAAATTCCACTGCCAACATCACAGCCCTCGCTCATCAATACCATAGCTAATGTCGCACCGCTCGCTCATAAATTCCATAGCTAATTTCGCACCGCTCGCTCATAAATTCCACGGCCAACATCACACCGCTCGCTCATAAAATCCATGGCCGACTTCGCACCGCTCGCTCATAAAATCCATGGCCGACTGCACACAGCTCGCGAATAAATTCCACGGCCAACTTCACACCTCTCGCTCATAAAATTCATGGCCCACTTCGCACCGCTCGCTCATAAATTCCAAAGCCAGCTTCACACCGCTAGCTCATAAATTCCAAGGCCAACTATGCACTGCGCGCTCATAAAATCCATAGTCAACTTCACACCGCTCGATCATACATTCTATGGCTAAGTTAATACCCCTCGCTCATATATTCAATGGCTAATTTTATACCGCTCGCTCATAAATTCCATGGCCAAATTTACACCGATCGAACATAAATTCCATCGTCAACTGCACACCGCTCGAACATAAATTCAAGGGCTAATTTCATACCGCACGCTCATAAATTCCATGGCCATCTTCACACCACTCGCTCATAAATTCCATGGCCAACTTAGTACCACTCGCTCATAAATTCCAGGGCCAACTTAGTACCGCTCGCTCATAAATTCCATAGCTAATGTCGCACCGCTCGCTCATAAATTCAATAGCTAATTTTGCACCGCTCGCTCATAAATTCCACGGCCAACTTCGCACCGCTCGCTCATAAATTCCACGGCCAACTGCACACAGCTCGCTAATAAATTCCACGGCCAACTTCACACCTCTCGCTCATAAAATCCATGGCCCACTACGCACCGCTCGCTCATAAATTCCAAAGCCAGCTTCACACCGCTAGCTCATAAATTCCAAGGCCAACTATGCACTGCGCGCTCATAAAATCCATAGTCAACTTCACACCGCTCGATCATACATTCTATGGCTAAGTTAATACCCCTCGCTCATATATTCAATGGCTAATTTTATACCGCTCGCTCATAAATTCCATGGCCAAATTTACACCGATCGAACATAAATTCCATCGTCAACTTCACACCGCTCGAACATAAATTCCATAGCCAACTTCACACCGCTCGCTAATAAATTCCATGGCCAACTTCACACCGCTAGCTCATAAATTCCATGGCCAACTTAGTACCACTCGCTCATGAAATCCATATCCAGCATCACACCGCTCGCTCATAAAATCCATGGCCAATTGCTCACAGATCGCTTTAAATTCCACAGCCAACTTCACAGCGCTCGCTCATAAATTCCATAGCTAATGTCTCACCGCTCGCTCATAAATTCAATAGCTAATTTCGCACCGCTCGCTCATAAATTCCACGGCCAACTTCACACCGCTCGCTCATAAAATCCATGGCCGACTTCGCACCGCTCGCTCATAAAATCCATGGCCGACTTCACACCGCTCGCTCATAAATTCCATAGCCAACTTCACACCGCTAGCTCATAAATTTCAAGGACAACTTCGCACCGCTCGCTCATAAATTCCATGGCCAAATTTACACCGATCGAACATAAATTCCATCGTCAACTTCACACCGCTCGAACATAAATTCCATAGCCAACTTCACACCAGTCGCTAATACATTCCATGGCCAACTTCACACCACTCGCTCATAAATTCCATGGCCAACTTAGTACCACTCGCTCATAAATTCCATGGCCAACTTAGTAACACTCGCTCATAAATTCCACGGCCAACTTCACACCGCTCGTTCATAAGTTCCATAGCCAACGTCGCACCGCTCGCTCATAAATTCCATGGCCATCTTCAAACCGCTCGCTCATAATTTCCACGGCCAACTTCACACCGCTCGCTCATAAAATCCATGGCTAACTTCGCACCGCTCGCTCATAAATTCTAAAGCAAACTTTACACCGATAGATCATAAATTCCAAGGCCAACTTCGCACCGTTCGCTCATAAATTCCACTGCCAACTGCACACAGCTCGCTAATAAATTCCACGGCCAACTTCACACCTCTCGCTCATAAAATCCATGGCCCACTACGCACCGCTCGCTCATAAACTCCAAAGCCAGCTTCACACCGCTAGCTCATAAATTCCAAGGCCAACTATGCACTGCGAGCTCATAAAATCCATAGTCAACTTCACACCGCTCGATCATACATTCTATGGCTAAGTTAATACCGCTCGCTCATATATTCAATGGCTAATTTTATACCGCTCGCACATAAATTCCATGGCCAAATTTACACCGATCGAACATAAATTCCATCGTCAACTTCACACCGCTCGAACATAAATTCCATAGCCAACTTCACACCGCTCGCTAATAAATTCCATGGCCAACTTCACACCGCTAGCTCATAAATTCCATGACCAACTTAGTACCACTCGCTCATGAAATCCATATCCAGCATCACACCGCTCGCTCATAAAATCCATGGCCAATTGCTCACAGATCGCATTAAATTCCACAGCCAACTTCACAGCGCTCGCTCATAAATTCCATAGCTAATGTCTCACCGCTCGCTCATAAATTCAATAGCTAATTTCGCACCGCTCGCTCATAAATTCCACGGCCAACTTCACACCGCTCGCTCATAAAATCCATGGCCGACTTCGCACCGTTCGCTCATAAAATCCATGGCCGACTTCACACCGCTCGCTAATAAATTCCATAGCCAACGTCGCACCGCTCGCTCATAAATTCCACGGCCAACTGCACACAGCTCGCTAGTAAATTCCATGGCCAACTTCACACCTCTCGCTCATAAAATCCATGGCCCACTTCACACCGCTAGCTCATAAATTCCATGGCCAACTTAGTACCAATCGCTCATGAAATCCATTGCCAGCATCACACCGCTCGCTCATAAAATCCATGGCCAACTGCTCACAGATCGCTCATAAATTCCACTGCCAACATCACAGCCCTCGCTCATCAATACCATAGCTAATGTCGCACCGCTCGCTCATAAATTCCATAGCTAATTTCGCACCGCTCGCTCATAAATTCCACGGCCAACATCACACCGCTCGCTCATAAAATCCATGGCCGACTTCGCACCGCTCGCTCATAAAATCCATGGCCGACTGCACACAGCTCGCGAATAAATTCCACGGCCAACTTCACACCTCTCGCTCATAAAATTCATGGCCCACTTCGCACCGCTCGCTCATAAATTCCAAAGCCAGCTTCACACCGCTAGCTCATAAATTCCAAGGCCAACTATGCACTGCGCGCTCATAAAATCCATAGTCAACTTCACACCGCTCGATCATACATTCTATGGCTAAGTTAATACCCCTCGCTCATATATTCAATGGCTAATTTTATACCGCTCGCTCATAAATTCCATGGCCAAATTTACACCGATCGAACATAAATTCCATCGTCAACTGCACACCGCTCGAACATAAATTCAAGGGCTAATTTCATACCGCACGCTCATAAATTCCATGGCCATCTTCACACCACTCGCTCATAAATTCCATGGGCAACTTCGCACATCTCGCTCATAAAATCCATAGCCAATTTCACACCGCTCGCTCAAAAATTCCATAGCTAATGTCGCACCGCTCGCTCATAAATTCCATAGCTAATTTCGCACCGCTCGCTCACAGATTCCATGTCGAACTTGACACCTCTTGGGCATCAATTCCATGGCCAACTTGACACCGCTCGTTCATAAATTCCATAGCTACTTTCGCACCGCTCGCTCAGAAATTCAATGGCTATTTTCACACCACTCGCTCATAAATTCCATGGGCAACTTCACACCGCTCGAACATAAATTCCATAGCCAACTTCACACCAGTCGCTAATACATTCCATGGCCAACTTCACACCACTCGCTCATAAATTCCATGGCCAACTTAGTACCACTCGCTCATAAATTCCAGGGCCAACTTAGTACCACTCGCTCATAAATTCCAGAGCCAACTTCACACCGATAGCTCATAAATTCCATAGCTAATTTCGCACCGCTCGCTCATAAATTCCACGGCCAACTTCACACCGCTCGCTCATAAAATCCATGGCCGACTTCGCACCGCTCGCTCATAAAATCCATGGCCGACTTCACACCGCTCGCTCATAAATTCCATAGCCAACTTCACACCGCTAGCTCATAAATTTCAAGGCCAACTTCGCACCGCTCGCTCATAAATTCCATGGCCAAATTTACACCGATCGAACATAAATTCCATCGTCAACTTCACACCGCTCGAACATAAATTGCATAGCCAACTTCACACCAGTCGCTAATACATTCCATGGCCAACTTCACACCACTCGCTCATAAATTCCATGGCCAACTTAGTACCACTCGCTCATAAATTCCATGGCCAACTTAGTAACACTCGCTCATAAATTCCACGGCCAACTTCACACCGCTCGCTCATAAGTTCCATAGCCAACGTCGCACCGCTCGCTCATAAATTCCATGGCCATCTTCAAACCGCTCGCTCATAATTTCCACGGCCAACTTCACACCGCTAGCTCATAAATTCCACGGCCAAATTCACACCGCTCTCTCATAAATTCCATGGCCATCTTCAAACCGCTCGCTCATAAAATCCATGGCTAACTTCGCACCGCTCGCTCATAAATTCTAAAGCAAACTTTACACCGCTCGCTCATAAATTCCATGGCCAACTTCACACCGCTAGCTCATAAATTCCATGGCCAACCTAGTACCAATCGCTCATGAAATCCATTGCCAGCATCACAACGCTCGCTCATAAAATCCATGGCCAACTGCTCACAGATCGTTCATAAATTCCACAGCCAACTTCACAGCGCTCGCTCATAAATTCCATAGCTAATGTCGCACCGCTCGCTCATAAATTCAATAGCTAATTTCGCACCGCTCGCTCATAAATTCCATAGCTAATGTCGCACCGCTCGCTCATAAATTCAATAGCTAATTTCGCACCGCTCGCTCATACATTCCATGGCCAACTTCACACCACTCGCTCATAAATTCCATGGCCAACTTAGTACCACTCGCTCATAAATTCCATGGCCAACTTAGTACCACTCGCTCATAAATTCCAGAGCCAACTTCACATCGATAGCTCATAAATTCCATAGCTAATTTCGCACCGCTCGCTCATAAATTCCACGGCCAACTGCACATAGCTCGCTAATAAATTCCACGGCCAACTTCACACATCTCGCTCATAAAATCCATGGCCCACTTCGCACCGGTAGCTCATAAATTCCAAAGCCAGCTTCACACCGCTCGCTCATAAAATCCATGGCCAAATTTACACCGATCGAACATAAATTTCATCGTCAACTTCACACCGCTCGAACATAAATTCCATAGCCAACTTCACACCAGTCGCTAATACATTCCATGGCCAACTTCACACCACTCGCTCATAAATTCCATGGCCAACTTAGTACCACTCGCTCATAAATTCCATGGCCAACTTAATACCACTCGCTCATAAATTCCAGAGCCAACTTCACACCGATAGCTCATAAATTCCATAGCTAATTTCGCACCGCTCGCTCATAAATTCCACGGCCAACTTCACACCGCTCGCTCATAAAATCCATGGCCGACTTCGCACCGCTCGCTCATAAAATCCATGGCCGACTTCACACCGCTCGCTCATAAATTCCATGGCCAACTTAGTACCACTCGCTCATAAATTCCATGGCCAACTTAGTAACACTCGCTCATAAATTCCACGGCCAACTTCACACCGCTCGCTCATAAGTTCCATAGCCAACGTCGCACCGCTCGCTCATAAATTCCATGGCCATCTTCAAACCGCTCGCTCATAATTTCCACGGCCAACTTCACACCGCTAGCTCATAAATTCCATGGCCAACCTAGTACCAATCGCTCATGAAATCCATTGCCAGCATCACAACATTCGCTCATAAAATCCATGGCCAACTGCTCACAGATCGCTCATAAATTCCACAGCTAACTTCACAGCGCCCGCTCATAAATTCCATAGCTAATGTCGCACCGCTCGCTCATAAATTCAATAGCTAATTTCGCACCGCTCGCTCATAAATTCCATAGCTAATGTCGCACCGCTCGCTTATAAATTCAATAGCTAATTTCGCACCGCTCGCTCAAAAAATCCACGGCCAACTTCACACCGCACGCTCATAAAATCCATGGCCGACTTCGCACCGCTCGCTCATAAAATCCATGGCCGACTTCACACCGCTCGCTCATAAAATCCATGGTTAACTTCGCACAGATCGCTCATAAATTCCACAGCCAACTTCACAGCGCTCGCTCATAAATTCCATAGCTTATGTCGCACCGCTCGCTCATAAATTCCATAGCTAATTTCGCACCGCTCGCTCATAAATTCCATAGCTTATGTCGCACCGCTCGCTCATAAATTCCATAGCTAATTTCGCACCGCTCGCTCATAAATTCAATGGCTAATTTCACACCGCTTGCTCATAAATTCCATGGCCAACTTCACGCCACTCGCTCATAAATTCCTTGGGCAACTTCATACCGCTCGCTCATAAATTCCATAGCCAACGTCGCACCGTTCTCTCATAAATTCCATGGCCATCTTCAAACCGCTCGCTCATAAAATCCATGGCTAACTTCGCACCGCTCGCTCATAAATTCTAAAGCAAACTTTACACCGCTCGCTCATAAATTCCATGGCCAACTTCACACCGCTAGCTCATAAATTCCATGTCCAACCTAGTACCAATCGCTCATAAAATCCATTGCCAGCATCACAACGCTCGCTCATAAAATCCATGGCCAACTGCTCACAGATCGTTCATAAATTCCACAGCCAACTTCACAGCGCTCGCTCATAAATTCCATAGCTAATGTCGCACCGCTCGCTCATAAATTCAATAGCTAATTTCGCACCGCTCGCTCATAAATTCCATAGCTAATGTCGCACCGCTGGCTCATAAATTCAATAGCTAATTTTGCACCGCTCGCTCATAAATTCCACGGCCAACTTCGCACCGCTCGCTCATAAATTCCATAGCTAATGTCGCACCGCTCGCTCATAAATTCAATAGCTAATTTTGCACCGCTCGCTCATAAATTCCACGGCCAACTTCGCACCGCTCGCTCATAAATTCCACGGCCAACTGCACACAGCTCGCTAATAAATTCCACGGCCAACTTCACACCTCTCGCTCATAAAATCCATGGCCCACTACGCACCGCTCGCTCATAAATTCCAAAGCCAGCTTCACACCGCTAGCTCATAAATTCCAAGGCCAACTATGCACTGCGCGCTCATAAAATCCATAGTCAACTTCACACCGCTCGATCATACATTCTATGGCTAAGTTAATACCCCTCGCTCATATATTCAATGGCTAATTTTATACCGCTCGCTCGTAAATTCCATGGCCAAATTTACACCGATCGAACATAAATTCCATCGTCAACTTCACACCGCTCGAACATAAATTCCATAGCCAACTTCACACCGCTCGCTAATAAATTCCATGGCCAACTTCACACCGCTAGCTCATAAATTCCATGGCCAACTTAGTACCACTCGCTCATGAAATCCATATCCAGCATCACACCGCTCGCTCATAAAATCCATGGCCAATTGCTCACAGATCGCTTTAAATTCCACAGCCAACTTCACAGCGCTCGCCCATAAATTCCATAGCTAATGTCTCACCGCTCGCTCATAAATTCAATAGCTAATTTCGCACCGCTCGCTCATAAATTCCACGGCCAACTTCACACCGCTCGCTCATAAAATCCATGGCCGACTTCGCACCGCTCGCTCATAAATTCCATGGCCGACTTCACACCGCTCGCTCATAAATTCCATAGCCAACTTCACACCGCTAGCTCATAAATTTCAAGGACAACTTCGCACCGCTCGCTCATAAATTCCATGGCCAAATTTACACCGATCGAACATAAATTCCATCGTCAACTTCACACCGCTCGAACATAAATTCCATAGCCAACTTCACACCAGTCGCTAATACATTCCATGGCCAACTTCACACCACTCGCTCATAAATTCCATGGCCAACTTCACACCGCTAGCTCATAAATTCCATGTCCAACCTAGTACCAATCGCTCATGAAATCCATTGCCAGCATCACAACGCTCGCTCATAAAATCCATGGCCAACTGCTCACAGATCGTTCATAAATTCCACAGCCAACTTCACAGCGCTCGCTCATAAATTCCATAGCTAATGTCGCACCGCTCGCTCATAAATTCAATAGCTAATTTCGCACCGCTCGCTCATAAATTCCATAGCTAATGTCGCACCGCTCGCTCATAAATTCAATAGCTAATTTTGCACCGCTCGCTCATAAATTCCACGGCCAACTTCGCACCGCTCGCTCATAAATTCCACGGACAACAGCACACAGCTCGCTAATAAATTCCACGGCCAACTTCACACCTCTCGCTCATAAAATCCATGGCCCACTACGCACCGCTCGCTCATAAACTCCAAAGCCAGCTTCACACCGCTAGCTCATAAATTCCAAGGCCAACTATGCACTGCGAGCTCATAAAATCCATAGTCAACTTCACACCGCTCGATCATACATTCTATGGCTAAGTTAATACCGCTCGCTCATATATTCAATGGCTAATTTTATACCGCTCGCACATAAATTCCATGGCCAAATTTACACCGATCGAACATAAATTCCATCGTCAACTTCACACCGCTCGAACATAAATTCCATAGCCAACTTCACACCGCTCGCTAATAAATTCCATGGCCAACTTCACACCGCTAGCTCATAAATTCCATGACCAACTTAGTACCACTCGCTCATGAAATCCATATCCAGCATCACACCGCTCGCTCATAAAATCCATGGCCAATTGCTCACAGATCGCATTAAATTCCACAGCCAACTTCACAGCGCTCGCTCATAAATTCCATAGCTAATGTCTCACCGCTCGCTCATAAATTCAATAGCTAATTTCGCACCGCTCGCTCATAAATTCCATAGCCAACGTCGCACCGCTCGCTCATAAATTCCACGGCCAACTGCACACAGCTCGCTAGTAAATTCCATGGACAACTTCACACCTCTCGCTCATAAAATCCATGGCCCACTTCACACCGCTAGCTCATAAATTCCATGGCCAACTTAGTACCAATCGCTCATGAAATCCATTGCCAGCATCACACCGCTCGCTCATAAAATCCATGGCCAACTGCTCACAGATCGCTCATAAATTCCACAGCCAACATCACAGCCCTCGCTCATAAATACCATAGCTAATGTCGCACCGCTCGCTCATAAATTCCATAGCTAATTTCGCACCGCTCGCTCATAAATTCCACGGCCAACATCACACCGCTCGCTCATAAAATCCATGGCCGACTTCGCACCGCTCGCTCATAAAATCCATGGCCGACTGCACACAGCTCGCGAATAAATTCCACGGCCAACTTCACACCTCTCGCTCATAAAATTCATGGCCCACTTCGCACCGCTCGCTCATAAATTCCAAAGCCAGCTTCACACCGCTAGCTCATAAATTCCAAGGCCAACTATGCACTGCGCGCTCATAAAATCCATAGTCAACTTCACACCGCTCGATCATACATTCTATGGCTAAGTTAATACCCCTCGCTCATATATTCAATGGCTAATTTTATACCGCTCGCTCATAAATTCCATGGCCAAATTTACACCGATCGAACATAAATTCCATCGTCAACTGCACACCGCTCGAACATAAATTCCATAGCCAACTTCACACCGCTCGCTAATAAATTCCATGGCCAACTTCACACCGCTAGCTCATAAATTCCATGGCCAACTTCGTACTACTCGCTCATGAAATCCATAGCCAGCATCACACCGCTCGCTCATAAAATCCATGGCCAACTGCTCACAGATCGCTCATAAATTCCACAGCCAACTTCACAGCGCTCGCTCATAAATTCCATAGCTTATGTCGCACCGCTCGCTCATAAATTCCATAGCTAATTTCGCACCGCTCGCTCATAAATTCCATAGCTTATGTCGCACCGCTCGCTCATAAATTCCATAGCTAATTTCGCACCGCTCGCTCATAAATTCAATGGCTAATTTCACACCGCTTGCTCATAAATTCCATGGCCAACTTCACGCCACTCGCTCATAAATTCCTTGGGCAACTTCATACCGCTCGCTCATAAATTCCATAGCCAACGTCGCACCGTTCTCTCATAAATTCCATGGCCATCTTCAAACCGCTCGCTCATAAAATCCATGGCTAACTTCGCACCGCTCGCTCATAAATTCTAAAGCAAACTTTACACCGCTCGCTCATAAATTCCATGGCCAACTTCACACCGCTAGCTCATAAATTCCATGTCCAACCTAGTACCAATCGCTCATAAAATCCATTGCCAGCATCACAACGCTCGCTCATAAAATCCATGGCCAACTGCTCACAGATCGTTCATAAATTCCACAGCCAACTTCACAGCGCTCGCTCATAAATTCCATAGCTAATGTCGCACCGCTCGCTCATAAATTCAATAGCTAATTTCGCACCGCTCGCTCATAAATTCCATAGCTAATGTCGCACCGCTCGCTCATAAATTCAATAGCTAATTTCGCACCGCTCGCTCATAAATTCCATAGCTAATGTCGCACCGCTCGCTCATAAATTCAATAGCTAATTTTGCACCGCTCGCTCATAAATTCCACGGCCAACTTCGCACCGCTCGCTCATAAATTCCACGGCCAACTGCACACAGCTCGCTAATAAATTCCACGGCCAACTTCACACCTCTCGCTCATAAAATCCATGGCCCACTACGCACCGCTCGCTCATAAATTCCAAAGCCAGCTTCACACCGCTAGCTCATAAATTCCAAGGCCAACTATGCACTGCGCGCTCATAAAATCCATAGTCAACTTCACACCGCTCGATCATACATTCTATGGCTAAGTTAATACCCCTCGCTCATATATTCAATGGCTAATTTTATACCGCTCGCTCGTAAATTCCATGGCCAAATTTACACCGATCGAACATAAATTCCATCGTCAACTTCACACCGCTCGAACATAAATTCCATAGCCAACTTCACACCGCTCGCTAATAAATTCCATGGCCAACTTCACACCGCTAGCTCATAAATTCCATGGCCAACTTAGTACCACTCGCTCATGAAATCCATATCCAGCATCACACCGCTCGCTCATAAAATCCATGGCCAATTGCTCACAGATCGCTTTAAATTCCACAGCCAACTTCACAGCGCTCGCCCATAAATTCCATAGCTAATGTCTCACCGCTCGCTCATAAATTCAATAGCTAATTTCGCACCGCTCGCTCATAAATTCCACGGCCAACTTCACACCGCTCGCTCATAAAATCCATGGCCGACTTCGCACCGCTCGCTCATAAATTCCATGGCCGACTTCACACCGCTCGCTCATAAATTCCATAGCCAACTTCACACCGCTAGCTCATAAATTTCAAGGACAACTTCGCACCGCTCGCTCATAAATTCCATGGCCAAATTTACACCGATCGAACATAAATTCCATCGTCAACTTCACACCGCTCGAACATAAATTCCATAGCCAACTTCACACCAGTCGCTAATACATTCCATGGCCAACTTCACACCACTCGCTCATAAATTCCATAGCCAACTTCACACCGCTAGCTCATAAATTTCAAGGACAACTTCGCACCGCTCGCTCATAAATTCCATGGCCAAATTTACACCGATCGAACATAAATTCCATCGTCAACTTCACACCGCTCGAACATAAATTCCATAGCCAACTTCACACCAGTCGCTAATACATTCCATGGCCAACTTCACACCACTCGCTCATAAATTCCATGGCCAACTTCACACCGCTAGCTCATAAATTCCATGTCCAACCTAGTACCAATCGCTCATGAAATCCATTGCCAGCATCACAACGCTCGCTCATAAAATCCATGGCCAACTGCTCACAGATCGTTCATAAATTCCACAGCCAACTTCACAGCGCTCGCTCATAAATTCCATAGCTAATGTCGCACCGCTCGCTCATAAATTCAATAGCTAATTTCGCACCGCTCGCTCATAAATTCCATAGCTAATGTCGCACCGCTCGCTCATAAATTCAATAGCTAATTTTGCACCGCTCGCTCATAAATTCCACGGCCAACTTCGCACCGCTCGCTCATAAATTCCACGGACAACTGCACACAGCTCGCTAATAAATTCCACGGCCAACTTCACACCTCTCGCTCATAAAATCCATGGCCCACTACGCACCGCTCGCTCATAAACTCCAAAGCCAGCTTCACACCGCTAGCTCATAAATTCCAAGGCCAACTATGCACTGCGAGCTCATAAAATCCATAGTCAACTTCACACCGCTCGATCATACATTCTATGGCTAAGTTAATACCGCTCGCTCATATATTCAATGGCTAATTTTATACCGCTCGCACATAAATTCCATGGCCAAATTTACACCGATCGAACATAAATTCCATCGTCAACTTCACACCGCTCGAACATAAATTCCATAGCCAACTTCACACCGCTCGCTAATAAATTCCATGGCCAACTTCACACCGCTAGCTCATAAATTCCATGACCAACTTAGTACCACTCGCTCATGAAATCCATATCCAGCATCACACCGCTCGCTCATAAAATCCATGGCCAATTGCTCACAGATCGCATTAAATTCCACAGCCAACTTCACAGCGCTCGCTCATAAATTCCATAGCTAATGTCTCACCGCTCGCTCATAAATTCAATAGCTAATTTCGCACCGCTCGCTCATAAATTCCATAGCCAACGTCGCACCGCTCGCTCATAAATTCCACGGCCAACTGCACACAGCTCGCTAGTAAATTCCATGGACAACTTCACACCTCTCGCTCATAAAATCCATGGCCCACTTCACACCGCTAGCTCATAAATTCCATGGCCAACTTAGTACCAATCGCTCATGAAATCCATTGCCAGCATCACACCGCTCGCTCATAAAATCCATGGCCAACTGCTCACAGATCGCTCATAAATTCCACAGCCAACATCACAGCCCTCGCTCATAAATACCATAGCTAATGTCGCACCGCTCGCTCATAAATTCCATAGCTAATTTCGCACCGCTCGCTCATAAATTCCACGGCCAACATCACACCGCTCGCTCATAAAATCCATGGCCGACTTCGCACCGCTCGCTCATAAAATCCATGGCCGACTGCACACAGCTCGCGAATAAATTCCACGGCCAACTTCACACCTCTCGCTCATAAAATTCATGGCCCACTTCGCACCGCTCGCTCATAAATTCCAAAGCCAGCTTCACACCGCTAGCTCATAAATTCCAAGGCCAACTATGCACTGCGCGCTCATAAAATCCATAGTCAACTTCACACCGCTCGATCATACATTCTATGGCTAAGTTAATACCCCTCGCTCATATATTCAATGGCTAATTTTATACCGCTCGCTCATAAATTCCATGGCCAAATTTACACCGATCGAACATAAATTCCATCGTCAACTGCACACCGCTCGAACATAAATTCCATAGCCAACTTCACACCGCTCGCTAATAAATTCCATGGCCAACTTCACACCGCTAGCTCATAAATTCCATGGCCAACTTCGTACTACTCGCTCATGAAATCCATAGCCAGCATCACACCGCTCGCTCATAAAATCCATGGCCAACTGCTCACAGATCGCTCATAAATTCCACAGCCAACTTCACAGCGCTCGCTCATAAATTCCATAGCTTATGTCGCACCGCTCGCTCATAAATTCCATAGCTAATTTCGCACCGCTCGCTCATAAATTCCATAGCTTATGTCGCACCGCTCGCTCATAAATTCCATAGCTAATTTCGCACCGCTCGCTCATAAATTCAATGGCTAATTTCACACCGCTTGCTCATAAATTCCATGGCCAACTTCACGCCACTCGCTCATAAATTCCTTGGGCAACTTCATACCGCTCGCTCATAAATTCCATAGCCAACGTCGCACCGTTCTCTCATAAATTCCATGGCCATCTTCAAACCGCTCGCTCATAAAATCCATGGCTAACTTCGCACCGCTCGCTCATAAATTCTAAAGCAAACTTTACACCGCTCGCTCATAAATTCCATGGCCAACTTCACACCGCTAGCTCATAAATTCCATGTCCAACCTAGTACCAATCGCTCATAAAATCCATTGCCAGCATCACAACGCTCGCTCATAAAATCCATGGCCAACTGCTCACAGATCGTTCATAAATTCCACAGCCAACTTCACAGCGCTCGCTCATAAATTCCATAGCTAATGTCGCACCGCTCGCTCATAAATTCAATAGCTAATTTCGCACCGCTCGCTCATAAATTCCATAGCTAATGTCGCACCGCTCGCTCATAAATTCAATAGCTAATTTCGCACCGCTCGCTCATAAATTCCATAGCTAATGTCGCACCGCTCGCTCATAAATTCAATAGCTAATTTTGCACCGCTCGCTCATAAATTCCACGGCCAACTTCGCACCGCTCGCTCATAAATTCCACGGCCAACTGCACACAGCTCGCTAATAAATTCCACGGCCAACTTCACACCTCTCGCTCATAAAATCCATGGCCCACTACGCACCGCTCGCTCATAAATTCCAAAGCCAGCTTCACACCGCTAGCTCATAAATTCCAAGGCCAACTATGCACTGCGCGCTCATAAAATCCATAGTCAACTTCACACCGCTCGATCATACATTCTATGGCTAAGTTAATACCCCTCGCTCATATATTCAATGGCTAATTTTATACCGCTCGCTCGTAAATTCCATGGCCAAATTTACACCGATCGAACATAAATTCCATCGTCAACTTCACACCGCTCGAACATAAATTCCATAGCCAACTTCACACCGCTCGCTAATAAATTCCATGGCCAACTTCACACCGCTAGCTCATAAATTCCATGGCCAACTTAGTACCACTCGCTCATGAAATCCATATCCAGCATCACACCGCTCGCTCATAAAATCCATGGCCAATTGCTCACAGATCGCTTTAAATTCCACAGCCAACTTCACAGCGCTCGCCCATAAATTCCATAGCTAATGTCTCACCGCTCGCTCATAAATTCAATAGCTAATTTCGCACCGCTCGCTCATAAATTCCACGGCCAACTTCACACCGCTCGCTCATAAAATCCATGGCCGACTTCGCACCGCTCGCTCATAAATTCCATGGCCGACTTCACACCGCTCGCTCATAAATTCCATAGCCAACTTCACACCGCTAGCTCATAAATTTCAAGGACAACTTCGCACCGCTCGCTCATAAATTCCATGGCCAAATTTACACCGATCGAACATAAATTCCATCGTCAACTTCACACCGCTCGAACATAAATTCCATAGCCAACTTCACACCAGTCGCTAATACATTCCATGGCCAACTTCACACCACTCGCTCATAAATTCCATAGCCAACTTCACACCGCTAGCTCATAAATTTCAAGGACAACTTCGCACCGCTCGCTCATAAATTCCATGGCCAAATTTACACCGATCGAACATAAATTCCATCGTCAACTTCACACCGCTCGAACATAAATTCCATAGCCAACTTCACACCAGTCGCTAATACATTCCATGGCCAACTTCACACCACTCGCTCATAAATTCCATGGCCAACTTCACACCGCTAGCTCATAAATTCCATGTCCAACCTAGTACCAATCGCTCATGAAATCCATTGCCAGCATCACAACGCTCGCTCATAAAATCCATGGCCAACTGCTCACAGATCGTTCATAAATTCCACAGCCAACTTCACAGCGCTCGCTCATAAATTCCATAGCTAATGTCGCACCGCTCGCTCATAAATTCAATAGCTAATTTCGCACCGCTCGCTCATAAATTCCATAGCTAATGTCGCACCGCTCGCTCATAAATTCAATAGCTAATTTTGCACCGCTCGCTCATAAATTCCACGGCCAACTTCGCACCGCTCGCTCATAAATTCCACGGACAACTGCACACAGCTCGCTAATAAATTCCACGGCCAACTTCACACCTCTCGCTCATAAAATCCATGGCCCACTACGCACCGCTCGCTCATAAACTCCAAAGCCAGCTTCACACCGCTAGCTCATAAATTCCAAGGCCAACTATGCACTGCGAGCTCATAAAATCCATAGTCAACTTCACACCGCTCGATCATACATTCTATGGCTAAGTTAATACCGCTCGCTCATATATTCAATGGCTAATTTTATACCGCTCGCACATAAATTCCATGGCCAAATTTACACCGATCGAACATAAATTCCATCGTCAACTTCACACCGCTCGAACATAAATTCCATAGCCAACTTCACACCGCTCGCTAATAAATTCCATGGCCAACTTCACACCGCTAGCTCATAAATTCCATGACCAACTTAGTACCACTCGCTCATGAAATCCATATCCAGCATCACACCGCTCGCTCATAAAATCCATGGCCAATTGCTCACAGATCGCATTAAATTCCACAGCCAACTTCACAGCGCTCGCTCATAAATTCCATAGCTAATGTCTCACCGCTCGCTCATAAATTCAATAGCTAATTTCGCACCGCTCGCTCATAAATTCCATAGCCAACGTCGCACCGCTCGCTCATAAATTCCACGGCCAACTGCACACAGCTCGCTAGTAAATTCCATGGACAACTTCACACCTCTCGCTCATAAAATCCATGGCCCACTTCACACCGCTAGCTCATAAATTCCATGGCCAACTTAGTACCAATCGCTCATGAAATCCATTGCCAGCATCACACCGCTCGCTCATAAAATCCATGGCCAACTGCTCACAGATCGCTCATAAATTCCACAGCCAACATCACAGCCCTCGCTCATAAATACCATAGCTAATGTCGCACCGCTCGCTCATAAATTCCATAGCTAATTTCGCACCGCTCGCTCATAAATTCCACGGCCAACATCACACCGCTCGCTCATAAAATCCATGGCCGACTTCGCACCGCTCGCTCATAAAATCCATGGCCGACTGCACACAGCTCGCGAATAAATTCCACGGCCAACTTCACACCTCTCGCTCATAAAATTCATGGCCCACTTCGCACCGCTCGCTCATAAATTCCAAAGCCAGCTTCACACCGCTAGCTCATAAATTCCAAGGCCAACTATGCACTGCGCGCTCATAAAATCCATAGTCAACTTCACACCGCTCGATCATACATTCTATGGCTAAGTTAATACCCCTCGCTCATATATTCAATGGCTAATTTTATACCGCTCGCTCATAAATTCCATGGCCAAATTTACACCGATCGAACATAAATTCCATCGTCAACTGCACACCGCTCGAACATAAATTCCATAGCCAACTTCACACCGCTCGCTAATAAATTCCATGGCCAACTTCACACCGCTAGCTCATAAATTCCATGGCCAACTTCGTACTACTCGCTCATGAAATCCATAGCCAGCATCACACCGCTCGCTCATAAAATCCATGGCCAACTGCTCACAGATCGCTCATAAATTCCACAGCCAACTTCACAGCGCTCGCTCATAAATTCCATAGCTTATGTCGCACCGCTCGCTCATAAATTCCATAGCTAATTTCGCACCGCTCGCTCATAAATTCCATAGCTTATGTCGCACCGCTCGCTCATAAATTCCATAGCTAATTTCGCACCGCTCGCTCATAAATTCAATGGCTAATTTCACACCGCTTGCTCATAAATTCCATGGCCAACTTCACGCCACTCGCTCATAAATTCCTTGGGCAACTTCATACCGCTCGCTCATAAATTCCATAGCCAACGTCGCACCGTTCTCTCATAAATTCCATGGCCATCTTCAAACCGCTCGCTCATAAAATCCATGGCTAACTTCGCACCGCTCGCTCATAAATTCTAAAGCAAACTTTACACCGCTCGCTCATAAATTCCATGGCCAACTTCACACCGCTAGCTCATAAATTCCATGTCCAACCTAGTACCAATCGCTCATAAAATCCATTGCCAGCATCACAACGCTCGCTCATAAAATCCATGGCCAACTGCTCACAGATCGTTCATAAATTCCACAGCCAACTTCACAGCGCTCGCTCATAAATTCCATAGCTAATGTCGCACCGCTCGCTCATAAATTCAATAGCTAATTTCGCACCGCTCGCTCATAAATTCCATAGCTAATGTCGCACCGCTCGCTCATAAATTCAATAGCTAATTTTGCACCGCTCGCTCATAAATTCCACGGCCAACTTCGCACCGCTCGCTCATAAATTCCACGGCCAACTGCACACAGCTCGCTAATAAATTCCACGGCCAACTTCACACCTCTCGCTCATAAAATCCATGGCCCACTACGCACCGCTCGCTCATAAATTCCAAAGCCAGCTTCACACCGCTAGCTCATAAATTCCAAGGCCAACTATGCACTGCGCGCTCATAAAATCCATAGTCAACTTCACACCGCTCGATCATACATTCTATGGCTAAGTTAATACCCCTCGCTCATATATTCAATGGCTAATTTTATACCGCTCGCTCGTAAATTCCATGGCCAAATTTACACCGATCGAACATAAATTCCATCGTCAACTTCACACCGCTCGAACATAAATTCCATAGCCAACTTCACACCGCTCGCTAATAAATTCCATGGCCAACTTCACACCGCTAGCTCATAAATTCCATGGCCAACTTAGTACCACTCGCTCATGAAATCCATATCCAGCATCACACCGCTCGCTCATAAAATCCATGGCCAATTGCTCACAGATCGCTTTAAATTCCACAGCCAACTTCACAGCGCTCGCCCATAAATTCCATAGCTAATGTCTCACCGCTCGCTCATAAATTCAATAGCTAATTTCGCACCGCTCGCTCATAAATTCCACGGCCAACTTCACACCGCTCGCTCATAAAATCCATGGCCGACTTCGCACCGCTCGCTCATAAATTCCATGGCCGACTTCACACCGCTCGCTCATAAATTCCATAGCCAACTTCACACCGCTAGCTCATAAATTTCAAGGACAACTTCGCACCGCTCGCTCATAAATTCCAGGGCCAAATTTACACCGATCGAACATAAATTCCATCGTCAACTTCACACCGCTCGAACATAAATTCCATAGCCAACTTCACACCAGTCGCTAATACATTCCATGGCCAACTTCACACCACTCGCTCATAAATTCCATAGCCAACTTCACACCGCTAGCTCATAAATTTCAAGGACAACTTCGCACCGCTCGCTCATAAATTCCATGGCCAAATTTACACCGATCGAACATAAATTCCATCGTCAACTTCACACCGCTCGAACATAAATTCCATAGCCAACTTCACACCAGTCGCTAATACATTCCATGGCCAACTTCACACCACTCGCTCATAAATTCCATGGCCAACTTCACACCGCTAGCTCATAAATTCCATGTCCAACCTAGTACCAATCGCTCATGAAATCCATTGCCAGCATCACAACGCTCGCTCATAAAATCCATGGCCAACTGCTCACAGATCGTTCATAAATTCCACAGCCAACTTCACAGCGCTCGCTCATAAATTCCATAGCTAATGTCGCACCGCTCGCTCATAAATTCAATAGCTAATTTCGCACCGCTCGCTCATAAATTCCATAGCTAATGTCGCACCGCTCGCTCATAAATTCAATAGCTAATTTTGCACCGCTCGCTCATAAATTCCACGGCCAACTTCGCACCGCTCGCTCATAAATTCCACGGACAACTGCACACAGCTCGCTAATAAATTCCACGGCCAACTTCACACCTCTCGCTCATAAAATCCATGGCCCACTACGCACCGCTCGCTCATAAACTCCAAAGCCAGCTTCACACCGCTAGCTCATAAATTCCAAGGCCAACTATGCACTGCGAGCTCATAAAATCCATAGTCAACTTCACACCGCTCGATCATACATTCTATGGCTAAGTTAATACCGCTCGCTCATATATTCAATGGCTAATTTTATACCGCTCGCACATAAATTCCATGGCCAAATTTACACCGATCGAACATAAATTCCATCGTCAACTTCACACCGCTCGAACATAAATTCCATAGCCAACTTCACACCGCTCGCTAATAAATTCCATGGCCAACTTCACACCGCTAGCTCATAAATTCCATGACCAACTTAGTACCACTCGCTCATGAAATCCATATCCAGCATCACACCGCTCGCTCATAAAATCCATGGCCAATTGCTCACAGATCGCATTAAATTCCACAGCCAACTTCACAGCGCTCGCTCATAAATTCCATAGCTAATGTCTCACCGCTCGCTCATAAATTCAATAGCTAATTTCGCACCGCTCGCTCATAAATTCCATAGCCAACGTCGCACCGCTCGCTCATAAATTCCACGGCCAACTGCACACAGCTCGCTAGTAAATTCCATGGACAACTTCACACCTCTCGCTCATAAAATCCATGGCCCACTTCACACCGCTAGCTCATAAATTCCATGGCCAACTTAGTACCAATCGCTCATGAAATCCATTGCCAGCATCACACCGCTCGCTCATAAAATCCATGGCCAACTGCTCACAGATCGCTCATAAATTCCACAGCCAACATCACAGCCCTCGCTCATAAATACCATAGCTAATGTCGCACCGCTCGCTCATAAATTCCATAGCTAATTTCGCACCGCTCGCTCATAAATTCCACGGCCAACATCACACCGCTCGCTCATAAAATCCATGGCCGACTTCGCACCGCTCGCTCATAAAATCCATGGCCGACTGCACACAGCTCGCGAATAAATTCCACTGCCAACTTCACACCTCTCGCTCATAAAATTCATGGCCCACTTCGCACCGCTCGCTCATAAATTCCAAAGCCAGCTTCACACCGCTAGCTCATAAATTCCAAGGCCAACTATGCACTGCGCGCTCATAAAATCCATAGTCAACTTCACACCGCTCGATCATACATTCTATGGCTAAGTTAATACCCCTCGCTCATATATTCAATGGCTAATTTTATACCGCTCGCTCATAAATTCCATGGCCAAATTTACACCGATCGAACATAAATTCCATCGTCAACTGCACACCGCTCGAACATAAATTCCATAGCCAACTTCACACCGCTCGCTAATAAATTCCATGGCCAACTTCACACCGCTAGCTCATAAATTCCATGGCCAACTTCGTACTACTCGCTCATGAAATCCATAGCCAGCATCACACCGCTCGCTCATAAAATCCATGGCCAACTGCTCACAGATCGCTCATAAATTCCACAGCCAACTTCACAGCGCTCGCTCATAAATTCCATAGCTTATGTCGCACCGCTCGCTCATAAATTCCATAGCTAATTTCGCACCGCTCGCTCATAAATTCCATAGCTTATGTCGCACCGCTCGCTCATAAATTCCATAGCTAATTTCGCACCGCTCGCTCATAAATTCAATGGCTAATTTCACACCGCTTGCTCATAAATTCCATGGCCAACTTCACACCACTCGCTCATAAATTCCTTGGGCAACTTCATACCGCTCGCTCATAAATTCCATAGCCAACGTCGCACCGTTCTCTCATAAATTCCATGGCCATCTTCAAACCGCTCGCTCATAAAATCCATGGCTAACTTCGCACCGCTCGCTCATAAATTCTAAAGCAAACTTTACACCGCTCGCTCATAAATTCCATGGCCAACTTCACACCGCTAGCTCATAAATTCCATGTCCAACCTAGTACCAATCGCTCATAAAATCCATTGCCAGCATCACAACGCTCGCTCATAAAATCCATGGCCAACTGCTCACAGATCGTTCATAAATTCCACAGCCAACTTCACAGCGCTCGCTCATAAATTCCATAGCTAATGTCGCACCGCTCGCTCATAAATTCAATAGCTAATTTCGCACCGCTCGCTCATAAATTCCATAGCTAATGTCGCACCGCTCGCTCATAAATTCAATAGCTAATTTTGCACCGCTCGCTCATAAATTCCACGGCCAACTTCGCACCGCTCGCTCATAAATTCCACGGCCAACTGCACACAGCTCGCTAATAAATTCCACGGCCAACTTCACACCTCTCGCTCATAAAATCCATGGCCCACTACGCACCGCTCGCTCATAAATTCCAAAGCCAGCTTCACACCGCTAGCTCATAAATTCCAAGGCCAACTATGCACTGCGCGCTCATAAAATCCATAGTCAACTTCACACCGCTCGATCATACATTCTATGGCTAAGTTAATACCCCTCGCTCATATATTCAATGGCTAATTTTATACCGCTCGCTCGTAAATTCCATGGCCAAATTTACACCGATCGAACATAAATTCCATCGTCAACTTCACACCGCTCGAACATAAATTCCATAGCCAACTTCACACCGCTCGCTAATAAATTCCATGGCCAACTTCACACCGCTAGCTCATAAATTCCATGGCCAACTTAGTACCACTCGCTCATGAAATCCATATCCAGCATCACACCGCTCGCTCATAAAATCCATGGCCAATTGCTCACAGATCGCTTTAAATTCCACAGCCAACTTCACAGCGCTCGCCCATAAATTCCATAGCTAATGTCTCACCGCTCGCTCATAAATTCAATAGCTAATTTCGCACCGCTCGCTCATAAATTCCACGGCCAACTTCACACCGCTCGCTCATAAAATCCATGGCCGACTTCGCACCGCTCGCTCATAAATTCCATGGCCGACTTCACACCGCTCGCTCATAAATTCCATAGCCAACTTCACACCGCTAGCTCATAAATTTCAAGGACAACTTCGCACCGCTCGCTCATAAATTCCATGGCCAAATTTACACCGATCGAACATAAATTCCATCGTCAACTTCACACCGCTCGAACATAAATTCCATAGCCAACTTCACACCAGTCGCTAATACATTCCATGGCCAACTTCACACCACTCGCTCATAAATTCCATGGCCAACTTCACACCGCTAGCTCATAAATTCCATGTCCAACCTAGTACCAATCGCTCATGAAATCCATTGCCAGCATCACAACGCTCGCTCATAAAATCCATGGCCAACTGCTCACAGATCGTTCATAAATTCCACAGCCAACTTCACAGCGCTCGCTCATAAATTCCATAGCTAATGTCGCACCGCTCGCTCATAAATTCAATAGCTAATTTCGCACCGCTCGCTCATAAATTCCATAGCTAATGTCGCACCGCTCGCTCATAAATTCAATAGCTAATTTTGCACCGCTCGCTCATAAATTCCACGGCCAACTTCGCACCGCTCGCTCATAAATTCCACGGACAACAGCACACAGCTCGCTAATAAATTCCACGGCCAACTTCACACCTCTCGCTCATAAAATCCATGGCCCACTACGCACCGCTCGCTCATAAACTCCAAAGCCAGCTTCACACCGCTAGCTCATAAATTCCAAGGCCAACTATGCACTGCGAGCTCATAAAATCCATAGTCAACTTCACACCGCTCGATCATACATTCTATGGCTAAGTTAATACCGCTCGCTCATATATTCAATGGCTAATTTTATACCGCTCGCACATAAATTCCATGGCCAAATTTACACCGATCGAACATAAATTCCATCGTCAACTTCACACCGCTCGAACATAAATTCCATAGCCAACTTCACACCGCTCGCTAATAAATTCCATGGCCAACTTCACACCGCTAGCTCATAAATTCCATGACCAACTTAGTACCACTCGCTCATGAAATCCATATCCAGCATCACACCGCTCGCTCATAAAATCCATGGCCAATTGCTCACAGATCGCATTAAATTCCACAGCCAACTTCACAGCGCTCGCTCATAAATTCCATAGCTAATGTCTCACCGCTCGCTCATAAATTCAATAGCTAATTTCGCACCGCTCGCTCATAAATTCCATAGCCAACGTCGCACCGCTCGCTCATAAATTCCACGGCCAACTGCACACAGCTCGCTAGTAAATTCCATGGACAACTTCACACCTCTCGCTCATAAAATCCATGGCCCACTTCACACCGCTAGCTCATAAATTCCATGGCCAACTTAGTACCAATCGCTCATGAAATCCATTGCCAGCATCACACCGCTCGCTCATAAAATCCATGGCCAACTGCTCACAGATCGCTCATAAATTCCACAGCCAACATCACAGCCCTCGCTCATAAATACCATAGCTAATGTCGCACCGCTCGCTCATAAATTCCATAGCTAATTTCGCACCGCTCGCTCATAAATTCCACGGCCAACATCACACCGCTCGCTCATAAAATCCATGGCCGACTTCGCACCGCTCGCTCATAAAATCCATGGCCGACTGCACACAGCTCGCGAATAAATTCCACGGCCAACTTCACACCTCTCGCTCATAAAATTCATGGCCCACTTCGCACCGCTCGCTCATAAATTCCAAAGCCAGCTTCACACCGCTAGCTCATAAATTCCAAGGCCAACTATGCACTGCGCGCTCATAAAATCCATAGTCAACTTCACACCGCTCGATCATACATTCTATGGCTAAGTTAATACCCCTCGCTCATATATTCAATGGCTAATTTTATACCGCTCGCTCATAAATTCCATGGCCAAATTTACACCGATCGAACATAAATTCCATCGTCAACTGCACACCGCTCGAACATAAATTCCATAGCCAACTTCACACCGCTCGCTAATAAATTCCATGGCCAACTTCACACCGCTAGCTCATAAATTCCATGGCCAACTTCGTACTACTCGCTCATGAAATCCATAGCCAGCATCACACCGCTCGCTCATAAAATCCATGGCCAACTGCTCACAGATCGCTCATAAATTCCACAGCCAACTTCACAGCGCTCGCTCATAAATTCCATAGCTTATGTCGCACCGCTCGCTCATAAATTCCATAGCTAATTTCGCACCGCTCGCTCATAAATTCCATAGCTTATGTCGCACCGCTCGCTCATAAATTCCATAGCTAATTTCGCACCGCTCGCTCATAAATTCAATGGCTAATTTCACACCGCTTGCTCATAAATTCCATGGCCAACTTCACGCCACTCGCTCATAAATTCCTTGGGCAACTTCATACCGCTCGCTCATAAATTCCATAGCCAACGTCGCACCGTTCTCTCATAAATTCCATGGCCATCTTCAAACCGCTCGCTCATAAAATCCATGGCTAACTTCGCACCGCTCGCTCATAAATTCTAAAGCAAACTTTACACCGCTCGCTCATAAATTCCATGGCCAACTTCACACCGCTAGCTCATAAATTCCATGTCCAACCTAGTACCAATCGCTCATAAAATCCATTGCCAGCATCACAACGCTCGCTCATAAAATCCATGGCCAACTGCTCACAGATCGTTCATAAATTCCACAGCCAACTTCACAGCGCTCGCTCATAAATTCCATAGCTAATGTCGCACCGCTCGCTCATAAATTCAATAGCTAATTTCGCACCGCTCGCTCATAAATTCCATAGCTAATGTCGCACCGCTCGCTCATAAATTCAATAGCTAATTTCGCACCGCTCGCTCATAAATTCCATAGCTAATGTCGCACCGCTCGCTCATAAATTCAATAGCTAATTTTGCACCGCTCGCTCATAAATTCCACGGCCAACTTCGCACCGCTCGCTCATAAATTCCACGGCCAACTGCACACAGCTCGCTAATAAATTCCACGGCCAACTTCACACCTCTCGCTCATAAAATCCATGGCCCACTACGCACCGCTCGCTCATAAATTCCAAAGCCAGCTTCACACCGCTAGCTCATAAATTCCAAGGCCAACTATGCACTGCGCGCTCATAAAATCCATAGTCAACTTCACACCGCTCGATCATACATTCTATGGCTAAGTTAATACCCCTCGCTCATATATTCAATGGCTAATTTTATACCGCTCGCTCGTAAATTCCATGGCCAAATTTACACCGATCGAACATAAATTCCATCGTCAACTTCACACCGCTCGAACATAAATTCCATAGCCAACTTCACACCGCTCGCTAATAAATTCCATGGCCAACTTCACACCGCTAGCTCATAAATTCCATGGCCAACTTAGTACCACTCGCTCATGAAATCCATATCCAGCATCACACCGCTCGCTCATAAAATCCATGGCCAATTGCTCACAGATCGCTTTAAATTCCACAGCCAACTTCACAGCGCTCGCCCATAAATTCCATAGCTAATGTCTCACCGCTCGCTCATAAATTCAATAGCTAATTTCGCACCGCTCGCTCATAAATTCCACGGCCAACTTCACACCGCTCGCTCATAAAATCCATGGCCGACTTCGCACCGCTCGCTCATAAATTCCATGGCCGACTTCACACCGCTCGCTCATAAATTCCATAGCCAACTTCACACCGCTAGCTCATAAATTTCAAGGACAACTTCGCACCGCTCGCTCATAAATTCCATGGCCAAATTTACACCGATCGAACATAAATTCCATCGTCAACTTCACACCGCTCGAACATAAATTCCATAGCCAACTTCACACCAGTCGCTAATACATTCCATGGCCAACTTCACACCACTCGCTCATAAATTCCATAGCCAACTTCACACCGCTAGCTCATAAATTTCAAGGACAACTTCGCACCGCTCGCTCATAAATTCCATGGCCAAATTTACACCGATCGAACATAAATTCCATCGTCAACTTCACACCGCTCGAACATAAATTCCATAGCCAACTTCACACCAGTCGCTAATACATTCCATGGCCAACTTCACACCACTCGCTCATAAATTCCATGGCCAACTTCACACCGCTAGCTCATAAATTCCATGTCCAACCTAGTACCAATCGCTCATGAAATCCATTGCCAGCATCACAACGCTCGCTCATAAAATCCATGGCCAACTGCTCACAGATCGTTCATAAATTCCACAGCCAACTTCACAGCGCTCGCTCATAAATTCCATAGCTAATGTCGCACCGCTCGCTCATAAATTCAATAGCTAATTTCGCACCGCTCGCTCATAAATTCCATAGCTAATGTCGCACCGCTCGCTCATAAATTCAATAGCTAATTTTGCACCGCTCGCTCATAAATTCCACGGCCAACTTCGCACCGCTCGCTCATAAATTCCACGGACAACTGCACACAGCTCGCTAATAAATTCCACGGCCAACTTCACACCTCTCGCTCATAAAATCCATGGCCCACTACGCACCGCTCGCTCATAAACTCCAAAGCCAGCTTCACACCGCTAGCTCATAAATTCCAAGGCCAACTATGCACTGCGAGCTCATAAAATCCATAGTCAACTTCACACCGCTCGATCATACATTCTATGGCTAAGTTAATACCGCTCGCTCATATATTCAATGGCTAATTTTATACCGCTCGCACATAAATTCCATGGCCAAATTTACACCGATCGAACATAAATTCCATCGTCAACTTCACACCGCTCGAACATAAATTCCATAGCCAACTTCACACCGCTCGCTAATAAATTCCATGGCCAACTTCACACCGCTAGCTCATAAATTCCATGACCAACTTAGTACCACTCGCTCATGAAATCCATATCCAGCATCACACCGCTCGCTCATAAAATCCATGGCCAATTGCTCACAGATCGCATTAAATTCCACAGCCAACTTCACAGCGCTCGCTCATAAATTCCATAGCTAATGTCTCACCGCTCGCTCATAAATTCAATAGCTAATTTCGCACCGCTCGCTCATAAATTCCATAGCCAACGTCGCACCGCTCGCTCATAAATTCCACGGCCAACTGCACACAGCTCGCTAGTAAATTCCATGGACAACTTCACACCTCTCGCTCATAAAATCCATGGCCCACTTCACACCGCTAGCTCATAAATTCCATGGCCAACTTAGTACCAATCGCTCATGAAATCCATTGCCAGCATCACACCGCTCGCTCATAAAATCCATGGCCAACTGCTCACAGATCGCTCATAAATTCCACAGCCAACATCACAGCCCTCGCTCATAAATACCATAGCTAATGTCGCACCGCTCGCTCATAAATTCCATAGCTAATTTCGCACCGCTCGCTCATAAATTCCACGGCCAACATCACACCGCTCGCTCATAAAATCCATGGCCGACTTCGCACCGCTCGCTCATAAAATCCATGGCCGACTGCACACAGCTCGCGAATAAATTCCACGGCCAACTTCACACCTCTCGCTCATAAAATTCATGGCCCACTTCGCACCGCTCGCTCATAAATTCCAAAGCCAGCTTCACACCGCTAGCTCATAAATTCCAAGGCCAACTATGCACTGCGCGCTCATAAAATCCATAGTCAACTTCACACCGCTCGATCATACATTCTATGGCTAAGTTAATACCCCTCGCTCATATATTCAATGGCTAATTTTATACCGCTCGCTCATAAATTCCATGGCCAAATTTACACCGATCGAACATAAATTCCATCGTCAACTGCACACCGCTCGAACATAAATTCCATAGCCAACTTCACACCGCTCGCTAATAAATTCCATGGCCAACTTCACACCGCTAGCTCATAAATTCCATGGCCAACTTCGTACTACTCGCTCATGAAATCCATAGCCAGCATCACACCGCTCGCTCATAAAATCCATGGCCAACTGCTCACAGATCGCTCATAAATTCCACAGCCAACTTCACAGCGCTCGCTCATAAATTCCATAGCTTATGTCGCACCGCTCGCTCATAAATTCCATAGCTAATTTCGCACCGCTCGCTCATAAATTCCATAGCTTATGTCGCACCGCTCGCTCATAAATTCCATAGCTAATTTCGCACCGCTCGCTCATAAATTCAATGGCTAATTTCACACCGCTTGCTCATAAATTCCATGGCCAACTTCACGCCACTCGCTCATAAATTCCTTGGGCAACTTCATACCGCTCGCTCATAAATTCCATAGCCAACGTCGCACCGTTCTCTCATAAATTCCATGGCCATCTTCAAACCGCTCGCTCATAAAATCCATGGCTAACTTCGCACCGCTCGCTCATAAATTCTAAAGCAAACTTTACACCGCTCGCTCATAAATTCCATGGCCAACTTCACACCGCTAGCTCATAAATTCCATGTCCAACCTAGTACCAATCGCTCATAAAATCCATTGCCAGCATCACAACGCTCGCTCATAAAATCCATGGCCAACTGCTCACAGATCGTTCATAAATTCCACAGCCAACTTCACAGCGCTCGCTCATAAATTCCATAGCTAATGTCGCACCGCTCGCTCATAAATTCAATAGCTAATTTCGCACCGCTCGCTCATAAATTCCATAGCTAATGTCGCACCGCTCGCTCATAAATTCAATAGCTAATTTCGCACCGCTCGCTCATAAATTCCATAGCTAATGTCGCACCGCTCGCTCATAAATTCAATAGCTAATTTTGCACCGCTCGCTCATAAATTCCACGGCCAACTTCGCACCGCTCGCTCATAAATTCCACGGCCAACTGCACACAGCTCGCTAATAAATTCCACGGCCAACTTCACACCTCTCGCTCATAAAATCCATGGCCCACTACGCACCGCTCGCTCATAAATTCCAAAGCCAGCTTCACACCGCTAGCTCATAAATTCCAAGGCCAACTATGCACTGCGCGCTCATAAAATCCATAGTCAACTTCACACCGCTCGATCATACATTCTATGGCTAAGTTAATACCCCTCGCTCATATATTCAATGGCTAATTTTATACCGCTCGCTCGTAAATTCCATGGCCAAATTTACACCGATCGAACATAAATTCCATCGTCAACTTCACACCGCTCGAACATAAATTCCATAGCCAACTTCACACCGCTCGCTAATAAATTCCATGGCCAACTTCACACCGCTAGCTCATAAATTCCATGGCCAACTTAGTACCACTCGCTCATGAAATCCATATCCAGCATCACACCGCTCGCTCATAAAATCCATGGCCAATTGCTCACAGATCGCTTTAAATTCCACAGCCAACTTCACAGCGCTCGCCCATAAATTCCATAGCTAATGTCTCACCGCTCGCTCATAAATTCAATAGCTAATTTCGCACCGCTCGCTCATAAATTCCACGGCCAACTTCACACCGCTCGCTCATAAAATCCATGGCCGACTTCGCACCGCTCGCTCATAAATTCCATGGCCGACTTCACACCGCTCGCTCATAAATTCCATAGCCAACTTCACACCGCTAGCTCATAAATTTCAAGGACAACTTCGCACCGCTCGCTCATAAATTCCATGGCCAAATTTACACCGATCGAACATAAATTCCATCGTCAACTTCACACCGCTCGAACATAAATTCCATAGCCAACTTCACACCAGTCGCTAATACATTCCATGGCCAACTTCACACCACTCGCTCATAAATTCCATAGCCAACTTCACACCGCTAGCTCATAAATTTCAAGGACAACTTCGCACCGCTCGCTCATAAATTCCATGGCCAAATTTACACCGATCGAACATAAATTCCATCGTCAACTTCACACCGCTCGAACATAAATTCCATAGCCAACTTCACACCAGTCGCTAATACATTCCATGGCCAACTTCACACCACTCGCTCATAAATTCCATGGCCAACTTCACACCGCTAGCTCATAAATTCCATGTCCAACCTAGTACCAATCGCTCATGAAATCCATTGCCAGCATCACAACGCTCGCTCATAAAATCCATGGCCAACTGCTCACAGATCGTTCATAAATTCCACAGCCAACTTCACAGCGCTCGCTCATAAATTCCATAGCTAATGTCGCACCGCTCGCTCATAAATTCAATAGCTAATTTCGCACCGCTCGCTCATAAATTCCATAGCTAATGTCGCACCGCTCGCTCATAAATTCAATAGCTAATTTTGCACCGCTCGCTCATAAATTCCACGGCCAACTTCGCACCGCTCGCTCATAAATTCCACGGACAACTGCACACAGCTCGCTAATAAATTCCACGGCCAACTTCACACCTCTCGCTCATAAAATCCATGGCCCACTACGCACCGCTCGCTCATAAACTCCAAAGCCAGCTTCACACCGCTAGCTCATAAATTCCAAGGCCAACTATGCACTGCGAGCTCATAAAATCCATAGTCAACTTCACACCGCTCGATCATACATTCTATGGCTAAGTTAATACCGCTCGCTCATATATTCAATGGCTAATTTTATACCGCTCGCACATAAATTCCATGGCCAAATTTACACCGATCGAACATAAATTCCATCGTCAACTTCACACCGCTCGAACATAAATTCCATAGCCAACTTCACACCGCTCGCTAATAAATTCCATGGCCAACTTCACACCGCTAGCTCATAAATTCCATGACCAACTTAGTACCACTCGCTCATGAAATCCATATCCAGCATCACACCGCTCGCTCATAAAATCCATGGCCAATTGCTCACAGATCGCATTAAATTCCACAGCCAACTTCACAGCGCTCGCTCATAAATTCCATAGCTAATGTCTCACCGCTCGCTCATAAATTCAATAGCTAATTTCGCACCGCTCGCTCATAAATTCCATAGCCAACGTCGCACCGCTCGCTCATAAATTCCACGGCCAACTGCACACAGCTCGCTAGTAAATTCCATGGACAACTTCACACCTCTCGCTCATAAAATCCATGGCCCACTTCACACCGCTAGCTCATAAATTCCATGGCCAACTTAGTACCAATCGCTCATGAAATCCATTGCCAGCATCACACCGCTCGCTCATAAAATCCATGGCCAACTGCTCACAGATCGCTCATAAATTCCACAGCCAACATCACAGCCCTCGCTCATAAATACCATAGCTAATGTCGCACCGCTCGCTCATAAATTCCATAGCTAATTTCGCACCGCTCGCTCATAAATTCCACGGCCAACATCACACCGCTCGCTCATAAAATCCATGGCCGACTTCGCACCGCTCGCTCATAAAATCCATGGCCGACTGCACACAGCTCGCGAATAAATTCCACGGCCAACTTCACACCTCTCGCTCATAAAATTCATGGCCCACTTCGCACCGCTCGCTCATAAATTCCAAAGCCAGCTTCACACCGCTAGCTCATAAATTCCAAGGCCAACTATGCACTGCGCGCTCATAAAATCCATAGTCAACTTCACACCGCTCGATCATACATTCTATGGCTAAGTTAATACCCCTCGCTCATATATTCAATGGCTAATTTTATACCGCTCGCTCATAAATTCCATGGCCAAATTTACACCGATCGAACATAAATTCCATCGTCAACTGCACACCGCTCGAACATAAATTCCATAGCCAACTTCACACCGCTCGCTAATAAATTCCATGGCCAACTTCACACCGCTAGCTCATAAATTCCATGGCCAACTTCGTACTACTCGCTCATGAAATCCATAGCCAGCATCACACCGCTCGCTCATAAAATCCATGGCCAACTGCTCACAGATCGCTCATAAATTCCACAGCCAACTTCACAGCGCTCGCTCATAAATTCCATAGCTTATGTCGCACCGCTCGCTCATAAATTCCATAGCTAATTTCGCACCGCTCGCTCATAAATTCCATAGCTTATGTCGCACCGCTCGCTCATAAATTCCATAGCTAATTTCGCACCGCTCGCTCATAAATTCAATGGCTAATTTCACACCGCTTGCTCATAAATTCCATGGCCAACTTCACGCCACTCGCTCATAAATTCCTTGGGCAACTTCATACCGCTCGCTCATAAATTCCATAGCCAACGTCGCACCGTTCTCTCATAAATTCCATGGCCATCTTCAAACCGCTCGCTCATAAAATCCATGGCTAACTTCGCACCGCTCGCTCATAAATTCTAAAGCAAACTTTACACCGCTCGCTCATAAATTCCATGGCCAACTTCACACCGCTAGCTCATAAATTCCATGTCCAACCTAGTACCAATCGCTCATAAAATCCATTGCCAGCATCACAACGCTCGCTCATAAAATCCATGGCCAACTGCTCACAGATCGTTCATAAATTCCACAGCCAACTTCACAGCGCTCGCTCATAAATTCCATAGCTAATGTCGCACCGCTCGCTCATAAATTCAATAGCTAATTTCGCACCGCTCGCTCATAAATTCCATAGCTAATGTCGCACCGCTCGCTCATAAATTCAATAGCTAATTTTGCACCGCTCGCTCATAAATTCCACGGCCAACTTCGCACCGCTCGCTCATAAATTCCACGGCCAACTGCACACAGCTCGCTAATAAATTCCACGGCCAACTTCACACCTCTCGCTCATAAAATCCATGGCCCACTACGCACCGCTCGCTCATAAATTCCAAAGCCAGCTTCACACCGCTAGCTCATAAATTCCAAGGCCAACTATGCACTGCGCGCTCATAAAATCCATAGTCAACTTCACACCGCTCGATCATACATTCTATGGCTAAGTTAATACCCCTCGCTCATATATTCAATGGCTAATTTTATACCGCTCGCTCGTAAATTCCATGGCCAAATTTACACCGATCGAACATAAATTCCATCGTCAACTTCACACCGCTCGAACATAAATTCCATAGCCAACTTCACACCGCTCGCTAATAAATTCCATGGCCAACTTCACACCGCTAGCTCATAAATTCCATGGCCAACTTAGTACCACTCGCTCATGAAATCCATATCCAGCATCACACCGCTCGCTCATAAAATCCATGGCCAATTGCTCACAGATCGCTTTAAATTCCACAGCCAACTTCACAGCGCTCGCCCATAAATTCCATAGCTAATGTCTCACCGCTCGCTCATAAATTCAATAGCTAATTTCGCACCGCTCGCTCATAAATTCCACGGCCAACTTCACACCGCTCGCTCATAAAATCCATGGCCGACTTCGCACCGCTCGCTCATAAATTCCATGGCCGACTTCACACCGCTCGCTCATAAATTCCATAGCCAACTTCACACCGCTAGCTCATAAATTTCAAGGACAACTTCGCACCGCTCGCTCATAAATTCCAGGGCCAAATTTACACCGATCGAACATAAATTCCATCGTCAACTTCACACCGCTCGAACATAAATTCCATAGCCAACTTCACACCAGTCGCTAATACATTCCATGGCCAACTTCACACCACTCGCTCATAAATTCCATAGCCAACTTCACACCGCTAGCTCATAAATTTCAAGGACAACTTCGCACCGCTCGCTCATAAATTCCATGGCCAAATTTACACCGATCGAACATAAATTCCATCGTCAACTTCACACCGCTCGAACATAAATTCCATAGCCAACTTCACACCAGTCGCTAATACATTCCATGGCCAACTTCACACCACTCGCTCATAAATTCCATGGCCAACTTCACACCGCTAGCTCATAAATTCCATGTCCAACCTAGTACCAATCGCTCATGAAATCCATTGCCAGCATCACAACGCTCGCTCATAAAATCCATGGCCAACTGCTCACAGATCGTTCATAAATTCCACAGCCAACTTCACAGCGCTCGCTCATAAATTCCATAGCTAATGTCGCACCGCTCGCTCATAAATTCAATAGCTAATTTCGCACCGCTCGCTCATAAATTCCATAGCTAATGTCGCACCGCTCGCTCATAAATTCAATAGCTAATTTTGCACCGCTCGCTCATAAATTCCACGGCCAACTTCGCACCGCTCGCTCATAAATTCCACGGACAACTGCACACAGCTCGCTAATAAATTCCACGGCCAACTTCACACCTCTCGCTCATAAAATCCATGGCCCACTACGCACCGCTCGCTCATAAATTCCAAAGCCAGCTTCACACCGCTAGCTCATAAATTCCAAGGCCAACTATGCACTGCGCGCTCATAAAATCCATAGTCAACTTCACACCGCTCGATCATACATTCTATGGCTAAGTTAATACCCCTCGCTCATATATTCAATGGCTAATTTTATACCGCTCGCTCATAAATTCCATGGCCAAATTTACACCGATCGAACATAAATTCCATCGTCAACTGCACACCGCTCGAACATAAATTCCATAGCCAACTTCACACCGCTCGCTAATAAATTCCATGGCCAACTTCACACCGCTAGCTCATAAATTCCATGGCCAACTTCGTACTACTCGCTCATGAAATCCATAGCCAGCATCACACCGCTCGCTCATAAAATCCATGGCCAACTGCTCACAGATCGCTCATAAATTCCACAGCCAACTTCACAGCGCTCGCTCATAAATTCCATAGCTTATGTCGCACCGCTCGCTCATAAATTCCATAGCTAATTTCGCACCGCTCGCTCATAAATTCCATAGCTTATGTCGCACCGCTCGCTCATAAATTCCATAGCTAATTTCGCACCGCTCGCTCATAAATTCAATGGCTAATTTCACACCGCTTGCTCATAAATTCCATGGCCAACTTCACACCACTCGCTCATAAATTCCTTGGGCAACTTCATACCGCTCGCTCATAAATTCCATAGCCAACGTCGCACCGTTCTCTCATAAATTCCATGGCCATCTTCAAACCGCTCGCTCATAAAATCCATGGCTAACTTCGCACCGCTCGCTCATAAATTCTAAAGCAAACTTTACACCGCTCGCTCATAAATTCCATGGCCAACTTCACACCGCTAGCTCATAAATTCCATGTCCAACCTAGTACCAATCGCTCATAAAATCCATTGCCAGCATCACAACGCTCGCTCATAAAATCCATGGCCAACTGCTCACAGATCGTTCATAAATTCCACAGCCAACTTCACAGCGCTCGCTCATAAATTCCATAGCTAATGTCGCACCGCTCGCTCATAAATTCAATAGCTAATTTCGCACCGCTCGCTCATAAATTCCATAGCTAATGTCGCACCGCTCGCTCATAAATTCAATAGCTAATTTTGCACCGCTCGCTCATAAATTCCACGGCCAACTTCGCACCGCTCGCTCATAAATTCCACGGCCAACTGCACACAGCTCGCTAATAAATTCCACGGCCAACTTCACACCTCTCGCTCATAAAATCCATGGCCCACTACGCACCGCTCGCTCATAAATTCCAAAGCCAGCTTCACACCGCTAGCTCATAAATTCCAAGGCCAACTATGCACTGCGCGCTCATAAAATCCATAGTCAACTTCACACCGCTCGATCATACATTCTATGGCTAAGTTAATACCCCTCGCTCATATATTCAATGGCTAATTTTATACCGCTCGCTCGTAAATTCCATGGCCAAATTTACACCGATCGAACATAAATTCCATCGTCAACTTCACACCGCTCGAACATAAATTCCATAGCCAACTTCACACCGCTCGCTAATAAATTCCATGGCCAACTTCACACCGCTAGCTCATAAATTCCATGGCCAACTTAGTACCACTCGCTCATGAAATCCATATCCAGCATCACACCGCTCGCTCATAAAATCCATGGCCAATTGCTCACAGATCGCTTTAAATTCCACAGCCAACTTCACAGCGCTCGCCCATAAATTCCATAGCTAATGTCTCACCGCTCGCTCATAAATTCAATAGCTAATTTCGCACCGCTCGCTCATAAATTCCACGGCCAACTTCACACCGCTCGCTCATAAAATCCATGGCCGACTTCGCACCGCTCGCTCATAAATTCCATGGCCGACTTCACACCGCTCGCTCATAAATTCCATAGCCAACTTCACACCGCTAGCTCATAAATTTCAAGGACAACTTCGCACCGCTCGCTCATAAATTCCAGGGCCAAATTTACACCGATCGAACATAAATTCCATCGTCAACTTCACACCGCTCGAACATAAATTCCATAGCCAACTTCACACCAGTCGCTAATACATTCCATGGCCAACTTCACACCACTCGCTCATAAATTCCATAGCCAACTTCACACCGCTAGCTCATAAATTTCAAGGACAACTTCGCACCGCTCGCTCATAAATTCCATGGCCAAATTTACACCGATCGAACATAAATTCCATCGTCAACTTCACACCGCTCGAACATAAATTCCATAGCCAACTTCACACCAGTCGCTAATACATTCCATGGCCAACTTCACACCACTCGCTCATAAATTCCATGGCCAACTTCACACCGCTAGCTCATAAATTCCATGTCCAACCTAGTACCAATCGCTCATGAAATCCATTGCCAGCATCACAACGCTCGCTCATAAAATCCATGGCCAACTGCTCACAGATCGTTCATAAATTCCACAGCCAACTTCACAGCGCTCGCTCATAAATTCCATAGCTAATGTCGCACCGCTCGCTCATAAATTCAATAGCTAATTTCGCACCGCTCGCTCATAAATTCCATAGCTAATGTCGCACCGCTCGCTCATAAATTCCATAGCCAACTTCACACCGCTAGCTCATAAATTTCAAGGCCAACTTCGCACCGCTCGCTCATAAATTCCATGGCCAAATTTACACCGATCGAACATAAATTCCATCGTCAACTTCACACCGCTCGAACATAAATTGCATAGCCAACTTCACACCAGTCGCTAATACATTCCATGGCCAACTTCACACCACTCGCTCATAAATTCCATGGCCAACTTAGTACCACTCGCTCATAAATTCCATGGCCAACTTAGTAACACTCGCTCATAAATTCCACGGCCAACTTCACACCGCTCGCTCATAAGTTCCATAGCCAACGTCGCACCGCTCGCTCATAAATTCCATGGCCATCTTCAAACCGCTCGCTCATAATTTCCACGGCCAACTTCACACCGCTAGCTCATAAATTCCACGGCCAAATTCACACCGCTCTCTCATAAATTCCATGGCCATCTTCAAACCGCTCGCTCATAAAATCCATGGCTAACTTCGCACCGCTCGCTCATAAATTCTAAAGCAAACTTTACACCGCTCGCTCATAAATTCCATGGCCAACTTCACACCGCTAGCTCATAAATTCCACGGCCAACTGCACACAGCTCGCTAATAAATTCCACGGCCAACTTCACACCTCTCGCTCATAAAATCCATGGCCCACTACGCACCGCTCGCTCATAAATTCCAAAGCCAGCTTCACACCGCTAGCTCATAAATTCCAAGGCCAACTATGCACTGCGCGCTCATAAAATCCATAGTCAACTTCACACCGCTCGATCATACATTCTATGGCTAAGTTAATACCCCTCGCTCATATATTCAATGGCTAATTTTATACCGCTCGCTCATAAATTCCATGGCCAAATTTACACCGATCGAACATAAATTCCATCGTCAACTTCACACCGCTCGAACATAAATTCCATAGCCAACTTCACACCGCTCGCTAATAAATTCCATGGCCAACTTCACACCGCTAGCTCATAAATTCCATGGCCAACTTAGTACCACTCGCTCATGAAATCCATATCCAGCATCACACCGCTCGCTCATAAAATCCAAGGCCAATTGCTCACAGATCGCTTTAAATTCCACAGCCAACTTCACAGCGCTCGCTCATAAATTCCATAGCTAATGTCTCACCGCTCGCTCATAAATTCAATAGCTAATTTCGCACCGCTCGCTCATAAATTCCACGGCCAACTTCACACCGCTCGCTCATAAAATCCATGGCCGACTTCGCACCGCTCGCTCATAAAATCCATGGCCGACTTCACACCGCTCGCTCATAAATTCCATAGCCAACTTCACACCGCTAGCTCATAAATTTCAAGGACAACTTCGCACCGCTCGCTCATAAATTCCATGGCCAAATTTACACCGATCGAACATAAATTCCATCGTCAACTTCACACCGCTCGAACATAAATTCCATAGCCAACTTCACACCAGTCGCTAATACATTCCATGGCCAACTTCACACCACTCGCTCATAAATTCCATGGCCAACTTAGTACCACTCGCTCATAAATTCCATGGCCAACTTTGTAACACTCGCTCATAAATTCCACGGCCAACTTCACACCGCTCGTTCATAAGTTCCATAGCCAACGTCGCACCGCTCGCTCATAAATTCCATGGCCATCTTCAAACCGCTCGCTCATAATTTCCACGGCCAACTTCACACCGCTCGCTCATAAAATCCATGGCTAACTTCGCACCGCTCGCTCATAAATTCTAAAGCAAACTTTACACCGATAGATCATAAATTCCAAGGCCAACTTCGCACCGTTCGCTCATAAATTCCACGGCCAACTGCACACAGCTCGCTAATAAATTCCACGGCCAACTTCACACCTCTCGCTCATAAAATCCATGGCCCACTACGCACCGCTCGCTCATAAACTCCAAAGCCAGCTTCACACCGCTAGCTCATAAATTCCAAGGCCAACTATGCACTGCGAGCTCATAAAATCCATAGTCAACTTCACACCGCTCGATCATACATTCTATGGCTAAGTTAATACCGCTCGCTCATATATTCAATGGCTAATTTTATACCGCTCGCACATAAATTCCATGGCCAAATTTACACCGATCGAACATAAATTCCATCGTCAACTTCACACCGCTCGAACATAAATTCCATAGCCAACTTCACACCGCTCGCTAATAAATTCCATGGCCAACTTCACACCGCTAGCTCATAAATTCCATGACCAACTTAGTACCACTCGCTCATGAAATCCATATCCAGCATCACACCGCTCGCTCATAAAATCCATGGCCAATTGCTCACAGATCGCATTAAATTCCACAGCCAACTTCACAGCGCTCGCTCATAAATTCCATAGCTAATGTCTCACCGCTCGCTCATAAATTCAATAGCTAATTTCGCACCGCTCGCTCATAAATTCCACGGCCAACTTCACACCGCTCGCTCATAAAATCCATGGCCGACTTCGCACCGTTCGCTCATAAAATCCATGGCCGACTTCACACCGCTCGCTAATAAATTCCATAGCCAACGTCGCACCGCTCGCTCATAAATTCCACGGCCAACTGCACACAGCTCGCTAGTAAATTCCATGGCCAACTTCACACCTCTCGCTCATAAAATCCATGGCCCACTTCACACCGCTAGCTCATAAATTCCATGGCCAACTTAGTACCAATCGCTCATGAAATCCATTGCCAGCATCACACCGCTCGCTCATAAAATCCATGGCCAACTGCTCACAGATCGCTCATAAATTCCACTGCCAACATCACAGCCCACGCTCATCAATACCATAGCTAATGTCGCACCGCTCGCTCATAAATTCCATAGCTAATTTCGCACCGCTCGCTCATAAATTCCACGGCCAACATCACACCGCTCGCTCATAAAATCCATGGCCGACTTCGCACCGCTCGCTCATAAAATCCATGGCCGACTGCACACAGCTCGCGAATAAATTCCACGGCCAACTTCACACCTCTCGCTCATAAAATTCATGGCCCACTTCGCACCGCTCGCTCATAAATTCCAAAGCCAGCTTCACACCGCTAGCTCATAAATTCCAAGGCCAACTATGCACTGCGCGCTCATAAAATCCATAGTCAACTTCACACCGCTCGATCATACATTCTATGGCTAAGTTAATACCCCTCGCTCATATATTCAATGGCTAATTTTATACCGCTCGCTCATAAATTCCATGGCCAAATTTACACCGATCGAACATAAATTCCATCGTCAACTGCACACCGCTCGAACATAAATTCAAGGGCTAATTTCATACCGCACGCTCATAAATTCCATGGCCATCTTCACACCACTCGCTCATAAATTCCATGGGCAACTTCGCACATCTCGCTCATAAAATCCATAGCCAATTTCACACCGCTCGCTCAAAAATTCCATAGCTAATGTCGCACCGCTCGCTCATAAATTCCATAGCTAATTTCGCACCGCTCGCTCACAGATTCCATGTCGAACTTGACACCTCTTGGGCATCAATTCCATGGCCAACTTGACACCGCTCGTTCATAAATTCCATAGCTACTTTCGCACCGCTCGCTCAGAAATTCAATGGCTATTTTCACACCACTCGCTCATAAATTCCATGGGCAACTTCACACCGCTCGAACATAAATTCCATAGCCAACTTCACACCAGTCGCTAATACATTCCATGGCCAACTTCACACCACTCGCTCATAAATTCCATGGCCAACTTAGTACCACTCGCTCATAAATTCCAGGGCCAACTTAGTACCACTCGCTCATAAATTCCAGAGCCAACTTCACACCGATAGCTCATAAATTCCATAGCTAATTTCGCACCGCTCGCTCATAAATTCCACGGCCAACTTCACACCGCTCGCTCATAAAATCCATGGCCGACTTCGCACCGCTCGCTCATAAAATCCATGGCCGACTTCACACCGCTCGCTCATAAATTCCATAGCCAACTTCACACCGCTAGCTCATAAATTTCAAGGCCAACTTCGCACCGCTCGCTCATAAATTCCATGGCCAAATTTACACCGATCGAACATAAATTCCATCGTGAACTTCACACCGCTCGAACATAAATTGCATAGCCAACTTCACACCAGTCGCTAATACATTCCATGGCCAACTTCACACCACTCGCTCATAAATTCCATGGCCAACTTAGTACCACTCGCTCATAAATTCCATGGCCAACTTAGTAACACTCGCTCATAAATTCCACGGCCAACTTCACACCGCTCGCTCATAAGTTCCATAGCCAACGTCGCACCGCTCGCTCATAAATTCCATGGCCATCTTCAAACCGCTCGCTCATAATTTCCACGGCCAACTTCACACCGCTAGCTCATAAATTCCACGGCCAAATTCACACCGCTCTCTCATAAATTCCATGGCCATCTTCAAACCGCTCGCTCATAAAATCCATGGCTAACTTCGCACCGCTCGCTCATAAATTCTAAAGCAAACTTTACACCGCTCGCTCATAAATTCCATGGCCAACTTCACACCGCTAGCTCATAAATTCCATGGCCAACCTAGTACCAATCGCTCATGAAATCCATTGCCAGCATCACAACGCTCGCTCATAAAATCCATGGCCAACTGCTCACAGATCGTTCATAAATTCCACAGCCAACTTCACAGCGCTCGCTCATAAATTCCATAGCTAATGTCGCACCGCTCGCTCATAAATTCAATAGCTAATTTCGCACCGCTCGCTCATACATTCCATGGCCAACTTCACACCACTCGCTCATAAATTCCATGGCCAACTTAGTACCACTCGCTCATAAATTCCATGGCCAACTTAGTACCACTCGCTCATAAATTCCAGAGCCAACTTCACATCGATAGCTCATAAATTCCATAGCTAATTTCGCACCGCTCGCTCATAAATTCCACGGCCAACTGCACATAGCTCGCTAATAAATTCCACGGCCAACTTCACACATCTCGCTCATAAAATCCATGGCCCACTTCGCACCGGTAGCTCATAAATTCCAAAGCCAGCTTCACACCGCTCGCTCATAAAATCCATGGCCAAATTTACACCGATCGAACATAAATTTCATCGTCAACTTCACACCGCTCGAACATAAATTCCATAGCCAACTTCACACCAGTCGCTAATACATTCCATGGCCAACTTCACACCACTCGCTCATAAATTCCATGGCCAACTTAGTACCACTCGCTCATAAATTCCATGGCCAACTTAATACCACTCGCTCATAAATTCCAGAGCCAACTTCACACCGATAGCTCATAAATTCCATAGCTAATTTCGCACCGCTCGCTCATAAATTCCACGGCCAACTTCACACCGCTCGCTCATAAAATCCATGGCCGACTTCGCACCGCTCGCTCATAAAATCCATGGCCGACTTCACACCGCTCGCTCATAAATTCCATGGCCAACTTAGTACCACTCGCTCATAAATTCCATGGCCAACTTAGTAACACTCGCTCATAAATTCCACGGCCAACTTCACACCGCTCGCTCATAAGTTCCATAGCCAACGTCGCACCGCTCGCTCATAAATTCCATGGCCATCTTCAAACCGCTCGCTCATAATTTCCACGGCCAACTTCACACCGCTAGCTCATAAATTCCATGTCCAACCTAGTACCAATCGCTCATGAAATCCATTGCCAGCATCACAACGCTCGCTCATAAAATCCATGGCCAACTGCTCACAGATCGTTCATAAATTCCACAGCCAACTTCACAGCGCTCGCTCATAAATTCCATAGCTAATGTCGCACCGCTCGCTCATAAATTCAATAGCTAATTTCGCACCGCTCGCTCATAAATTCCATAGCTAATGTCGCACCGCTCGCTCATAAATTCAATAGCTAATTTTGCACCGCTCGCTCATAAATTCCACGGCCAACTTCGCACCGCTCGCTCATAAATTCCACGGACAACTGCACACAGCTCGCTAATAAATTCCACGGCCAACTTCACACCTCTCGCTCATAAAATCCATGGCCCACTACGCACCGCTCGCTCATAAACTCCAAAGCCAGCTTCACACCGCTAGCTCATAAATTCCAAGGCCAACTATGCACTGCGAGCTCATAAAATCCATAGTCAACTTCACACCGCTCGATCATACATTCTATGGCTAAGTTAATACCGCTCGCTCATATATTCAATGGCTAATTTTATACCGCTCGCACATAAATTCCATGGCCAAATTTACACCGATCGAACATAAATTCCATCGTCAACTTCACACCGCTCGAACATAAATTCCATAGCCAACTTCACACCGCTCGCTAATAAATTCCATGGCCAACTTCACACCGCTAGCTCATAAATTCCATGACCAACTTAGTACCACTCGCTCATGAAATCCATATCCAGCATCACACCGCTCGCTCATAAAATCCATGGCCAATTGCTCACAGATCGCATTAAATTCCACAGCCAACTTCACAGCGCTCGCTCATAAATTCCATAGCTAATGTCTCACCGCTCGCTCATAAATTCAATAGCTAATTTCGCACCGCTCGCTCATAAATTCCATAGCCAACGTCGCACCGCTCGCTCATAAATTCCACGGCCAACTGCACACAGCTCGCTAGTAAATTCCATGGACAACTTCACACCTCTCGCTCATAAAATCCATGGCCCACTTCACACCGCTAGCTCATAAATTCCATGGCCAACTTAGTATCACTCGCTCATAAATTCCATGGCCAACTTAGTAACACTCGCTCATAAATTCCACGGCCAACTTCACACCGCTCGTTCATAAGTTCCATAGCCAACGTCGCACCGCTCGCTCATAAATTCCATGGCCATCTTCAAACCGCTCGGTCATAATTTCCACGGCCAACTTCACACCGCTCGCTCATAAAATCCATGGCTAACTTCACACCGCTCGCTCATAAATTCTAAAGCAAACTTTACACCGATAGATCATAAATTCCAAGGTCAACTTCGCACCGCTCGCTCATAAATTCCACGGCCAACTGCACACAGCTCGCTAATAAATTCCACGGCCAACTATGCACTGCGCGCTTATAAAATCCATAGTCAACTTCACACCGCTTCATAAACTTCATAAACCGCACACCGATCATAAATTCTATGGCTAAGTTAATACCGCTCGCTCATATATTCAATGGCTAATTTTATACCGCTCGCTCATAAATTCCATGGCCAAATTTACGCCGATAGAACATAAATTCCATCGTCAACTTCACACCGCTCGAACATAAATTCCATAGCCAACTTCACACCGCTCGCTAATAAATTCCATGGGCAACTTCACACCGCTCGCTCATAAATTCAATGGCTAATTTCACACCGATTGCTCATAAATTCCATAGCCAACGTCGCACCGCTGGCTCATAAATTCCACGACCAACTGCACACAGCTCGCTAATAAATTCCACGGCCAACTTCACACCTCTCGCTCATAAAATCCATTGCCCACTTTGCACCGCTCGCTCATAAATTCCAAAGCCAGCTTCACACCGCTAGCTCAGAAATTCCAAGGCCAACTATGCACTGCGCGCTCATAAAATCCATAGCCAACTTCACACCGCTAGCTCATAAATTCCATGGCCAACTTCGTACTACTCGCTCATGAAATCCATAGCCAGCATCACACCGCTCGCTCATAAATTCCATGGCCAACTTAGTACCACTCGCTCATAAATTCCATGGCCAACTTAGTAACACTCGCTCATAAATTCCACGGCCAACTTCACACCGCTCGCTCATAAGTTCCATAGCCAACGTCGCACCGCTCGCTCATAAATTCCATGGCCATCTTCAAACCGCTCGCTCATAATTTCCACGGCCAACTTCACACCGCTAGCTCATAAATTCCATGGCCAACCTAGTACCAATCGCTCATGAAATCCATTGCCAGCATCACAACATTTGCTCATAAAATCCATGGCCAACTGCTCACAGATCGCTCATAAATTCCACAGCTAACTTCACAGCGCTCGCTCATAAATTCCATAGCTAATGTCGCACCGCTCGCTCATAAATTCAATAGTTAATTTCGCACCGCTCGCTCATAAATTCCATAGCTAATGTCGCACCGCTCGCTTATAAATTCAATAGCTAATTTCGCACCGCTCGCTCATAAAATCCACGGCCAACTTCACACAGCACGCTCATAAAATCCATGGCCGACTTCGCACTCATTCGCATAAATCCCATAGCTAATGTCGCACCGCTCGCTCATAAATTCAATAGCTAATTTCGCACCGCTCGCTCATAAATTCCATAGCTAATGTCGCACCGCTCGCTCATAAATTCAATAGCTAATTTCGCACCGCTCACTCATAAAATCCATGGCCAACTTCACACCGCTCGGTCATAAAATCCATGGCCAACTTCACACAACTCGCTCATAAATTCCTTAGGCAACTTCATACCGCTCGCTCGTAAATTCCAGAGCCAACTTCACACCGATAGCTCATAAATTCCATTGCTAATTTCGCACCGCTCGCTCATAAATTCCACGGCCAACTTCACACCGCTCGCTCATAAAATCCATTGCCAACTTCGCACCGCTCGCTCAAAAATTCCATAGCTAATTACGCACCGCTAGCTCATAAATTCCATGGCCAACTTAGTACCGCTCGCTCATAAAATCCATAGCCATTTTCTCACCGCTCGCTCATAATTTCCATGACCAACTTAATACCGCTCGCTCATAAATTCAAGGGCTAATTTCATACCGCACGCTCATAAATTCCATGGCCATCTTCACACCACTCGCTCATAAATTCCATGGGCAACTTCGCACATCTCGCTCATAAAATCCATAGCCAATTTCACACCGCTCGCTCAAAAATTCCATAGCTAATGTCGCACCGCTCGCTCATAAATTCCATAGCTAATTTCGCACCGCTCGCTCACAGATTCCATGTCGAACTTGACACCTCTTGGGCATCAATTCCATGGCCAACTTGACACCGCTCGTTCATAAATTCCATAGCTACTTTCGCACCGCTCGCTCAGAAATTCAATGGCTATTTTCACACCACTCGCTCATAAATTCCATGGGCAACTTCACACCGCTCGAACATAAATTCCATAGCCAACTTCACACCAGTCGCTAATACATTCCATGGCCAACTTCACACCACTCGCTCATAAATTCCATGGCCAACTTAGTACCACTCGCTCATAAATTCCAGGGCCAACTTAGTACCACTCGCTCATAAATTCCAGAGCCAACTTCACACCGATAGCTCATAAATTCCATAGCTAATTTCGCACCGCTCGCTCATAAATTCCACGGCCAACTTCACACCGCTCGCTCATAAAATCCATGGCCGACTTCGCACCGCTCGCTCATAAAATCCATGGCCGACTTCACACCGCTCGCTCATAAATTCCATAGCCAACTTCACACCGCTAGCTCATAAATTTCAAGGCCAACTTCGCACCGCTCGCTCATAAATTCCATGGCCAAATTTACACCGATCGAACATAAATTCCATCGTCAACTTCACACCGCTCGAACATAAATTGCATAGCCAACTTCACACCAGTCGCTAATACATTCCATGGCCAACTTCACACCACTCGCTCATAAATTCCATGGCCAACTTAGTACCACTCGCTCATAAATTCCATGGCCAACTTAGTAACACTCGCTCATAAATTCCACGGCCAACTTCACACCGCTCGCTCATAAGTTCCATAGCCAACGTCGCACCGCTCGCTCATAAATTCCATGGCCATCTTCAAACCGCTCGCTCATAATTTCCACGGCCAACTTCACACCGCTAGCTCATAAATTCCACGGCCAAATTCACACCGCTCTCTCATAAATTCCATGGCCATCTTCAAACCGCTCGCTCATAAAATCCATGGCTAACTTCGCACCGCTCGCTCATAAATTCTAAAGCAAACTTTACACCGCTCGCTCATAAATTCCATGGCCAACTTCACACCGCTAGCTCATAAATTCCACGGCCAACTGCACACAGCTCGCTAATAAATTCCACGGCCAACTTCACACCTCTCGCTCATAAAATCCATGGCCCACTACGCACCGCTCGCTCATAAATTCCAAAGCCAGCTTCACACCGCTAGCTCATAAATTCCAAGGCCAACTATGCACTGCGCGCTCATAAAATCCATAGTCAACTTCACACCGCTCGATCATACATTCTATGGCTAAGTTAATACCCCTCGCTCATATATTCAATGGCTAATTTTATACCGCTCGCTCATAAATTCCATGGCCAAATTTACACCGATCGAACATAAATTCCATCGTCAACTTCACACCGCTCGAACATAAATTCCATAGCCAACTTCACACCGCTCGCTAATAAATTCCATGGCCAACTTCACACCGCTAGCTCATAAATTCCATGGCCAACTTAGTACCACTCGCTCATGAAATCCATATCCAGCATCACACCGCTCGCTCATAAAATCCAAGGCCAATTGCTCACAGATCGCTTTAAATTCCACAGCCAACTTCACAGCGCTCGCTCATAAATTCCATAGCTAATGTCTCACCGCTCGCTCATAAATTCAATAGCTAATTTCGCACCGCTCGCTCATAAATTCCACGGCCAACTTCACACCGCTCGCTCATAAAATCCATGGCCGACTTCGCACCGCTCGCTCATAAAATCCATGGCCGACTTCACACCGCTCGCTCATAAATTCCATAGCCAACTTCACACCGCTAGCTCATAAATTTCAAGGACAACTTCGCACCGCTCGCTCATAAATTCCATGGCCAAATTTACACCGATCGAACATAAATTCCATCGTCAACTTCACACCGCTCGAACATAAATTCCATAGCCAACTTCACACCAGTCGCTAATACATTCCATGGCCAACTTCACACCACTCGCTCATAAATTCCATGGCCAACTTAGTACCACTCGCTCATAAATTCCATGGCCAACTTAGTAACACTCGCTCATAAATTCCACGGCCAACTTCACACCGCTCGTTCATAAGTTCCATAGCCAACGTCGCACCGCTCGCTCATAAATTCCATGGCCATCTTCAAACCGCTCGCTCATAATTTCCACGGCCAACTTCACACCGCTCGCTCATAAAATCCATGGCTAACTTCGCACCGCTCGCTCATAAATTCTAAAGCAAACTTTACACCGATAGATCATAAATTCCAAGGCCAACTTCGCACCGTTCGCTCATAAATTCCACGGCCAACTGCACACAGCTCGCTAATAAATTCCACGGCCAACTTCACACCTCTCGCTCATAAAATCCATGGCCCACTACGCACCGCTCGCTCATAAACTCCAAAGCCAGCTTCACACCGCTAGCTCATAAATTCCAAGGCCAACTATGCACTGCGAGCTCATAAAATCCATAGTCAACTTCACACCGCTCGATCATACATTCTATGGCTAAGTTAATACCGCTCGCTCATATATTCAATGGCTAATTTTATACCGCTCGCACATAAATTCCATGGCCAAATTTACACCGATCGAACATAAATTCCATCGTCAACTTCACACCGCTCGAACATAAATTCCATAGCCAACTTCACACCGCTCGCTAATAAATTCCATGGCCAACTTCACACCGCTAGCTCATAAATTCCATGACCAACTTAGTACCACTCGCTCATGAAATCCATATCCAGCATCACACCGCTCGCTCATAAAATCCATGGCCAATTGCTCACAGATCGCATTAAATTCCACAGCCAACTTCACAGCGCTCGCTCATAAATTCCATAGCTAATGTCTCACCGCTCGCTCATAAATTCAATAGCTAATTTCGCACCGCTCGCTCATAAATTCCACGGCCAACTTCACACCGCTCGCTCATAAAATCCATGGCCGACTTCGCACCGTTCGCTCATAAAATCCATGGCCGACTTCACACCGCTCGCTAATAAATTCCATAGCCAACGTCGCACCGCTCGCTCATAAATTCCACGGCCAACTGCACACAGCTCGCTAGTAAATTCCATGGCCAACTTCACACCTCTCGCTCATAAAATCCATGGCCCACTTCACACCGCTAGCTCATAAATTCCATGGCCAACTTAGTACCAATCGCTCATGAAATCCATTGCCAGCATCACACCGCTCGCTCATAAAATCCATGGCCAACTGCTCACAGATCGCTCATAAATTCCACTGCCAACATCACAGCCCACGCTCATCAATACCATAGCTAATGTCGCACCGCTCGCTCATAAATTCCATAGCTAATTTCGCACCGCTCGCTCATAAATTCCACGGCCAACATCACACCGCTCGCTCATAAAATCCATGGCCGACTTCGCACCGCTCGCTCATAAAATCCATGGCCGACTGCACACAGCTCGCGAATAAATTCCACGGCCAACTTCACACCTCTCGCTCATAAAATTCATGGCCCACTTCGCACCGCTCGCTCATAAATTCCAAAGCCAGCTTCACACCGCTAGCTCATAAATTCCAAGGCCAACTATGCACTGCGCGCTCATAAAATCCATAGTCAACTTCACACCGCTCGATCATACATTCTATGGCTAAGTTAATACCCCTCGCTCATATATTCAATGGCTAATTTTATACCGCTCGCTCATAAATTCCATGGCCAAATTTACACCGATCGAACATAAATTCCATCGTCAACTGCACACCGCTCGAACATAAATTCAAGGGCTAATTTCATACCGCACGCTCATAAATTCCATGGCCATCTTCACACCACTCGCTCATAAATTCCATGGGCAACTTCGCACATCTCGCTCATAAAATCCATAGCCAATTTCACACCGCTCGCTCAAAAATTCCATAGCTAATGTCGCACCGCTCGCTCATAAATTCCATAGCTAATTTCGCACCGCTCGCTCACAGATTCCATGTCGAACTTGACACCTCTTGGGCATCAATTCCATGGCCAACTTGACACCGCTCGTTCATAAATTCCATAGCTACTTTCGCACCGCTCGCTCAGAAATTCAATGGCTATTTTCACACCACTCGCTCATAAATTCCATGGGCAACTTCACACCGCTCGAACATAAATTCCATAGCCAACTTCACACCAGTCGCTAATACATTCCATGGCCAACTTCACACCACTCGCTCATAAATTCCATGGCCAACTTAGTACCACTCGCTCATAAATTCCAGGGCCAACTTAGTACCACTCGCTCATAAATTCCAGAGCCAACTTCACACCGATAGCTCATAAATTCCATAGCTAATTTCGCACCGCTCGCTCATAAATTCCACGGCCAACTTCACACCGCTCGCTCATAAAATCCATGGCCGACTTCGCACCGCTCGCTCATAAAATCCATGGCCGACTTCACACCGCTCGCTCATAAATTCCATAGCCAACTTCACACCGCTAGCTCATAAATTTCAAGGCCAACTTCGCACCGCTCGCTCATAAATTCCATGGCCAAATTTACACCGATCGAACATAAATTCCATCGTCAACTTCACACCGCTCGAACATAAATTGCATAGCCAACTTCACACCAGTCGCTAATACATTCCATGGCCAACTTCACACCACTCGCTCATAAATTCCATGGCCAACTTAGTACCACTCGCTCATAAATTCCATGGCCAACTTAGTAACACTCGCTCATAAATTCCACGGCCAACTTCACACCGCTCGCTCATAAGTTCCATAGCCAACGTCGCACCGCTCGCTCATAAATTCCATGGCCATCTTCAAACCGCTCGCTCATAATTTCCACGGCCAACTTCACACCGCTAGCTCATAAATTCCACGGCCAAATTCACACCGCTCTCTCATAAATTCCATGGCCATCTTCAAACCGCTCGCTCATAAAATCCATGGCTAACTTCGCACCGCTCGCTCATAAATTCTAAAGCAAACTTTACACCGCTCGCTCATAAATTCCATGGCCAACTTCACACCGCTAGCTCATAAATTCCATGGCCAACCTAGTACCAATCGCTCATGAAATCCATTGCCAGCATCACAACGCTCGCTCATAAAATCCATGGCCAACTGCTCACAGATCGTTCATAAATTCCACAGCCAACTTCACAGCGCTCGCTCATAAATTCCATAGCTAATGTCGCACCGCTCGCTCATAAATTCAATAGCTAATTTCGCACCGCTCGCTCATACATTCCATGGCCAACTTCACACCACTCGCTCATAAATTCCATGGCCAACTTAGTACCACTCGCTCATAAATTCCATGGCCAACTTAGTACCACTCGCTCATAAATTCCAGAGCCAACTTCACATCGATAGCTCATAAATTCCATAGCTAATTTCGCACCGCTCGCTCATAAATTCCACGGCCAACTGCACATAGCTCGCTAATAAATTCCACGGCCAACTTCACACATCTCGCTCATAAAATCCATGGCCCACTTCGCACCGGTAGCTCATAAATTCCAAAGCCAGCTTCACACCGCTCGCTCATAAAATCCATGGCCAAATTTACACCGATCGAACATAAATTTCATCGTCAACTTCACACCGCTCGAACATAAATTCCATAGCCAACTTCACACCAGTCGCTAATACATTCCATGGCCAACTTCACACCACTCGCTCATAAATTCCATGGCCAACTTAGTACCACTCGCTCATAAATTCCATGGCCAACTTAATACCACTCGCTCATAAATTCCAGAGCCAACTTCACACCGATAGCTCATAAATTCCATAGCTAATTTCGCACCGCTCGCTCATAAATTCCACGGCCAACTTCACACCGCTCGCTCATAAAATCCATGGCCGACTTCGCACCGCTCGCTCATAAAATCCATGGCCGACTTCACACCGCTCGCTCATAAATTCCATGGCCAACTTAGTACCACTCGCTCATAAATTCCATGGCCAACTTAGTAACACTCGCTCATAAATTCCACGGCCAACTTCACACCGCTCGCTCATAAGTTCCATAGCCAACGTCGCACCGCTCGCTCATAAATTCCATGGCCATCTTCAAACCGCTCGCTCATAATTTCCACGGCCAACTTCACACCGCTAGCTCATAAATTCCATGTCCAACCTAGTACCAATCGCTCATGAAATCCATTGCCAGCATCACAACGCTCGCTCATAAAATCCATGGCCAACTGCTCACAGATCGTTCATAAATTCCACAGCCAACTTCACAGCGCTCGCTCATAAATTCCATAGCTAATGTCGCACCGCTCGCTCATAAATTCAATAGCTAATTTCGCACCGCTCGCTCATAAATTCCATAGCTAATGTCGCACCGCTCGCTCATAAATTCAATAGCTAATTTTGCACCGCTCGCTCATAAATTCCACGGCCAACTTCGCACCGCTCGCTCATAAATTCCACGGACAACTGCACACAGCTCGCTAATAAATTCCACGGCCAACTTCACACCTCTCGCTCATAAAATCCATGGCCCACTACGCACCGCTCGCTCATAAACTCCAAAGCCAGCTTCACACCGCTAGCTCATAAATTCCAAGGCCAACTATGCACTGCGAGCTCATAAAATCCATAGTCAACTTCACACCGCTCGATCATACATTCTATGGCTAAGTTAATACCGCTCGCTCATATATTCAATGGCTAATTTTATACCGCTCGCACATAAATTCCATGGCCAAATTTACACCGATCGAACATAAATTCCATCGTCAACTTCACACCGCTCGAACATAAATTCCATAGCCAACTTCACACCGCTCGCTAATAAATTCCATGGCCAACTTCACACCGCTAGCTCATAAATTCCATGACCAACTTAGTACCACTCGCTCATGAAATCCATATCCAGCATCACACCGCTCGCTCATAAAATCCATGGCCAATTGCTCACAGATCGCATTAAATTCCACAGCCAACTTCACAGCGCTCGCTCATAAATTCCATAGCTAATGTCTCACCGCTCGCTCATAAATTCAATAGCTAATTTCGCACCGCTCGCTCATAAATTCCATAGCCAACGTCGCACCGCTCGCTCATAAATTCCACGGCCAACTGCACACAGCTCGCTAGTAAATTCCATGGACAACTTCACACCTCTCGCTCATAAAATCCATGGCCCACTTCACACCGCTAGCTCATAAATTCCATGGCCAACTTAGTATCACTCGCTCATAAATTCCATGGCCAACTTAGTAACACTCGCTCATAAATTCCACGGCCAACTTCACACCGCTCGTTCATAAGTTCCATAGCCAACGTCGCACCGCTCGCTCATAAATTCCATGGCCATCTTCAAACCGCTCGGTCATAATTTCCACGGCCAACTTCACACCGCTCGCTCATAAAATCCATGGCTAACTTCACACCGCTCGCTCATAAATTCTAAAGCAAACTTTACACCGATAGATCATAAATTCCAAGGTCAACTTCGCACCGCTCGCTCATAAATTCCACGGCCAACTGCACACAGCTCGCTAATAAATTCCACGGCCAACTATGCACTGCGCGCTTATAAAATCCATAGTCAACTTCACACCGCTTCATAAACTTCATAAACCGCACACCGATCATAAATTCTATGGCTAAGTTAATACCGCTCGCTCATATATTCAATGGCTAATTTTATACCGCTCGCTCATAAATTCCATGGCCAAATTTACGCCGATAGAACATAAATTCCATCGTCAACTTCACACCGCTCGAACATAAATTCCATAGCCAACTTCACACCGCTCGCTAATAAATTCCATGGGCAACTTCACACCGCTCGCTCATAAATTCAATGGCTAATTTCACACCGATTGCTCATAAATTCCATAGCCAACGTCGCACCGCTGGCTCATAAATTCCACGACCAACTGCACACAGCTCGCTAATAAATTCCACGGCCAACTTCACACCTCTCGCTCATAAAATCCATTGCCCACTTTGCACCGCTCGCTCATAAATTCCAAAGCCAGCTTCACACCGCTAGCTCAGAAATTCCAAGGCCAACTATGCACTGCGCGCTCATAAAATCCATAGCCAACTTCACACCGCTAGCTCATAAATTCCATGGCCAACTTCGTACTACTCGCTCATGAAATCCATAGCCAGCATCACACCGCTCGCTCATAAAATCCATGGCCAACTGCTCACAGATCGCTCATAAATTCCACAGCCAACTTCACAGCGCTCGCTCATAAATTCCATAGCTTATGTCGCACCGCTCGCTCATAAATTCCATAGCTAATTTCGCACCGCTCGCTCATAAATTCCACGGCCAACATCACACCGCTCGCTCATAAAATCCATGGCCGACTTCGCACCGCTCGCTCATAAAATCCATGGCCGACTGCACACAGCTCGCGAATAAATTCCACGGCCAACTTCACACCTCTCGCTCATAAAATTCATGGCCCACTTCGCACCGCTCGCTCATAAATTCCAAAGCCAGCTTCACACCGCTAGCTCATAAATTCCAAGGCCAACTATGCACTGCGCGCTCATAAAATCCATAGTCAACTTCACACCGCTCGATCATACATTCTATGGCTAAGTTAATACCCCTCGCTCATATATTCAATGGCTAATTTTATACCGCTCGCTCATAAATTCCATGGCCAAATTTACACCGATCGAACATAAATTCCATCGTCAACTGCACACCGCTCGAACATAAATTCCATAGCCAACTTCACACCGCTCGCTAATAAATTCCATGGCCAACTTCACACCGCTAGCTCATAAATTCCATGGCCAACTTAGTACCACTCGCTCATGAAATCCATTGCCAGCATTACAACATTCGCTCATAAAATCCATGGCCAACTGCTCACAGATCGCTCATAAATTCCACAGCCAACTTCACAGCGCTCGCTCATAAATCCCATAGCTAATGTCGCACCGCTCGCTCATAAATTCAATAGCTAATTTCCTACCGCTCGCTCATAAATTCCATAGCTAATGTCGCACCGCTCGCTCATAAATTCAATAGCTAATTTCGCACCGCTCACTCATAAAATCCATGGCCAACTTCACACCGCTCGGTCATAAAATCCATGGCCAACTTCACACAACTCGCTCATAAATTCCTTAGGCAACTTCATACCGCTCGCTCGTAAATTCCAGAGCCAACTTCACACCGATAGCTCATAAATTCCATTGCTAATTTCGCACCGCGCGCTCATAAATTCCACGGCCAACTTCACACCGCTCGCTCATAAAATCCATGGCCAACTTCGCACCGCTCGCTCAAAAATTCCATAGCTAATTACGCACCGCTAGCTCATAAATTCCATGGCCAACTTAGTACCGCTCGCTCATAAAATCCATAGCCATTTTCTCACCGCTCGCTTATAATTTCCATGACCAACTTAATACCGCTCGCTCATAAATTCAAGGGCTAATTTCATACCGCACGCTCATAAATTCCATGGCCATCTTCACACCACTCGCTCATAAATTCCATGGGCAACTTCGCACATCTCGCTCATAAAATCCATAGCCAATTTCACACCGCTCGCTCAAAAATTCCATAGCTAATGTCGCACCGCTCGCTCATAAATTCCATAGCTAATTTCGCACCGCTCGCTCACAGATTCCATGTCGAACTTGACACCTCTTGGGCATCAATTCCATGGCCAACTTGACACCGCTCGTTCATAAATTCCATAGCTACTTTCGCACCGCTCGCTCAGAAATTCAATGGCTATTTTCACACCACTCGCTCATAAATTCCATGGGCAACTTCACACCGCTCGAACATAAATTCCATAGCCAACTTCACACCAGTCGCTAATACATTCCATGGCCAACTTCACACCACTCGCTCATAAATTCCATGGCCAACTTAGTACCACTCGCTCATAAATTCCAGGGCCAACTTAGTACCACTCGCTCATAAATTCCAGAGCCAACTTCACACCGATAGCTCATAAATTCTATAGCTAATTTCGCACCGCTCGCTCATAAATTCCACGGCCAACTTCACACCGCTCGCTCATAAAATCCATGGCCGACTTCGCACCGCTCGCTCATAAAATCCATGGCCGACTTCACACCGCTTGCTCATAAATTCCATAGCCAACTTCACACCGCTAGCTCATAAATTTCAAGGCCAACTTCGCACCGCTCGCTCATAAATTCCATGGCCAAATTTACACCGATCGAACATAAATTCCATCGTCAACTTCACACCGCTCGAACATAAATTGCATAGCCAACTTCACACCAGTCGCTAATACATTCCATGGCCAACTTCACACCACTCGCTCATAAATTCCATGGCCAACTTAGTACCACTCGCTCATAAATTCCATGGCCAACTTAGTAACACTCGCTCATAAATTCCACGGCCAACTTCACACCGCTCGCTCATAAGTTCCATAGCCAACGTCGCACCGCTCGCTCATAAATTCCATGGCCATCTTCAAACCGCTCGCTCATAATTTCCACGGCCAACTTCACACCGCTAGCTCATAAATTCCATGGCCAACCTAGTACCAATCGCTCATGAAATCCATTGCCAGCATCACAACATTTGCTCATAAAATCCATGGCCAACTGCTCACAGATCGCTCATAAATTCCACAGCTAACTTCACAGCGCTCGCTCATAAATTCCATAGCTAATGTCGCACCGCTCGCTCATAAATTCAATAGTTAATTTCGCACCGCTCGCTCATAAATTCCATAGCTAATGTCGCACCGCTCGCTTATAAATTCAATAGCTAATTTCGCACCGCTCGCTCATAAAATCCACGGCCAACTTCACACAGCACGCTCATAAAATCCATGGCCGACTTCGCACTCATTCGCATAAATCCCATAGCTAATGTCGCACCGCTCGCTCATAAATTCAATAGCTAATTTCGCACCGCTCGCTCATAAATTCCATAGCTAATGTCGCACCGCTCGCTCATAAATTCAATAGCTAATTTCGCACCGCTCACTCATAAAATCCATGGCCAACTTCACACCGCTCGGTCATAAAATCCATGGCCAACTTCACACAACTCGCTCATAAATTCCTTAGGCAACTTCATACCGCTCGCTCGTAAATTCCAGAGCCAACTTCACACCGATAGCTCATAAATTCCATTGCTAATTTCGCACCGCTCGCTCATAAATTCCACGGCCAACTTCACACCGCTCGCTCATAAAATCCATTGCCAACTTCGCACCGCTCGCTCAAAAATTCCATAGCTAATTACGCACCGCTAGCTCATAAATTCCATGGCCAACTTAGTACCGCTCGCTCATAAAATCCATAGCCATTTTCTCACCGCTCGCTCATAATTTCCATGACCAACTTAATACCGCTCGCTCATAAATTCAAGGGCTAATTTCATACCGCACGCTCATAAATTCCATGGCCATCTTCACACCACTCGCTCATAAATTCCATGGGCAACTTCGCACATCTCGCTCATAAAATCCATAGCCAATTTCACACCGCTCGCTCAAAAATTCCATAGCTAATGTCGCACCGCTCGCTCATAAATTCCATAGCTAATTTCGCACCGCTCGCTCACAGATTCCATGTCGAACTTGACACCTCTTGGGCATCAATTCCATGGCCAACTTGACACCGCTCGTTCATAAATTCCATAGCTACTTTCGCACCGCTCGCTCAGAAATTCAATGGCTATTTTCACACCACTCGCTCATAAATTCCATGGGCAACTTCACACCGCTCGAACATAAATTCCATAGCCAACTTCACACCAGTCGCTAATACATTCCATGGCCAACTTCACACCACTCGCTCATAAATTCCATGGCCAACTTAGTACCACTCGCTCATAAATTCCAGGGCCAACTTAGTACCACTCGCTCATAAATTCCAGAGCCAACTTCACACCGATAGCTCATAAATTCCATAGCTAATTTCGCACCGCTCGCTCATAAATTCCACGGCCAACTTCACACCGCTCGCTCATAAAATCCATGGCCGACTTCGCACCGCTCGCTCATAAAATCCATGGCCGACTTCACACCGCTCGCTCATAAATTCCATAGCCAACTTCACACCGCTAGCTCATAAATTTCAAGGCCAACTTCGCACCGCTCGCTCATAAATTCCATGGCCAAATTTACACCGATCGAACATAAATTCCATCGTCAACTTCACACCGCTCGAACATAAATTGCATAGCCAACTTCACACCAGTCGCTAATACATTCCATGGCCAACTTCACACCACTCGCTCATAAATTCCATGGCCAACTTAGTACCACTCGCTCATAAATTCCATGGCCAACTTAGTAACACTCGCTCATAAATTCCACGGCCAACTTCACACCGCTCGCTCATAAGTTCCATAGCCAACGTCGCACCGCTCGCTCATAAATTCCATGGCCATCTTCAAACCGCTCGCTCATAATTTCCACGGCCAACTTCACACCGCTAGCTCATAAATTCCACGGCCAAATTCACACCGCTCTCTCATAAATTCCATGGCCATCTTCAAACCGCTCGCTCATAAAATCCATGGCTAACTTCGCACCGCTCGCTCATAAATTCTAAAGCAAACTTTACACCGCTCGCTCATAAATTCCATGGCCAACTTCACACCGCTAGCTCATAAATTCCACGGCCAACTGCACACAGCTCGCTAATAAATTCCACGGCCAACTTCACACCTCTCGCTCATAAAATCCATGGCCCACTACGCACCGCTCGCTCATAAATTCCAAAGCCAGCTTCACACCGCTAGCTCATAAATTCCAAGGCCAACTATGCACTGCGCGCTCATAAAATCCATAGTCAACTTCACACCGCTCGATCATACATTCTATGGCTAAGTTAATACCCCTCGCTCATATATTCAATGGCTAATTTTATACCGCTCGCTCATAAATTCCATGGCCAAATTTACACCGATCGAACATAAATTCCATCGTCAACTTCACACCGCTCGAACATAAATTCCATAGCCAACTTCACACCGCTCGCTAATAAATTCCATGGCCAACTTCACACCGCTAGCTCATAAATTCCATGGCCAACTTAGTACCACTCGCTCATGAAATCCATATCCAGCATCACACCGCTCGCTCATAAAATCCAAGGCCAATTGCTCACAGATCGCTTTAAATTCCACAGCCAACTTCACAGCGCTCGCTCATAAATTCCATAGCTAATGTCTCACCGCTCGCTCATAAATTCAATAGCTAATTTCGCACCGCTCGCTCATAAATTCCACGGCCAACTTCACACCGCTCGCTCATAAAATCCATGGCCGACTTCGCACCGCTCGCTCATAAAATCCATGGCCGACTTCACACCGCTCGCTCATAAATTCCATAGCCAACTTCACACCGCTAGCTCATAAATTTCAAGGACAACTTCGCACCGCTCGCTCATAAATTCCATGGCCAAATTTACACCGATCGAACATAAATTCCATCGTCAACTTCACACCGCTCGAACATAAATTCCATAGCCAACTTCACACCAGTCGCTAATACATTCCATGGCCAACTTCACACCACTCGCTCATAAATTCCATGGCCAACTTAGTACCACTCGCTCATAAATTCCATGGCCAACTTAGTAACACTCGCTCATAAATTCCACGGCCAACTTCACACCGCTCGTTCATAAGTTCCATAGCCAACGTCGCACCGCTCGCTCATAAATTCCATGGCCATCTTCAAACCGCTCGCTCATAATTTCCACGGCCAACTTCACACCGCTCGCTCATAAAATCCATGGCTAACTTCGCACCGCTCGCTCATAAATTCTAAAGCAAACTTTACACCGATAGATCATAAATTCCAAGGCCAACTTCGCACCGTTCGCTCATAAATTCCACGGCCAACTGCACACAGCTCGCTAATAAATTCCACGGCCAACTTCACACCTCTCGCTCATAAAATCCATGGCCCACTACGCACCGCTCGCTCATAAACTCCAAAGCCAGCTTCACACCGCTAGCTCATAAATTCCAAGGCCAACTATGCACTGCGAGCTCATAAAATCCATAGTCAACTTCACACCGCTCGATCATACATTCTATGGCTAAGTTAATACCGCTCGCTCATATATTCAATGGCTAATTTTATACCGCTCGCACATAAATTCCATGGCCAAATTTACACCGATCGAACATAAATTCCATCGTCAACTTCACACCGCTCGAACATAAATTCCATAGCCAACTTCACACCGCTCGCTAATAAATTCCATGGCCAACTTCACACCGCTAGCTCATAAATTCCATGACCAACTTAGTACCACTCGCTCATGAAATCCATATCCAGCATCACACCGCTCGCTCATAAAATCCATGGCCAATTGCTCACAGATCGCATTAAATTCCACAGCCAACTTCACAGCGCTCGCTCATAAATTCCATAGCTAATGTCTCACCGCTCGCTCATAAATTCAATAGCTAATTTCGCACCGCTCGCTCATAAATTCCACGGCCAACTTCACACCGCTCGCTCATAAAATCCATGGCCGACTTCGCACCGTTCGCTCATAAAATCCATGGCCGACTTCACACCGCTCGCTAATAAATTCCATAGCCAACGTCGCACCGCTCGCTCATAAATTCCACGGCCAACTGCACACAGCTCGCTAGTAAATTCCATGGCCAACTTCACACCTCTCGCTCATAAAATCCATGGCCCACTTCACACCGCTAGCTCATAAATTCCATGGCCAACTTAGTACCAATCGCTCATGAAATCCATTGCCAGCATCACACCGCTCGCTCATAAAATCCATGGCCAACTGCTCACAGATCGCTCATAAATTCCACTGCCAACATCACAGCCCTCGCTCATCAATACCATAGCTAATGTCGCACCGCTCGCTCATAAATTCCATAGCTAATTTCGCACCGCTCGCTCATAAATTCCACGGCCAACATCACACCGCTCGCTCATAAAATCCATGGCCGACTTCGCACCGCTCGCTCATAAAATCCATGGCCGACTGCACACAGCTCGCGAATAAATTCCACGGCCAACTTCACACCTCTCGCTCATAAAATTCATGGCCCACTTCGCACCGCTCGCTCATAAATTCCAAAGCCAGCTTCACACCGCTAGCTCATAAATTCCAAGGCCAACTATGCACTGCGCGCTCATAAAATCCATAGTCAACTTCACACCGCTCGATCATACATTCTATGGCTAAGTTAATACCCCTCGCTCATATATTCAATGGCTAATTTTATACCGCTCGCTCATAAATTCCATGGCCAAATTTACACCGATCGAACATAAATTCCATCGTCAACTGCACACCGCTCGAACATAAATTCAAGGGCTAATTTCATACCGCACGCTCATAAATTCCATGGCCATCTTCACACCACTCGCTCATAAATTCCATGGGCAACTTCGCACATCTCGCTCATAAAATCCATAGCCAATTTCACACCGCTCGCTCAAAAATTCCATAGCTAATGTCGCACCGCTCGCTCATAAATTCCATAGCTAATTTCGCACCGCTCGCTCACAGATTCCATGTCGAACTTGACACCTCTTGGGCATCAATTCCATGGCCAACTTGACACCGCTCGTTCATAAATTCCATAGCTACTTTCGCACCGCTCGCTCAGAAATTCAATGGCTATTTTCACACCACTCGCTCATAAATTCCATGGGCAACTTCACACCGCTCGAACATAAATTCCATAGCCAACTTCACACCAGTCGCTAATACATTCCATGGCCAACTTCACACCACTCGCTCATAAATTCCATGGCCAACTTAGTACCACTCGCTCATAAATTCCAGGGCCAACTTAGTACCACTCGCTCATAAATTCCAGAGCCAACTTCACACCGATAGCTCATAAATTCCATAGCTAATTTCGCACCGCTCGCTCATAAATTCCACGGCCAACTTCACACCGCTCGCTCATAAAATCCATGGCCGACTTCGCACCGCTCGCTCATAAAATCCATGGCCGACTTCACACCGCTCGCTCATAAATTCCATAGCCAACTTCACACCGCTAGCTCATAAATTTCAAGGCCAACTTCGCACCGCTCGCTCATAAATTCCATGGCCAAATTTACACCGATCGAACATAAATTCCATCGTCAACTTCACACCGCTCGAACATAAATTGCATAGCCAACTTCACACCAGTCGCTAATACATTCCATGGCCAACTTCACACCACTCGCTCATAAATTCCATGGCCAACTTAGTACCACTCGCTCATAAATTCCATGGCCAACTTAGTAACACTCGCTCATAAATTCCACGGCCAACTTCACACCGCTCGCTCATAAGTTCCATAGCCAACGTCGCACCGCTCGCTCATAAATTCCATGGCCATCTTCAAACCGCTCGCTCATAATTTCCACGGCCAACTTCACACCGCTAGCTCATAAATTCCACGGCCAAATTCACACCGCTCTCTCATAAATTCCATGGCCATCTTCAAACCGCTCGCTCATAAAATCCATGGCTAACTTCGCACCGCTCGCTCATAAATTCTAAAGCAAACTTTACACCGCTCGCTCATAAATTCCATGGCCAACTTCACACCGCTAGCTCATAAATTCCATGGCCAACCTAGTACCAATCGCTCATGAAATCCATTGCCAGCATCACAACGCTCGCTCATAAAATCCATGGCCAACTGCTCACAGATCGTTCATAAATTCCACAGCCAACTTCACAGCGCTCGCTCATAAATTCCATAGCTAATGTCGCACCGCTCGCTCATAAATTCAATAGCTAATTTCGCACCGCTCGCTCATAAATTCCATAGCTAATGTCGCACCGCTCGCTCATAAATTCAATAGCTAATTTTGCACCGCTCGCTCATAAATTCCACGGCCAACTTCACACCACTCGCTCATAAATTCCATGGCCAACTTAGTACCACTCGCTCATAAATTCCATGGCCAACTTAGTACCACTCGCTCATAAATTCCAGAGCCAACTTCACATCGATAGCTCATAAATTCCATAGCTAATTTCGCACCGCTCGCTCATAAATTCCACGGCCAACTGCACATAGCTCGCTAATAAATTCCACGGCCAACTTCACACATCTCGCTCATAAAATCCATGGCCCACTTCGCACCGGTAGCTCATAAATTCCAAAGCCAGCTTCACACCGCTCGCTCATAAAATCCATGGCCAAATTTACACCGATCGAACATAAATTTCATCGTCAACTTCACACCGCTCGAACATAAATTCCATAGCCAACTTCACACCAGTCGCTAATACATTCCATGGCCAACTTCACACCACTCGCTCATAAATTCCATGGCCAACTTAGTACCACTCGCTCATAAATTCCATGGCCAACTTAATACCACTCGCTCATAAATTCCAGAGCCAACTTCACACCGATAGCTCATAAATTCCATAGCTAATTTCGCACCGCTCGCTCATAAATTCCACGGCCAACTTCACACCGCTCGCTCATAAAATCCATGGCCGACTTCGCACCGCTCGCTCATAAAATCCATGGCCGACTTCACACCGCTCGCTCATAAATTCCATGGCCAACTTAGTACCACTCGCTCATAAATTCCATGGCCAACTTAGTAACACTCGCTCATAAATTCCACGGCCAACTTCACACCGCTCGCTCATAAGTTCCATAGCCAACGTCGCACCGCTCGCTCATAAATTCCATGGCCATCTTCAAACCGCTCGCTCATAATTTCCACGGCCAACTTCACACCGCTAGCTCATAAATTCCATGTCCAACCTAGTACCAATCGCTCATGAAATCCATTGCCAGCATCACAACGCTCGCTCATAAAATCCATGGCCAACTGCTCACAGATCGTTCATAAATTCCACAGCCAACTTCACAGCGCTCGCTCATAAATTCCATAGCTAATGTCGCACCGCTCGCTCATAAATTCAATAGCTAATTTCGCACCGCTCGCTCATAAATTCCATAGCTAATGTCGCACCGCTCGCTCATAAATTCAATAGCTAATTTTGCACCGCTCGCTCATAAATTCCACGGCCAACTTCGCACCGCTCGCTCATAAATTCCACGGCCAACTGCACACAGCTCGCTAATAAATTCCACGGCCAACTTCACACCTCTCGCTCATAAAATCCATGGCCCACTACGCACCGCTCGCTCATAAATTCCAAAGCCAGCTTCACACCGCTAGCTCATAAATTCCAAGGCCAACTATGCACTGCGCGCTCATAAAATCCATAGTCAACTTCACACCGCTTGATCATACATTCTATGGCTAAGTTAATACCCCTCGCTCATATATTCAATGGCTAATTTTATACCGCTCGCTCATAAATTCCATGGGCAAATTTACACCGATCGAACATAAATTCCATCGTCAACTTCACACCGCTCGAACATAAATTCCATAGCCAACTTCACACCGCTCGCTAATAAATTCCATGGCCAACTTCACACCGCTAGCTCATAAATTCCATGGCCAACTTAGTACCACTCGCTCATGAAATCCATATCCAGCATCACACCGCTCGCTCATAAAATCCATGGCCAATTGCTCACAGATCGCTTTAAATTCCACAGCCAACTTCACAGCGCTCGCTCATAAATTCCATAGCTAATGTCTCACCGCTCGCTCATAAATTCAATAGCTAATTTCGCACCGCTCGCTCATAAATTCCACGGCCAACTTCACACCGCTCGCTCATAAAATCCATGGCCGACTTCGCACCGCTCGCTCATAAAATCCATGGCCGACTTCACACCGCTCGCTCATAAATTCCATAGCCAACTTCACACCGCTAGCTCATAAATTTCAAGGACAACTTCGCACCGCTCGCTCATAAATTCCATGGCCAAATTTACACCGATCGAACATAAATTCCATCGTCAACTTCACACCGCTCGAACATAAATTCCATAGCCAACTTCACACCAGTCGCTAATACATTCCATGGCCAACTTCACACCACTCGCTCATAAATTCCATGGCCAACTTAGTACCACTCGCTCATAAATTCCATGGCCAACTTAGTAACACTCGCTCATAAATTCCACGGCCAACTTCACACCGCTCGTTCATAAGTTCCATAGCCAACGTCGCACCGCTCGCTCATAAATTCCATGGCCATCTTCAAACCGCTCGCTCATAATTTCCACGGCCAACTTCACACCGCTCGCTCATAAAATCCATGGCTAACTTCGCACCGCTCGCTCATAAATTCTAAAGCAAACTTTACACCGATAGATCATAAATTCCAAGGCCAACTTCGCACCGTTCGCTCATAAATTCCACGGCCAACTGCACACAGCTCGCTAATAAATTCCACGGCCAACTTCACACCTCTCGCTCATAAAATCCATGGCCCACTACGCACCGCTCGCTCATAAACTCCAAAGCCAGCTTCACACCGCTAGCTCATAAATTCCAAGGCCAACTATGCACTGCGAGCTCATAAAATCCATAGTCAACTTCACACCGCACGATCATACATTCTATGGCTAAGTTAATACCGCTCGCTCATATATTCAATGGCTAATTTTATACCGCTCGCACATAAATTCCATGGCCAAATTTACGCCGATAGAACATAAATTCCATCATCAACTTCACACCGCTCGAACATAAATTCCATAGCCAACTTCACACCGCTCGCTAATAAATTCCATGGGCAACTTCACACCGCTCGCTCATAAATTCAATGGCTAATTTCACACCGATTGCTCATAAATTCCATAGCCAACGTCGCACCGCTGGCTCATAAATTCCACGACCAACTGCACACAGCTCGCTAATAAATTCCACGGCCAACTTCACACCTCTCGCTCATAAAATCCATTGCCCACTTCGCACCGCTCGCTCATAAATTCCAAAGCCAGCTTCACACCGCTAGCTCAGAAATTCCAAGGCCAACTATGCACTGCGCGCTCATAAAATCCATAGCCAACTTCACACCGCTAGCTCATAAATTCCATGGCCAACTTCGTACTACTCGCTCATGAAATCCATAGCCAGCATCACACCGCTCGCTCATAAAATCCATGGCCAACTGCTCACAGATCGCTCATAAATTCCACAGCCAACTTCACAGCGCTCGCTCATAAATTCCATAGCTTATGTCGCACCGCTCGCTCATAAATTCCATAGCTAATTTTGCACCGCTCGCTCATAAATTCCACGGCCAACTTCGCACCGCTCGCTCATAAATTCCACGGCCAACTGCACACAGCTCGCTAATAAATTCCACGGCCAACTTCACACCTCTCGCTCATAAAATCCATGGCCCACTACGCACCGCTCGCTCATAAATTCCAAAGCCAGCTTCACACCGCTAGCTCATAAATTCCAAGGCCAACTATGCACTGCGCGCTCATAAAATCCATAGTCAACTTCACACCGCTCGATCATACATTCTATGGCTAAGTTAATACCCCTCGCTCATATATTCAATGGCTAATTTTATACCGCTCGCTCATAAATTCCATGGCCAAATTTACACCGATCGAACATAAATTCCATCGTCAACTTCACACCGCTCGAACATAAATTCCATAGCCAACTTCACACCGCTCGCTAATAAATTCCATGGCCAACTTCACACCGCTAGCTCATAAATTCCATGGCCAACTTAGTACCACTCGCTCATGAAATCCATATCCAGCATCACACCGCTCGCTCATAAAATCCATGGCCAATTGCTCACAGATCGCTCATAAATTCCACAGCCAACTTCACAGCGCTCGCTCATAAATTCCATAGCTAATGTCTCACCGCTCGCTCATAAATTCAATAGCTAATTTCGCACCGCTCGCTCATAAATTCCACGGCCAACTTCACACCGCTCGCTCATAAAATCCATGGCCGACTTCGCACCGCTCGCTCATAAAATCCATGGCCGACTTCACACCGCTCGCTCATAAATTCCATAGCCAACTTCACACCGCTAGCTCATAAATTTCAAGGACAACTTCGCACCGCTCGCTCTTAAATTCCATGGCCAAATTTACACCGATCGAACATAAATTCCATCGTCAACTTCACACCGCTCGAACATAAATTCCATAGCCAACTTCACACCAGTCGCTAATACATTCCATGGCCAACTTCACACCACTCGCTCATAAATTCCATGGCCAACTTAGTATCACTCGCTCATAAATTCCATGGCCAACTTAGTAACACTCGCTCATAAATTCCACGGCCAACTTCACACCGCTCGTTCATAAGTTCCATAGCCAACGTCGCACCGCTCGCTCATAAATTCCATGGCCATCTTCAAACCGCTCGGTCATAATTTCCACGGCCAACTTCACACCGCTCGCTCATAAAATCCATGGCTAACTTCGCACCGCTCGCTCATAAATTCTAAAGCAAACTTTACACCGATAGATCATAAATTCCAAGGTCAACTTCGCACCGCTCGCTCATAAATTCCACGGCCAACTGCACACAGCTCGCTAATAAATTCCACGGCCAACTATGCACTGCGCGCTTATAAAATCCATAGTCAACTTCACACCGCTTCATAAACTTCATAAACCGCACACCGATCATAAATTCTATGGCTAAGTTAATACCGCTCGCTCATATATTCAATGGCTAATTTTATACCGCTCGCTCATAAATTCCATGGCCAAATTTACGCCGATAGAACATAAATTCCATCGTCAACTTCACACCGCTCGAACATAAATTCCATAGCCAACTTCACACCGCTCGCTAATAAATTCCATGGGCAACTTCACACCGCTCGCTCATAAATTCAATGGCTAATTTCACACCGATTGCTCATAAATTCCATAGCCAACGTCGCACCGCTGGCTCATAAATTCCACGACCAACTGCACACAGCTCGCTAATAAATTCCACGGCCAACTTCACACCTCTCGCTCATAAAATCCATTGCCCACTTCGCACCGCTCGCTCATAAATTCCAAAGCCAGCTTCACACCGCTAGCTCAGAAATTCCAAGGCCAACTATGCACTGCGCGCTCATAAAATCCATAGCCAACTTCACACCGCTAGCTCATAAATTCCATGGCCAACTTCGTACTACTCGCTCATGAAATCCATAGCCAGCATCACACCGCTCGCTCATAAAATCCATGGCCAACTGCTCACAGATCGCTCATAAATTCCACAGCCAACTTCACAGCGCTCGCTCATAAATTCCATAGCTTATGTCGCACCGCTCGCTCATAAATTCCATAGCTAATTTTGCACCGCTCGCTCATAAATTCCACGGCCAACTTCGCACCGCTCGCTCATAAATTCCACGGCCAACTGCACACAGCTCGCTAATAAATTCCACGGCCAACTTCACACCTCTCGCTCATAAAATCCATGGCCCACTACGCACCGCTCGCTCATAAATTCCAAAGCCAGCTTCACACCGCTAGCTCATAAATTCCAAGGCCAACTATGCACTGCGCGCTCATAAAATCCATAGTCAACTTCACACCGCTCGATCATACATTCTATGGCTAAGTTAATACCCCTCGCTCATATATTCAGTGGCTAATTTTATACCGCTCGCTCATAAATTCCATGGCCAAATTTACACCGATCGAACATAAATTCCATGGCCAACTTAGTACCACTCGCTCATAAATTCCAGAGCCAACTTCACACCGATAGCTCATAAATTCCATAGCTAATTTCGCACCGCTCGCTCATAAATACCACGGCCAACTTCACACCGCACGCTCATAAGTTCCATAGCCAACGTCGCACCGCTCGCTCATAAATTCCATGGCCATCTTCAAACCGCTCGGTCATAATTTCCACGGCCAACTTCACACCGCTCGCTCATAAAATCCATGGCTAACTTCGCACCGCTCGCTCATAAATTCTAAAGCAAACTTTACACCGATAGATCATAAATTCCAAGGTCAACTTCGCACCGCTCGCTCATAAATTCCACGGCCAACTGCACACAGCTCGCTAATAAATTCCACGGCCAACTATGCACTGCGCGCTCATAAAATCCATAGTCAACTTCACACCGCTTCATAAACTTCATAAACCGCACACCGATCATAAATTCTATGGCTAAGTTAATACCGCTCGCTCATATATTCAATGGCTAATTTTATACCGCTCGCTCATAAATTCCATGGCCAAATTTACGCCGATAGAACATAAATTCCATCATCAACTTCACACCGCTCGAACATAAATTCCATAGCCAACTTCACACCGCTCGCTAATAAATTCCATGGGCAACTTCACACCGCTCGCTCATAAATTCAATGGCTAATTTCACACCGATTGCTCATAAATTCCATAGCCAACGTCGCACCGCTGGCTCATAAATTCCACGACCAACTGCACACAGCTCGCTAATAAATTCCACGGCCAACTTCACACCTCTCGCTCATAAAATCCATTGCCCACTTCGCACCGCTCGCTCATAAATTCCAAAGCCAGCTTCACACCGCTAGCTCAGAAATTCCAAGGCCAACTATGCACTGCGCGCTCATAAAATCCATAGCCAACTTCACACCGCTAGCTCATAAATTCCATGGCCAACTTCGTACTACTCGCTCTTGAAATCCATAGCCAGCATCACACCGCTCGCTCATAAAATCCATGGCCAACTGCTCACAGATCGCTCATAAATTCCACAGCCAACTTCACAGCGCTCGCTCATAAATTCCATAGCTTATGTCGCACCGCTCGCTCATAAATTCCATAGCTAATTTTGCACCGCTCGCTCATAAATTCCACGGCCAACTGCACACAGCTCGCTAATAAATTCCACGGCCAACTTCACACCTCTCGCTCATAAAATCCATGGCCCACTACGCACCGCTCGCTCATAAATTCCAAAGCCAGCTTCACACCGCTAGCTCATAAATTCCAAGGCCAACTATGCACTGCGCGCTCATAAAATCCATAGTCAACTTCACACCGCTCGATCATACATTCTATGGCTAAGTTAATACCCCTCGCTCATATATTCAATGGTTAATTTTATACCGCTCGCTCATAAATTCCATGGCCAAATTTACACCGATCGAACATAAATTCCATCGTCAACTTCACACCGCTCGAACATAAATTCCATAGCCAACTTCACACCGCTCGCTAATAAATTCCATGGCCAACTTCACACCGCTAGCTCATAAATTCCATGGCCAACTTAGTACCACTCGCTCATGAAATCCATATCCAGCATCACACCGCTCGCTCATAAAATCCATGGCCAATTGCTCACAGATCGCTCATAAATTCCACAGCCAACTTCACAGCGCTCGCTCATAAATTCCATAGCTAATGTCTCACCGCTCGCTCATAAATTCAATAGCTAATTTCGCACCGCTCGCTCATAAATTCCACGGCCAACTTCACACCGCTCGCTCATAAAATCCATGGCCGACTTCGCACCGCTCGCTCATAAAATCCATGGCCGACTTCACACCGCTCGCTCATAAATTCCATAGCCAACTTCACACCGCTAGCTCATAAATTTCAAGGACAACTTCGCACCGCTCGCTCTTAAATTCCATGGCCAAATTTACACCGATCGAACATAAATTCCATCGTCAACTTCACACCGCTCGAACATAAATTCCATAGCCAACTTCACACCAGTCGCTAATACATTCCATGGCCAACTTCACACCACTCGCTCATAAATTCCATGGCCAACTTAGTATCACTCGCTCATAAATTCCATGGCCAACTTAGTAACACTCGCTCATAAATTCCACGGCCAACTTCACACCGCTCGTTCATAAGTTCCATAGCCAACGTCGCACCGCTCGCTCATAAATTCCATGGCCATCTTCAAACCGCTCGGTCATAATTTCCACGGCCAACTTCACACCGCTCGCTCATAAAATCCATGGCTAACTTCACACCGCTCGCTCATAAATTCTAAAGCAAACTTTACACCGATAGATCATAAATTCCAAGGTCAACTTCGCACCGCTCGCTCATAAATTCCACGGCCAACTGCACACAGCTCGCTAATAAATTCCACGGCCAACTATGCACTGCGCGCTTATAAAATCCATAGTCAACTTCACACCGCTTCATAAACTTCATAAACCGCACACCGATCATAAATTCTATGGCTAAGTTAATACCGCTCGCTCATATATTCAATGGCTAATTTTATACCGCTCGCTCATAAATTCCATGGCCAAATTTACGCCGATAGAACATAAATTCCATCGTCAACTTCACACCGCTCGAACATAAATTCCATAGCCAACTTCACACCGCTCGCTAATAAATTCCATGGGCAACTTCACACCGCTCGCTCATAAATTCAATGGCTAATTTCACACCGATTGCTCATAAATTCCATAGCCAACGCCGCACCGCTGGCTCATAAATTCCACGACCAACTGCACACAGCTCGCTAATAAATTCCACGGCCAACTTCACACCTCTCGCTCATAAAATCCATTGCCCACTTTGCACCGCTCGCTCATAAATTCCAAAGCCAGCTTCACACCGCTAGCTCAGAAATTCCAAGGCCAACTATGCACTGCGCGCTCATAAAATCCATAGCCAACTTCACACCGCTAGCTCATAAATTCCATGGCCAACTTCGTACTACTCGCTCATGAAATCCATAGCCAGCATCACACCGCTCGCTCATAAAATCCATGGCCAACTGCTCACAGATCGCTCATAAATTCCACAGCCAACTTCACAGCGCTCGCTCATAAATTCCATATCTTATGTCGCACCGCTCGCTCATAAATTCCATAGCTAATTTCGCACCGCTCGCTCATAAATTCCACGGCCAACATCACACCGCTCGCTCATAAAATCCATGGCCGACTTCGCACCGCTCGCTCATAAAATCCATGGCCGACTGCACACAGCTCGCGAATAAATTCCACGGCCAACTTCACACCTCTCGCTCATAAAATTCATGGCCCACTTCGCACCGCTCGCTCATAAATTCCAAAGCCAGCTTCACACCGCTAGCTCATAAATTCCAAGGCCAACTATGCACTGCGCGCTCATAAAATCCATAGTCAACTTCACACCGCTCGATCATACATTCTATGGCTAAGTTAATACCCCTCGCTCATATATTCAATGGCTAATTTTATACCGCTCGCTCATAAATTCCATGGCCAAATTTACACCGATCGAACATAAATTCCATCGTCAACTGCACACCGCTCGAACATAAATTCCATAGCCAACTTCACACCGCTCGCTAATAAATTCCATGGCCAACTTCACACCGCTAGCTCATAAATTCCATGGCCAACTTAGTACCACTCGCTCATGAAATCCATTGCCAGCATTACAACATTCGCTCATAAAATCCATGGCCAACTGCTCACAGATCGCTCATAAATTCCACAGCCAACTTCACAGCGCTCGCTCATAAATCCCATAGCTAATGTCGCACCGCTCGCTCATAAATTCAATAGCTAATTTCCTACCGCTCGCTCATAAATTCCATAGCTAATGTCGCACCGCTCGCTCATAAATTCAATAGCTAATTTCGCACCGCTCACTCATAAAATCCATGGCCAACTTCACACCGCTCGGTCATAAAATCCATGGCCAACTTCACACAACTCGCTCATAAATTCCTTAGGCAACTTCATACCGCTCGCTCGTAAATTCCAGAGCCAACTTCACACCGATAGCTCATAAATTCCATTGCTAATTTCGCACCGCGCGCTCATAAATTCCACGGCCAACTTCACACCGCTCGCTCATAAAATCCATGGCCAACTTCGCACCGCTCGCTCAAAAATTCCATAGCTAATTACGCACCGCTAGCTCATAAATTCCATGGCCAACTTAGTACCGCTCGCTCATAAAATCCATAGCCATTTTCTCACCGCTCGCTTATAATTTCCATGACCAACTTAATACCGCTCGCTCATAAATTCAAGGGCTAATTTCATACCGCACGCTCATAAATTCCATGGCCATCTTCACACCACTCGCTCATAAATTCCATGGGCAACTTCGCACATCTCGCTCATAAAATCCATAGCCAATTTCACACCGCTCGCTCAAAAATTCCATAGCTAATGTCGCACCGCTCGCTCATAAATTCCATAGCTAATTTCGCACCGCTCGCTCACAGATTCCATGTCGAACTTGACACCTCTTGGGCATCAATTCCATGGCCAACTTGACACCGCTCGTTCATAAATTCCATAGCTACTTTCGCACCGCTCGCTCAGAAATTCAATGGCTATTTTCACACCACTCGCTCATAAATTCCATGGGCAACTTCACACCGCTCGAACATAAATTCCATAGCCAACTTCACACCAGTCGCTAATACATTCCATGGCCAACTTCACACCACTCGCTCATAAATTCCATGGCCAACTTAGTACCACTCGCTCATAAATTCCAGGGCCAACTTAGTACCACTCGCTCATAAATTCCAGAGCCAACTTCACACCGATAGCTCATAAATTCTATAGCTAATTTCGCACCGCTCGCTCATAAATTCCACGGCCAACTTCACACCGCTCGCTCATAAAATCCATGGCCGACTTCGCACCGCTCGCTCATAAAATCCATGGCCGACTTCACACCGCTCGCTCATAAATTCCATAGCCAACTTCACACCGCTAGCTCATAAATTTCAAGGCCAACTTCGCACCGCTCGCTCATAAATTCCATGGCCAAATTTACACCGATCGAACATAAATTCCATCGTCAACTTCACACCGCTCGAACATAAATTGCATAGCCAACTTCACACCAGTCGCTAATACATTCCATGGCCAACTTCACACCACTCGCTCATAAATTCCATGGCCAACTTAGTACCACTCGCTCATAAATTCCATGGCCAACTTAGTAACACTCGCTCATAAATTCCACGGCCAACTTCACACCGCTCGCTCATAAGTTCCATAGCCAACGTCGCACCGCTCGCTCATAAATTCCATGGCCATCTTCAAACCGCTCGCTCATAATTTCCACGGCCAACTTCACACCGCTAGCTCATAAATTCCATGGCCAACCTAGTACCAATCGCTCATGAAATCCATTGCCAGCATCACAACATTTGCTCATAAAATCCATGGCCAACTGCTCACAGATCGCTCATAAATTCCACAGCTAACTTCACAGCGCTCGCTCATAAATTCCATAGCTAATGTCGCACCGCTCGCTCATAAATTCAATAGTTAATTTCGCACCGCTCGCTCATAAATTCCATAGCTAATGTCGCACCGCTCGCTTATAAATTCAATAGCTAATTTCGCACCGCTCGCTCATAAAATCCACGGCCAACTTCACACAGCACGCTCATAAAATCCATGGCCGACTTCGCACTCATTCGCATAAATCCCATAGCTAATGTCGCACCGCTCGCTCATAAATTCCATGGCCATCTTCAAACCGCTCGCTCATAATTTCCACGGCCAACTTCACACCGCTAGCTCATAAATTCCACGGCCAAATTCACACCGCTCTCTCATAAATTCCATGGCCATCTTCAAACCGCTCGCTCATAAAATCCATGGCTAACTTCGCACCGCTCGCTCATAAATTCTAAAGCAAACTTTACACCGCTCGCTCATAAATTCCATGGCCAACTTCACACCGCTAGCTCATAAATTCCACGGCCAACTGCACACAGCTCGCTAATAAATTCCACGGCCAACTTCACACCTCTCGCTCATAAAATCCATGGCCCACTACGCACCGCTCGCTCATAAATTCCAAAGCCAGCTTCACACCGCTAGCTCATAAATTCCAAGGCCAACTATGCACTGCGCGCTCATAAAATCCATAGTCAACTTCACACCGCTCGATCATACATTCTATGGCTAAGTTAATACCCCTCGCTCATATATTCAATGGCTAATTTTATACCGCTCGCTCATAAATTCCATGGCCAAATTTACACCGATCGAACATAAATTCCATCGTCAACTTCACACCGCTCGAACATAAATTCCATAGCCAACTTCACACCGCTCGCTAATAAATTCCATGGCCAACTTCACACCGCTAGCTCATAAATTCCATGGCCAACTTAGTACCACTCGCTCATGAAATCCATATCCAGCATCACACCGCTCGCTCATAAAATCCAAGGCCAATTGCTCACAGATCGCTTTAAATTCCACAGCCAACTTCACAGCGCTCGCTCATAAATTCCATAGCTAATGTCTCACCGCTCGCTCATAAATTCAATAGCTAATTTCGCACCGCTCGCTCATAAATTCCACGGCCAACTTCACACCGCTCGCTCATAAAATCCATGGCCGACTTCGCACCGCTCGCTCATAAAATCCATGGCCGACTTCACACCGCTCGCTCATAAATTCCATAGCCAACTTCACACCGCTAGCTCATAAATTTCAAGGACAACTTCGCACCGCTCGCTCATAAATTCCATGGCCAAATTTACACCGATCGAACATAAATTCCATCGTCAACTTCACACCGCTCGAACATAAATTCCATAGCCAACTTCACACCAGTCGCTAATACATTCCATGGCCAACTTCACACCACTCGCTCATAAATTCCATGGCCAACTTAGTACCACTCGCTCATAAATTCCATGGCCAACTTAGTAACACTCGCTCATAAATTCCACGGCCAACTTCACACCGCTCGTTCATAAGTTCCATAGCCAACGTCGCACCGCTCGCTCATAAATTCCATGGCCATCTTCAAACCGCTCGCTCATAATTTCCACGGCCAACTTCACACCGCTCGCTCATAAAATCCATGGCTAACTTCGCACCGCTCGCTCATAAATTCTAAAGCAAACTTTACACCGATAGATCATAAATTCCAAGGCCAACTTCGCACCGTTCGCTCATAAATTCCACGGCCAACTGCACACAGCTCGCTAATAAATTCCACGGCCAACTTCACACCTCTCGCTCATAAAATCCATGGCCCACTACGCACCGCTCGCTCATAAACTCCAAAGCCAGCTTCACACCGCTAGCTCATAAATTCCAAGGCCAACTATGCACTGCGAGCTCATAAAATCCATAGTCAACTTCACACCGCTCGATCATACATTCTATGGCTAAGTTAATACCGCTCGCTCATATATTCAATGGCTAATTTTATACCGCTCGCACATAAATTCCATGGCCAAATTTACACCGATCGAACATAAATTCCATCGTCAACTTCACACCGCTCGAACATAAATTCCATAGCCAACTTCACACCGCTCGCTAATAAATTCCATGGCCAACTTCACACCGCTAGCTCATAAATTCCATGACCAACTTAGTACCACTCGCTCATGAAATCCATATCCAGCATCACACCGCTCGCTCATAAAATCCATGGCCAATTGCTCACAGATCGCATTAAATTCCACAGCCAACTTCACAGCGCTCGCTCATAAATTCCATAGCTAATGTCTCACCGCTCGCTCATAAATTCAATAGCTAATTTCGCACCGCTCGCTCATAAATTCCACGGCCAACTTCACACCGCTCGCTCATAAAATCCATGGCCGACTTCGCACCGTTCGCTCATAAAATCCATGGCCGACTTCACACCGCTCGCTAATAAATTCCATAGCCAACGTCGCACCGCTCGCTCATAAATTCCACGGCCAACTGCACACAGCTCGCTAGTAAATTCCATGGCCAACTTCACACCTCTCGCTCATAAAATCCATGGCCCACTTCACACCGCTAGCTCATAAATTCCATGGCCAACTTAGTACCAATCGCTCATGAAATCCATTGCCAGCATCACACCGCTCGCTCATAAAATCCATGGCCAACTGCTCACAGATCGCTCATAAATTCCACTGCCAACATCACAGCCCTCGCTCATCAATACCATAGCTAATGTCGCACCGCTCGCTCATAAATTCCATAGCTAATTTCGCACCGCTCGCTCATAAATTCCACGGCCAACATCACACCGCTCGCTCATAAAATCCATGGCCGACTTCGCACCGCTCGCTCATAAAATCCATGGCCGACTGCACACAGCTCGCGAATAAATTCCACGGCCAACTTCACACCTCTCGCTCATAAAATTCATGGCCCACTTCGCACCGCTCGCTCATAAATTCCAAAGCCAGCTTCACACCGCTAGCTCATAAATTCCAAGGCCAACTATGCACTGCGCGCTCATAAAATCCATAGTCAACTTCACACCGCTCGATCATACATTCTATGGCTAAGTTAATACCCCTCGCTCATATATTCAATGGCTAATTTTATACCGCTCGCTCATAAATTCCATGGCCAAATTTACACCGATCGAACATAAATTCCATCGTCAACTGCACACCGCTCGAACATAAATTCAAGGGCTAATTTCATACCGCACGCTCATAAATTCCATGGCCATCTTCACACCACTCGCTCATAAATTCCATGGGCAACTTCGCACATCTCGCTCATAAAATCCATAGCCAATTTCACACCGCTCGCTCAAAAATTCCATAGCTAATGTCGCACCGCTCGCTCATAAATTCCATAGCTAATTTCGCACCGCTCGCTCACAGATTCCATGTCGAACTTGACACCTCTTGGGCATCAATTCCATGGCCAACTTGACACCGCTCGTTCATAAATTCCATAGCTACTTTCGCACCGCTCGCTCAGAAATTCAATGGCTATTTTCACACCACTCGCTCATAAATTCCATGGGCAACTTCACACCGCTCGAACATAAATTCCATAGCCAACTTCACACCAGTCGCTAATACATTCCATGGCCAACTTCACACCACTCGCTCATAAATTCCATGGCCAACTTAGTACCACTCGCTCATAAATTCCAGGGCCAACTTAGTACCACTCGCTCATAAATTCCAGAGCCAACTTCACACCGATAGCTCATAAATTCCATAGCTAATTTCGCACCGCTCGCTCATAAATTCCACGGCCAACTTCACACCGCTCGCTCATAAAATCCATGGCCGACTTCGCACCGCTCGCTCATAAAATCCATGGCCGACTTCACACCGCTCGCTCATAAATTCCATAGCCAACTTCACACCGCTAGCTCATAAATTTCAAGGCCAACTTCGCACCGCTCGCTCATAAATTCCATGGCCAAATTTACACCGATCGAACATAAATTCCATCGTCAACTTCACACCGCTCGAACATAAATTGCATAGCCAACTTCACACCAGTCGCTAATACATTCCATGGCCAACTTCACACCACTCGCTCATAAATTCCATGGCCAACTTAGTACCACTCGCTCATAAATTCCATGGCCAACTTAGTAACACTCGCTCATAAATTCCACGGCCAACTTCACACCGCTCGCTCATAAGTTCCATAGCCAACGTCGCACCGCTCGCTCATAAATTCCATGGCCATCTTCAAACCGCTCGCTCATAATTTCCACGGCCAACTTCACACCGCTAGCTCATAAATTCCACGGCCAAATTCACACCGCTCTCTCATAAATTCCATGGCCATCTTCAAACCGCTCGCTCATAAAATCCATGGCTAACTTCGCACCGCTCGCTCATAAATTCTAAAGCAAACTTTACACCGCTCGCTCATAAATTCCATGGCCAACTTCACACCGCTAGCTCATAAATTCCATGGCCAACCTAGTACCAATCGCTCATGAAATCCATTGCCAGCATCACAACGCTCGCTCATAAAATCCATGGCCAACTGCTCACAGATCGTTCATAAATTCCACAGCCAACTTCACAGCGCTCGCTCATAAATTCCATAGCTAATGTCGCACCGCTCGCTCATAAATTCAATAGCTAATTTCGCACCGCTCGCTCATACATTCCATGGCCAACTTCACACCACTCGCTCATAAATTCCATGGCCAACTTAGTACCACTCGCTCATAAATTCCATGGCCAACTTAGTACCACTCGCTCATAAATTCCAGAGCCAACTTCACATCGATAGCTCATAAATTCCATAGCTAATTTCGCACCGCTCGCTCATAAATTCCACGGCCAACTGCACATAGCTCGCTAATAAATTCCACGGCCAACTTCACACATCTCGCTCATAAAATCCATGGCCCACTTCGCACCGGTAGCTCATAAATTCCAAAGCCAGCTTCACACCGCTCGCTCATAAAATCCATGGCCAAATTTACACCGATCGAACATAAATTTCATCGTCAACTTCACACCGCTCGAACATAAATTCCATAGCCAACTTCACACCAGTCGCTAATACATTCCATGGCCAACTTCACACCACTCGCTCATAAATTCCATGGCCAACTTAGTACCACTCGCTCATAAATTCCATGGCCAACTTAATACCACTCGCTCATAAATTCCAGAGCCAACTTCACACCGATAGCTCATAAATTCCATAGCTAATTTCGCACCGCTCGCTCATAAATTCCACGGCCAACTTCACACCGCTCGCTCATAAAATCCATGGCCGACTTCGCACCGCTCGCTCATAAAATCCATGGCCGACTTCACACCGCTCGCTCATAAATTCCATGGCCAACTTAGTACCACTCGCTCATAAATTCCATGGCCAACTTAGTAACACTCGCTCATAAATTCCACGGCCAACTTCACACCGCTCGCTCATAAGTTCCATAGCCAACGTCGCACCGCTCGCTCATAAATTCCATGGCCATCTTCAAACCGCTCGCTCATAATTTCCACGGCCAACTTCACACCGCTAGCTCATAAATTCCATGTCCAACCTAGTACCAATCGCTCATGAAATCCATTGCCAGCATCACAACGCTCGCTCATAAAATCCATGGCCAACTGCTCACAGATCGTTCATAAATTCCACAGCCAACTTCACAGCGCTCGCTCATAAATTCCATAGCTAATGTCGCACCGCTCGCTCATAAATTCAATAGCTAATTTCGCACCGCTCGCTCATAAATTCCATAGCTAATGTCGCACCGCTCGCTCATAAATTCAATAGCTAATTTTGCACCGCTCGCTCATAAATTCCACGGCCAACTTCGCACCGCTCGCTCATAAATTCCACGGCCAACTGCACACAGCTCGCTAATAAATTCCACGGCCAACTTCACACCTCTCGCTCATAAAATCCATGGCCCACTACGCACCGCTCGCTCATAAATTCCAAAGCCAGCTTCACACCGCTAGCTCATAAATTCCAAGGCCAACTATGCACTGCGCGCTCATAAAATCCATAGTCAACTTCACACCGCTTGATCATACATTCTATGGCTAAGTTAATACCCCTCGCTCATATATTCAATGGCTAATTTTATACCGCTCGCTCATAAATTCCATGGGCAAATTTACACCGATCGAACATAAATTCCATCGTCAACTTCACACCGCTCGAACATAAATTCCATAGCCAACTTCACACCGCTCGCTAATAAATTCCATGGCCAACTTCACACCGCTAGCTCATAAATTCCATGGCCAACTTAGTACCACTCGCTCATGAAATCCATATCCAGCATCACACCGCTCGCTCATAAAATCCATGGCCAATTGCTCACAGATCGCTTTAAATTCCACAGCCAACTTCACAGCGCTCGCTCATAAATTCCATAGCTAATGTCTCACCGCTCGCTCATAAATTCAATAGCTAATTTCGCACCGCTCGCTCATAAATTCCACGGCCAACTTCACACCGCTCGCTCATAAAATCCATGGCCGACTTCGCACCGCTCGCTCATAAAATCCATGGCCGACTTCACACCGCTCGCTCATAAATTCCATAGCCAACTTCACACCGCTAGCTCATAAATTTCAAGGACAACTTCGCACCGCTCGCTCATAAATTCCATGGCCAAATTTACACCGATCGAACATAAATTCCATCGTCAACTTCACACCGCTCGAACATAAATTCCATAGCCAACTTCACACCAGTCGCTAATACATTCCATGGCCAACTTCACACCACTCGCTCATAAATTCCATGGCCAACTTAGTACCACTCGCTCATAAATTCCATGGCCAACTTAGTAACACTCGCTCATAAATTCCACGGCCAACTTCACACCGCTCGTTCATAAGTTCCACAGCCAACGTCGCACCGCTCGCTCATAAATTCCATGGCCATCTTCAAACCGCTCGCTCATAATTTCCACGGCCAACTTCACACCGCTCGCTCATAAAATCCATGGCTAACTTCGCACCGCTCGCTCATAAATTCTAAAGCAAACTTTACACCGATAGATCATAAATTCCAAGGCCAACTTCGCACCGTTCGCTCATAAATTCCACGGCCAACTGCACACAGCTCGCTAATAAATTCCACGGCCAACTTCACACCTCTCGCTCATAAAATCCATGGCCCACTACGCACCGCTCGCTCATAAACTCCAAAGCCAGCTTCACACCGCTAGCTCATAAATTCCAAGGCCAACTATGCACTGCGAGCTCATAAAATCCATAGTCAACTTCACACCGCTCGATCATACATTCTATGGCTAAGTTAATACCGCTCGCTCATATATTCAATGGCTAATTTTATACCGCTCGCACATAAATTCCATGGCCAAATTTACGCCGATAGAACATAAATTCCATCATCAACTTCACACCGCTCGAACATAAATTCCATAGCCAACTTCACACCGCTCGCTAATAAATTCCATGGGCAACTTCACACCGCTCGCTCATAAATTCAATGGCTAATTTCACACCGATTGCTCATAAATTCCATAGCCAACGTCGCACCGCTGGCTCATAAATTCCACGACCAACTGCACACAGCTCGCTAATAAATTCCACGGCCAACTTCACACCTCTCGCTCATAAAATCCATTGCCCACTTCGCACCGCTCGCTCATAAATTCCAAAGCCAGCTTCACACCGCTAGCTCAGAAATTCCAAGGCCAACTATGCACTGCGCGCTCATAAAATCCATAGCCAACTTCACACCGCTAGCTCATAAATTCCATGGCCAACTTCGTACTACTCGCTCATGAAATCCATAGCCAGCATCACACCGCTCGCTCATAAAATCCATGGCCAACTGCTCACAGATCGCTCATAAATTCCACAGCCAACTTCACAGCGCTCGCTCATAAATTCCATAGCTTATGTCGCACCGCTCGCTCATAAATTCCATAGCTAATTTTGCACCGCTCGCTCATAAATTCCACGGCCAACTTCGCACCGCTCGCTCATAAATTCCACGGCCAACTGCACACAGCTCGCTAATAAATTCCACGGCCAACTTCACACCTCTCGCTCATAAAATCCATGGCCCACTACGCACCGCTCGCTCATAAATTCCAAAGCCAGCTTCACACCGCTAGCTCATAAATTCCAAGGCCAACTATGCACTGCGCGCTCATAAAATCCATAGTCAACTTCACACCGCTCGATCATACATTCTATGGCTAAGTTAATACCCCTCGCTCATATATTCAATGGCTAATTTTATACCGCTCGCTCATAAATTCCATGGCCAAATTTACACCGATCGAACATAAATTCCATCGTCAACTTCACACCGCTCGAACATAAATTCCATAGCCAACTTCACACCGCTCGCTAATAAATTCCATGGCCAACTTCACACCGCTAGCTCATAAATTCCATGGCCAACTTAGTACCACTCGCTCATGAAATCCATATCCAGCATCACACCGCTCGCTCATAAAATCCATGGCCAATTGCTCACAGATCGCTCATAAATTCCACAGCCAACTTCACAGCGCTCGCTCATAAATTCCATAGCTAATGTCTCACCGCTCGCTCATAAATTCAATAGCTAATTTCGCACCGCTCGCTCATAAATTCCACGGCCAACTTCACACCGCTCGCTCATAAAATCCATGGCCGACTTCGCACCGCTCGCTCATAAAATCCATGGCCGACTTCACACCGCTCGCTCATAAATTCCATAGCCAACTTCACACCGCTAGCTCATAAATTTCAAGGACAACTTCGCACCGCTCGCTCTTAAATTCCATGGCCAAATTTACACCGATCGAACATAAATTCCATCGTCAACTTCACACCGCTCGAACATAAATTCCATAGCCAACTTCACACCAGTCGCTAATACATTCCATGGCCAACTTCACACCACTCGCTCATAAATTCCATGGCCAACTTAGTATCACTCGCTCATAAATTCCATGGCCAACTTAGTAACACTCGCTCATAAATTCCACGGCCAACTTCACACCGCTCGTTCATAAGTTCCATAGCCAACGTCGCACCGCTCGCTCATAAATTCCATGGCCATCTTCAAACCGCTCGGTCATAATTTCCACGGCCAACTTCACACCGCTCGCTCATAAAATCCATGGCTAACTTCGCACCGCTCGCTCATAAATTCTAAAGCAAACTTTACACCGATAGATCATAAATTCCAAGGTCAACTTCGCACCGCTCGCTCATAAATTCCACGGCCAACTGCACACAGCTCGCTAATAAATTCCACGGCCAACTATGCACTGCGCGCTTATAAAATCCATAGTCAACTTCACACCGCTTCATAAACTTCATAAACCGCACACCGATCATAAATTCTATGGCTAAGTTAATACCGCTCGCTCATATATTCAATGGCTAATTTTATACCGCTCGCTCATAAATTCCATGGCCAAATTTACGCCGATAGAACATAAATTCCATCGTCAACTTCACACCGCTCGAACATAAATTCCATAGCCAACTTCACACCGCTCGCTAATAAATTCCATGGGCAACTTCACACCGCTCGCTCATAAATTCAATGGCTAATTTCACACCGATTGCTCATAAATTCCATAGCCAACGTCGCACCGCTGGCTCATAAATTCCACGACCAACTGCACACAGCTCGCTAATAAATTCCACGGCCAACTTCACACCTCTCGCTCATAAAATCCATTGCCCACTTCGCACCGCTCGCTCATAAATTCCAAAGCCAGCTTCACACCGCTAGCTCAGAAATTCCAAGGCCAACTATGCACTGCGCGCTCATAAAATCCATAGCCAACTTCACACCGCTAGCTCATAAATTCCATGGCCAACTTCGTACTACTCGCTCATGAAATCCATAGCCAGCATCACACCGCTCGCTCATAAAATCCATGGCCAACTGCTCACAGATCGCTCATAAATTCCACAGCCAACTTCACAGCGCTCGCTCATAAATTCCATAGCTTATGTCGCACCGCTCGCTCATAAATTCCATAGCTAATTTTGCACCGCTCGCTCATAAATTCCACGGCCAACTTCGCACCGCTCGCTCATAAATTCCACGGCCAACTGCACACAGCTCGCTAATAAATTCCACGGCCAACTTCACACCTCTCGCTCATAAAATCCATGGCCCACTACGCACCGCTCGCTCATAAATTCCAAAGCCAGCTTCACACCGCTAGCTCATAAATTCCAAGGCCAACTATGCACTGCGCGCTCATAAAATCCATAGTCAACTTCACACCGCTCGATCATACATTCTATGGCTAAGTTAATACCCCTCGCTCATATATTCAGTGGCTAATTTTATACCGCTCGCTCATAAATTCCATGGCCAAATTTACACCGATCGAACATAAATTCCATCGTCAACTTCACACCGCTCGAACATAAATTCCATAGCCAACTTCACACCGCTCGCTAATAAATTCCATGGCCAACTTCACACCGCTAGCTCATAAATTCCATGGCCAACTTCACACCGCTAGCTCATAAATTCCATGGCCAACTTAGTACCACTCGCTCATGAAATCCATATCCAGCATCACACCGCTCGCTCATAAAATCCATGGCCAATTGCTCACAGATCGCTCATAAATTCCACAGCCAACTTCACAGCGCTCGCTCATAAATTCCAAAGCTAATGTCTCACCGCTCGCTCATAAATTCAATAGCTAATTTCGCACCGCTCGCTCATAAATTCCACGGCCAACTTCACACCGCTCGCTCATAAAATCCATGGCCGACTTCGCACCGCTCGCTCATAAAATCCATGGCCGACTTCACACCGCTCGCTAATAAATTCCATAGCCAACGTCGCACCGCTCGCTCATAAATTCCACGGCCAACTGCACACAGCTCGCTAGTAAATTCCATGGACAACTTCACACCTCTCGCTCATAAAATCCATGGCCCACTTCACACCGCTAGCTCATAAATTCCATGGCCAAATTTACACCGATCGAACATAAATTCCATCGTCAACTTCACACCGCTCGAACATAAATTCCATAGCCAACTTCACAGCGCTCGCTCATAAAATCCATGGACAACTTCGCACCGCACGCTCATAAATTCCGTGGCCAACTGCACACAGCTCGCTCATAAAATCCATGGCCAACTTCAAACCGCTCGCTAATAAATTCCATGGCCAACTTCACACCGCTAGCTCATAAATTCCACGGCCAACCTAGTACCAATCGCTCATGAAATCCATTGCCAGCATCACAACGCTCGCTCATAAAATCCATGGCAAACTGCTCACAGATCGCTCATAAATTCCACAGCCAACTTCACAGCGCTCGCTCATAAATTCCATAGCTAATGTCGCACCGCTCGCTCATAAATTCAATAGCTAATTTCGCACCGCTCCCTCAGAATTTCCATGACCAACTTAATACCACTCGGTCATATATTCTATGGCTAATTTCATACCGCTCGCTCATAAATTCCGTGACAAACTTTACACCACTCGGACATAAATTCCATGGCCTACTTCACACGGTTCGCTCATAAATTCTATGGCCAACTTGACACCGCTCGCTCATAAATTCCATAGCTAATTTCGCACCGCTCGCTCATCGATTCCATGGCCAACTTGCTCGGGCATGAATTCCATGGCCAACTTGACAGCGCTCGCTCATAAATTCCATAGCTAATTTCGCACCGCTCGCTCGTAAATTCCATGGCCTACTTCACACGGTTCGCTCATAAATTCCATGACCAACTTAATACCGCTCGCTCATATATTCTATGGCTAATTTTATACCGCTCGCTCATAAATTCCATGACCAACTTTACACCGCTCGAACATATATTCCATGGCCAATTTCAAACCGCTTGCTCATAAATTGCATGGCCATCTCCAAACCGCTCGCTGATAAATTACATGGCCAACTGCACACAGCTCGCTAATAAATTCCATAGCTAAGGTCGCACCGCTCGCTCATAGATTCCGTGGCAAACTTGACACCGCTCGGGCATGAATTCCATGGCCAACTTGACACCGCTCGTTCATAAATTCCATAGCTAGTTTCGCACCGCTCGCTCATAAATTCAATGGCTATTTTCACACCACTCGCTCATAAATTCCATGGGCAACTTCATGCCGCTCGCTCATAAATTCCATAGCTAATTTCGCACCGCTCGCTCATAAATTCAAGGGCACATTTCACACCGCTCGCTCATAAATTCCACGTTCAACTTCACACCGCTCGCTCATAAAATCCATGGCCGACTTCGCACCGCTCGCTCATAAAATCCATGGCCGATTTCTCACCGCTCGCTCATAAAATCCATGGTTAACTTCGCATTGCTCGCTCATAAATTCCATAGCCAACTTCACACCGCTAGCTCATAAATTCCAAGGCCAACTTCGCACCGCTCGCTCATAAATTCAATAGCCAAATTTACACCGATCGAACATAAATTCCATCATCAACTTCACACCGCTCGAACATAAATTCCATAGCCAACTTCACACCGCTCGCTAATACATTCCATGGCCAACTTCACACCAATCGCTCATAAATTCCATGGCCAACTTAGTACCACTCGCTCATAAATTCCAGAGCCAACTTCACACCGATAGCTCATAAATTCCATAGCTAATTTCGCACCGCTCGCTCATAAATACCACGGCCAACTTCACACCGCACGCTCATAAGTTCCATAGCCAACGTCGCATCGCTCGCTCATAAATTCCATGGCCATCTTCAAACCGCTCGGTCATAATTTCCACGGCCAACTTCACACCGCTCGCTCATAAAATCCATGGCTAACTTCGCACCGCTCGCTCATAAATTCTAAAGCAAACTTTACACCGATAGATCATAAATTCCAAGGTCAACTTCGCACCGCTCGCTTATAAATTACACGGCCAACTGCACACAGCTCGCTAATAAATTCCACGGCCAACTATGCACTGCGCGCTCATAAAATCCATAGTCAACTTCACACCGCTCGATCATACATTCTATGGCTAAGTTAATACCCCTCGCTCATATATTCAATGGCTAATTTTATACCGCTCGCTCGTAAATTCCATGGCCAAATTTACACCGATCGAACATAAATTCCATCGTCAACTTCACACCGCTCGAACATAAATTCCATAGCCAACTTCACACCGCTCGCTAATAAATTCCATGGCCAACTTCACACCGCTAGCTCATAAATTCCATGACCAACTTAGTACCACTCGCTCATGAAATCCATATCCAGCATCACACCGCTCGCTCATAAAATCCATGGCCAATTGCTCACAGATCGCTTTAAATTCCACAGCCAACTTCACAGCGCTCGCCCATAAATTCCATAGCTAATGTCTCACCGCTCGCTCATAAATTCAATAGCTAATTTCGCACCGCTCGCTCATAAATTCCACGGCCAACTTCACACCGCTCGCTCATAAAATCCATGGCCGACTTCGCACCGCTCGCTCATAAATTCCATGGCCGACTTCACACCGCTCGCTCATAAATTCCATAGCCAACTTCACACCGCTAGCTCATAAATTTCAAGGACAACTTCGCACCGCTCGCTCATAAATTCCATGGCCAAATTTACACCGATCGAACATAAATTCCATCGTCAACTTCACACCGCTCGAACATAAATTCCATAGCCAACTTCACACCAGTCGCTAATACATTCCATGGCCAACTTCACACCACTCGCTCATAAATTCCATGGCCAACTTCACACCGCTAGCTCATAAATTCCATGTCCAACCTAGTACCAATCGCTCATGAAATCCATTGCCAGCATCACAACGCTCGCTCATAAAATCCATGGCCAACTGCTCACAGATCGTTCATAAATTCCACAGCCAACTTCACAGCGCTCGCTCATAAATTCCATAGCTAATGTCGCACCGCTCGCTCATAAATTCAATAGCTAATTTCGCACCGCTCGCTCATAAATTCCATAGCTAATGTCGCACCGCTCGCTCATAAATTCAATAGCTAATTTTGCACCGCTCGCTCATAAATTCCACGGCCAACTTCGCACCGCTCGCTCATAAATTCCACGGCCAACTGCACACAGCTCGCTAATAAATTCCACGGCCAACTGCACACAGCTCGCTAGTAAATTCCATGGACAACTTCACACCTCTCGCTCATAAAATCCATGGCCCACTTCACACCGCTAGCTCATAAATTCCATGGCCAACTTAGTACCAATCGCTCATGAAATCCATTGCCAGCATCACACCGCTCGCTCATAAAATCCATGGCCAACTGCTCACAGATCGCTCATAAATTCCACAGCCAACATCACAGCCCTCGCTCATAAATACCATAGCTAATGTCGCACCGCTCGCTCATAAATTCCATAGCTAATTTCGCACCGCTCGCTCATAAATTCCACGGCCAACATCACACCGCTCGCTCATAAAATCCATGGCCGACTTCGCACCGCTCGCTCATAAAATCCATGGCCGACTGCACACAGCTCGCGAATAAATTCCACGGCCAACTTCACACCTCTCGCTCATAAAATTCATGGCCCACTTCGCACCGCTCGCTCATAAATTCCAAAGCCAGCTTCACACCGCTAGCTCATAAATTCCAAGGCCAACTATGCACTGCGCGCTCATAAAATCCATAGTCAACTTCACACCGCTCGATCATACATTCTATGGCTAAGTTAATACCCCTCGCTCATATATTCAATGGCTAATTTTATACCGCTCGCTCATAAATTCCATGGCCAAATTTACACCGATCGAACATAAATTCCATCGTCAACTGCACACCGCTCGAACATAAATTCCATAGCCAACTTCACACCGCTCGCTAATAAATTCCATGGCCAACTTCACACCGCTAGCTCATAAATTCCATGGCCAACTTAGTACCACTCGCTCATAAATTCCATGGCCAACTTAGTAACACTCGCTCATAAATTCCACGGCCAACTTCACACCGCTCGCTCATAAGTTCCATAGCCAACGTCGCACCGCTCGCTCATAAATTCCATGGCCATCTTCAAACCGCTCGCTCATAATTTCCACGGCCAACTTCACACCGCTAGCTCATAAATTCCATGTCCAACCTAGTACCAATCGCTCATGAAATCCATTGCCAGCATCACAACGCTCGCTCATAAAATCCATGGCCAACTGCTCACAGATCGTTCATAAATTCCACAGCCAACTTCACAGCGCTCGCTCATAAATTCCATAGCTAATGTCGCACCGCTCGCTCATAAATTCAATAGCTAATTTCGCACCGCTCGCTCATAAATTCCATAGCTAATGTCGCACCGCTCGCTCATAAATTCAATAGCTAATTTTGCACCGCTCGCTCATAAATTCCACGGCCAACTTCGCACCGCTCGCTCATAAATTCCACGGACAACTGCACACAGCTCGCTAATAAATTCCACGGCCAACTTCACACCTCTCGCTCATAAAATCCATGGCCCACTACGCACCGCTCGCTCATAAATTCCAAAGCCAGCTTCACACCGCTAGCTCATAAATTCCAAGGCCAACTATGCACTGCGCGCTCATAAAATCCATAGTCAACTTCACACCGCTCGATCATACATTCTATGGCTAAGTTAATACCCCTCGCTCATATATTCAATGGCTAATTTTATACCGCTCGCTCATAAATTCCATGGCCAAATTTACACCGATCGAACATAAATTCCATCGTCAACTTCACACCGCTCGAACATAAATTCCATAGCCAACTTCACACCGCTCGCTAATAAATTCCATGGCCAACTTCACACCGCTAGCTCATAAATTCCATGGCCAACTTAGTACCACTCGCTCATGAAATCCATATCCAGCATCACACCGCTCGCTCATAAAATCCAAGGCCAATTGCTCACAGATCGCTTTAAATTCCACAGCCAACTTCACAGCGCTCGCTCATAAATTCCATAGCTAATGTCTCACCGCTCGCTCATAAATTCAATAGCTAATTTCGCACCGCTCGCTCATAAATTCCACGGCCAACTTCACACCGCTCGCTCATAAAATCCATGGCCGACTTCGCACCGCTCGCTCATAAAATCCATGGCCGACTTCACACCGCTCGCTCATAAATTCCATAGCCAACTTCACACCGCTAGCTCATAAATTTCAAGGACAACTTCGCACCGCTCGCTCATAAATTCCATGGCCAAATTTACACCGATCGAACATAAATTCCATCGTCAACTTCACACCGCTCGAACATAAATTCCATAGCCAACTTCACACCAGTCGCTAATACATTCCATGGCCAACTTCACACCACTCGCTCATAAATTCCATGGCCAACTTAGTACCACTCGCTCATAAATTCCATGGCCAACTTAGTAACACTCGCTCATAAATTCCACGGCCAACTTCACACCGCTCGTTCATAAGTTCCATAGCCAACGTCGCACCGCTCGCTCATAAATTCCATGGCCATCTTCAAACCGCTCGCTCATAATTTCCACGGCCAACTTCACACCGCTCGCTCATAAAATCCATGGCTAACTTCGCACCGCTCGCTCATAAATTCTAAAGCAAACTTTACACCGATAGATCATAAATTCCAAGGCCAACTTCGCACCGTTCGCTCATAAATTCCACGGCCAACTGCACACAGCTCGCTAATAAATTCCACGGCCAACTTCACACCTCTCGCTCATAAAATCCATGGCCCACTACGCACCGCTCGCTCATAAACTCCAAAGCCAGCTTCACACCGCTAGCTCATAAATTCCAAGGCCAACTATGCACTGCGAGCTCATAAAATCCATAGTCAACTTCACACCGCTCGATCATACATTCTATGGCTAAGTTAATACCGCTCGCTCATATATTCAATGGCTAATTTTATACCGCTCGCACATAAATTCCATGGCCAAATTTACACCGATCGAACATAAATTCCATCGTCAACTTCACACCGCTCGAACATAAATTCCATAGCCAACTTCACACCGCTCGCTAATAAATTCCATGGCCAACTTCACACCGCTAGCTCATAAATTCCATGACCAACTTAGTACCACTCGCTCATGAAATCCATATCCAGCATCACACCGCTCGCTCATAAAATCCATGGCCAATTGCTCACAGATCGCATTAAATTCCACAGCCAACTTCACAGCGCTCGCTCATAAATTCCATAGCTAATGTCTCACCGCTCGCTCATAAATTCAATAGCTAATTTCGCACCGCTCGCTCATAAATTCCACGGCCAACTTCACACCGCTCGCTCATAAAATCCATGGCCGACTTCGCACCGTTCGCTCATAAAATCCATGGCCGACTTCACACCGCTCGCTAATAAATTCCATAGCCAACGTCGCACCGCTCGCTCATAAATTCCACGGCCAACTGCACACAGCTCGCTAGTAAATTCCATGGCCAACTTCACACCTCTCGCTCATAAAATCCATGGCCCACTTCACACCGCTAGCTCATAAATTCCATGGCCAACTTAGTACCAATCGCTCATGAAATCCATTGCCAGCATCACACCGCTCGCTCATAAAATCCATGGCCAACTGCTCACAGATCGCTCATAAATTCCACTGCCAACATCACAGCCCACGCTCATCAATACCATAGCTAATGTCGCACCGCTCGCTCATAAATTCCATAGCTAATTTCGCACCGCTCGCTCATAAATTCCACGGCCAACATCACACCGCTCGCTCATAAAATCCATGGCCGACTTCGCACCGCTCGCTCATAAAATCCATGGCCGACTGCACACAGCTCGCGAATAAATTCCACGGCCAACTTCACACCTCTCGCTCATAAAATTCATGGCCCACTACGCACCGCTCGCTCATAAACTCCAAAGCCAGCTTCACACCGCTAGCTCATAAATTCCAAGGCCAACTATGCACTGCGAGCTCATAAAATCCATAGTCAACTTCACACCGCTCGATCATACATTCTATGGCTAAGTTAATACCGCTCGCTCATATATTCAATGGCTAATTTTATACCGCTCGCACATAAATTCCATGGCCAAATTTACACCGATCGAACATAAATTCCATCGTCAACTTCACACCGCTCGAACATAAATTCCATAGCCAACTTCACACCGCTCGCTAATAAATTCCATGGCCAACTTCACACCGCTAGCTCATAAATTCCATGACCAACTTAGTACCACTCGCTCATGAAATCCATATCCAGCATCACACCGCTCGCTCATAAAATCCATGGCCAATTGCTCACAGATCGCATTAAATTCCACAGCCAACTTCACAGCGCTCGCTCATAAATTCCATAGCTAATGTCTCACCGCTCGCTCATAAATTCAATAGCTAATTTCGCACCGCTCGCTCATAAATTCCATAGCCAACGTCGCACCGCTCGCTCATAAATTCCACGGCCAACTGCACACAGCTCGCTAGTAAATTCCATGGACAACTTCACACCTCTCGCTCATAAAATCCATGGCCCACTTCACACCGCTAGCTCATAAATTCCATGGCCAACTTAGTATCACTCGCTCATAAATTCCATGGCCAACTTAGTAACACTCGCTCATAAATTCCACGGCCAACTTCACACCGCTCGTTCATAAGTTCCATAGCCAACGTCGCACCGCTCGCTCATAAATTCCATGGCCATCTTCAAACCGCTCGGTCATAATTTCCACGGCCAACTTCACACCGCTCGCTCATAAAATCCATGGCTAACTTCACACCGCTCGCTCATAAATTCTAAAGCAAACTTTACACCGATAGATCATAAATTCCAAGGTCAACTTCGCACCGCTCGCTCATAAATTCCACGGCCAACTGCACACAGCTCGCTAATAAATTCCACGGCCAACTATGCACTGCGCGCTTATAAAATCCATAGTCAACTTCACACCGCTTCATAAACTTCATAAACCGCACACCGATCATAAATTCTATGGCTAAGTTAATACCGCTCGCTCATATATTCAATGGCTAATTTTATACCGCTCGCTCATAAATTCCATGGCCAAATTTACGCCGATAGAACATAAATTCCATCGTCAACTTCACACCGCTCGAACATAAATTCCATAGCCAACTTCACACCGCTCGCTAATAAATTCCATGGGCAACTTCACACCGCTCGCTCATAAATTCAATGGCTAATTTCACACCGATTGCTCATAAATTCCATAGCCAACGTCGCACCGCTGGCTCATAAATTCCACGACCAACTGCACACAGCTCGCTAATAAATTCCACGGCCAACTTCACACCTCTCGCTCATAAAATCCATTGCCCACTTTGCACCGCTCGCTCATAAATTCCAAAGCCAGCTTCACACCGCTAGCTCAGAAATTCCAAGGCCAACTATGCACTGCGCGCTCATAAAATCCATAGCCAACTTCACACCGCTAGCTCATAAATTCCATGGCCAACTTCGTACTACTCGCTCATGAAATCCATAGCCAGCATCACACCGCTCGCTCATAAAATCCATGGCCAACTGCTCACAGATCGCTCATAAATTCCACAGCCAACTTCACAGCGCTCGCTCATAAATTCCATAGCTTATGTCGCACCGCTCGCTCATAAATTCCATAGCTAATTTCGCACCGCTCGCTCATAAATTCCACGGCCAACATCACACCGCTCGCTCATAAAATCCATGGCCGACTTCGCACCGCTCGCTCATAAAATCCATGGCCGACTGCACACAGCTCGCGAATAAATTCCACGGCCAACTTCACACCTCTCGCTCATAAAATTCATGGCCCACTTCGCACCGCTCGCTCATAAATTCCAAAGCCAGCTTCACACCGCTAGCTCATAAATTCCAAGGCCAACTATGCACTGCGCGCTCATAAAATCCATAGTCAACTTCACACCGCTCGATCATACATTCTATGGCTAAGTTAATACCCCTCGCTCATATATTCAATGGCTAATTTTATACCGCTCGCTCATAAATTCCATGGCCAAATTTACACCGATCGAACATAAATTCCATCGTCAACTGCACACCGCTCGAACATAAATTCCATAGCCAACTTCGCACCGCTCGCTAATAAATTCCATGGCCAACTTCACACCGCTAGCTCATAAATTCCATGGCCAACTTAGTACCACTCGCTCATGAAATCCATTGCCAGCATTACAACATTCGCTCATAAAATCCATGGCCAACTGCTCACAGATCGCTCATAAATTCCACAGCCAACTTCACAGCGCTCGCTCATAAATCCCATAGCTAATGTCGCACCGCTCGCTCATAAATTCAATAGCTAATTTCGCACCGCTCGCTCATAAATTCCATAGCTAATGTCGCACCGCTCGCTCATAAATTCAATAGCTAATTTCGCACCGCTCACTCATAAAATCCATGGCCAACTTCACACCGCTCGGTCATAAAATCCATGGCCAACTTCACACAACTCGCTCATAAATTCCTTAGGCAACTTCATACCGCTCGCTCGTAAATTCCAGAGCCAACTTCACACCGATAGCTCATAAATTCCATTGCTAATTTCGCACCGCGCGCTCATAAATTCCACGGCCAACTTCACACCGCTCGCTCATAAAATCCATGGCCAACTTCGCACCGCTCGCTCAAAAATTCCATAGCTAATTACGCACCGCTAGCTCATAAATTCCATGGCCAACTTAGTACCGCTCGCTCATAAAATCCATAGCCATTTTCTCACCGCTCGCTTATAATTTCCATGACCAACTTAATACCGCTCGCTCATAAATTCAAGGGCTAATTTCATACCGCACGCTCATAAATTCCATGGCCATCTTCACACCACTCGCTCATAAATTCCATGGGCAACTTCGCACATCTCGCTCATAAAATCCATAGCCAATTTCACACCGCTCGCTCAAAAATTCCATAGCTAATGTCGCACCGCTCGCTCATAAATTCCATAGCTAATTTCGCACCGCTCGCTCACAGATTCCATGTCGAACTTGACACCTCTTGGGCATCAATTCCATGGCCAACTTGACACCGCTCGTTCATAAATTCCATAGCTACTTTCGCACCGCTCGCTCAGAAATTCAATGGCTATTTTCACACCACTCGCTCATAAATTCCATGGGCAACTTCACACCGCTCGAACATAAATTCCATAGCCAACTTCACACCAGTCGCTAATACATTCCATGGCCAACTTCACACCACTCGCTCATAAATTCCATGGCCAACTTAGTACCACTCGCTCATAAATTCCAGGGCCAACTTAGTACCACTCGCTCATAAATTCCAGAGCCAACTTCACACCGATAGCTCATAAATTCCATAGCTAATTTCGCACCGCTCGCTCATAAATTCCACGGCCAACTTCACACCGCTCGCTCATAAAATCCATGGCCGACTTCGCACCGCTCGCTCATAAAATCCATGGCCGACTTCACACCGCTCGCTCATAAATTCCATAGCCAACTTCACACCGCTAGCTCATAAATTTCAAGGCCAACTTCGCACCGCTCGCTCATAAATTCCATGGCCAAATTTACACCGATCGAACATAAATTCCATCGTCAACTTCACACCGCTCGAACATAAATTGCATAGCCAACTTCACACCAGTCGCTAATACATTCCATGGCCAACTTCACACCACTCGCTCATAAATTCCATGGCCAACTTAGTACCACTCGCTCATAAATTCCATGGCCAACTTAGTAACACTCGCTCATAAATTCCACGGCCAACTTCACACCGCTCGCTCATAAGTTCCATAGCCAACGTCGCACCGCTCGCTCATAAATTCCATGGCCATCTTCAAACCGCTCGCTCATAATTTCCACGGCCAACTTCACACCGCTAGCTCATAAATTCCACGGCCAAATTCACACCGCTCTCTCATAAATTCCATGGCCATCTTCAAACCGCTCGCTCATAAAATCCATGGCTAACTTCGCACCGCTCGCTCATAAATTCTAAAGCAAACTTTACACCGCTCGCTCATAAATTCCATGGCCAACTTCACACCGCTAGCTCATAAATTCCACGGCCAACTGCACACAGCTCGCTAATAAATTCCACGGCCAACTTCACACCTCTCGCTCATAAAATCCATGGCCCACTACGCACCGCTCGCTCATAAATTCCAAAGCCAGCTTCACACCGCTAGCTCATAAATTCCAAGGCCAACTATGCACTGCGCGCTCATAAAATCCATAGTCAACTTCACACCGCTCGATCATACATTCTATGGCTAAGTTAATACCCCTCGCTCATATATTCAATGGCTAATTTTATACCGCTCGCTCATAAATTCCATGGCCAAATTTACACCGATCGAACATAAATTCCATCGTCAACTTCACACCGCTCGAACATAAATTCCATAGCCAACTTCACACCGCTCGCTAATAAATTCCATGGCCAACTTCACACCGCTAGCTCATAAATTCCATGGCCAACTTAGTACCACTCGCTCATGAAATCCATATCCAGGATCACACCGCTCGCTCATAAAATCCAAGGCCAATTGCTCACAGATCGCTTTAAATTCCACAGCCAACTTCACAGCGCTCGCTCATAAATTCCATAGCTAATGTCTCACCGCTCGCTCATAAATTCAATAGCTAATTTCGCACCGCTCGCTCATAAATTCCACGGCCAACTTCACACCGCTCGCTCATAAAATCCATGGCCGACTTCGCACCGCTCGCTCATAAAATCCATGGCCGACTTCACACCGCTCGCTCATAAATTCCATAGCCAACTTCACACCGCTAGCTCATAAATTTCAAGGACAACTTCGCACCGCTCGCTCATAAATTCCATGGCCAAATTTACACCGATCGAACATAAATTCCATCGTCAACTTCACACCGCTCGAACATAAATTCCATAGCCAACTTCACACCAGTCGCTAATACATTCCATGGCCAACTTCACACCACTCGCTCATAAATTCCATGGCCAACTTAGTACCACTCGCTCATAAATTCCATGGCCAACTTAGTAACACTCGCTCATAAATTCCACGGCCAACTTCACACCGCTCGTTCATAAGTTCCATAGCCAACGTCGCACCGCTCGCTCATAAATTCCATGGCCATCTTCAAACCGCTCGCTCATAATTTCCACGGCCAACTTCACACCGCTCGCTCATAAAATCCATGGCTAACTTCGCACCGCTCGCTCATAAATTCTAAAGCAAACTTTACACCGATAGATCATAAATTCCAAGGCCAACTTCGCACCGTTCGCTCATAAATTCCACGGCCAACTGCACACAGCTCGCTAATAAATTCCACGGCCAACTTCACACCTCTCGCTCATAAAATCCATGGCCCACTACGCACCGCTCGCTCATAAACTCCAAAGCCAGCTTCACACCGCTAGCTCATAAATTCCAAGGCCAACTATGCACTGCGAGCTCATAAAATCCATAGTCAACTTCACACCGCTCGATCATACATTCTATGGCTAAGTTAATACCGCTCGCTCATATATTCAATGGCTAATTTTATACCGCTCGCACATAAATTCCATGGCCAAATTTACACCGATCGAACATAAATTCCATCGTCAACTTCACACCGCTCGAACATAAATTCCATAGCCAACTTCACACCGCTCGCTAATAAATTCCATGGCCAACTTCACACCGCTAGCTCATAAATTCCATGACCAACTTAGTACCACTCGCTCATGAAATCCATATCCAGCATCACACCGCTCGCTCATAAAATCCATGGCCAATTGCTCACAGATCGCATTAAATTCCACAGCCAACTTCACAGCGCTCGCTCATAAATTCCATAGCTAATGTCTCACCGCTCGCTCATAAATTCAATAGCTAATTTCGCACCGCTCGCTCATAAATTCCACGGCCAACTTCACACCGCTCGCTCATAAAATCCATGGCCGACTTCGCACCGTTCGCTCATAAAATCCATGGCCGACTTCACACCGCTCGCTAATAAATTCCATAGCCAACGTCGCACCGCTCGCTCATAAATTCCACGGCCAACTGCACACAGCTCGCTAGTAAATTCCATGGCCAACTTCACACCTCTCGCTCATAAAATCCATGGCCCACTTCACACCGCTAGCTCATAAATTCCATGGCCAACTTAGTACCAATCGCTCATGAAATCCATTGCCAGCATCACACCGCTCGCTCATAAAATCCATGGCCAACTGCTCACAGATCGCTCATAAATTCCACTGCCAACATCACAGCCCTCGCTCATCAATACCATAGCTAATGTCGCACCGCTCGCTCATAAATTCCATAGCTAATTTCGCACCGCTCGCTCATAAATTCCACGGCCAACATCACACCGCTCGCTCATAAAATCCATGGCCGACTTCGCACCGCTCGCTCATAAAATCCATGGCCGACTGCACACAGCTCGCGAATAAATTCCACGGCCAACTTCACACCTCTCGCTCATAAAATTCATGGCCCACTTCGCACCGCTCGCTCATAAATTCCAAAGCCAGCTTCACACCGCTAGCTCATAAATTCCAAGGCCAACTATGCACTGCGCGCTCATAAAATCCATAGTCAACTTCACACCGCTCGATCATACATTCTATGGCTAAGTTAATACCCCTCGCTCATATATTCAATGGCTAATTTTATACCGCTCGCTCATAAATTCCATGGCCAAATTTACACCGATCGAACATAAATTCCATCGTCAACTGCACACCGCTCGAACATAAATTCAAGGGCTAATTTCATACCGCACGCTCATAAATTCCATGGCCATCTTCACACCACTCGCTCATAAATTCCATGGGCAACTTCGCACATCTCGCTCATAAAATCCATAGCCAATTTCACACCGCTCGCTCAAAAATTCCATAGCTAATGTCGCACCGCTCGCTCATAAATTCCATAGCTAATTTCGCACCGCTCGCTCACAGATTCCATGTCGAACTTGACACCTCTTGGGCATCAATTCCATGGCCAACTTGACACCGCTCGTTCATAAATTCCATAGCTACTTTCGCACCGCTCGCTCAGAAATTCAATGGCTATTTTCACACCACTCGCTCATAAATTCCATGGGCAACTTCACACCGCTCGAACATAAATTCCATAGCCAACTTCACACCAGTCGCTAATACATTCCATGGCCAACTTCACACCACTCGCTCATAAATTCCATGGCCAACTTAGTACCACTCGCTCATAAATTCCAGGGCCAACTTAGTACCACTCGCTCATAAATTCCAGAGCCAACTTCACACCGATAGCTCATAAATTCCATAGCTAATTTCGCACCGCTCGCTCATAAATTCCACGGCCAACTTCACACCGCTCGCTCATAAAATCCATGGCCGACTTCGCACCGCTCGCTCATAAAATCCATGGCCGACTTCACACCGCTCGCTCATAAATTCCATAGCCAACTTCACACCGCTAGCTCATAAATTTCAAGGCCAACTTCGCACCGCTCGCTCATAAATTCCATGGCCAAATTTACACCGATCGAACATAAATTCCATCGTCAACTTCACACCGCTCGAACATAAATTGCATAGCCAACTTCACACCAGTCGCTAATACATTCCATGGCCAACTTCACACCACTCGCTCATAAATTCCATGGCCAACTTAGTACCACTCGCTCATAAATTCCATGGCCAACTTAGTAACACTCGCTCATAAATTCCACGGCCAACTTCACACCGCTCGCTCATAAGTTCCATAGCCAACGTCGCACCGCTCGCTCATAAATTCCATGGCCATCTTCAAACCGCTCGCTCATAATTTCCACGGCCAACTTCACACCGCTAGCTCATAAATTCCACGGCCAAATTCACACCGCTCTCTCATAAATTCCATGGCCATCTTCAAACCGCTCGCTCATAAAATCCATGGCTAACTTCGCACCGCTCGCTCATAAATTCTAAAGCAAACTTTACACCGCTCGCTCATAAATTCCATGGCCAACTTCACACCGCTAGCTCATAAATTCCATGGCCAACCTAGTACCAATCGCTCATGAAATCCATTGCCAGCATCACAACGCTCGCTCATAAAATCCATGGCCAACTGCTCACAGATCGTTCATAAATTCCACAGCCAACTTCACAGCGCTCGCTCATAAATTCCATAGCTAATGTCGCACCGCTCGCTCATAAATTCAATAGCTAATTTCGCACCGCTCGCTCATACATTCCATGGCCAACTTCACACCACTCGCTCATAAATTCCATGGCCAACTTAGTACCACTCGCTCATAAATTCCATGGCCAACTTAGTACCACTCGCTCATAAATTCCAGAGCCAACTTCACATCGATAGCTCATAAATTCCATAGCTAATTTCGCACCGCTCGCTCATAAATTCCACGGCCAACTGCACATAGCTCGCTAATAAATTCCACGGCCAACTTCACACATCTCGCTCATAAAATCCATGGCCCACTTCGCACCGGTAGCTCATAAATTCCAAAGCCAGCTTCACACCGCTCGCTCATAAAATCCATGGCCAAATTTACACCGATCGAACATAAATTTCATCGTCAACTTCACACCGCTCGAACATAAATTCCATAGCCAACTTCACACCAGTCGCTAATACATTCCATGGCCAACTTCACACCACTCGCTCATAAATTCCATGGCCAACTTAGTACCACTCGCTCATAAATTCCATGGCCAACTTAATACCACTCGCTCATAAATTCCAGAGCCAACTTCACACCGATAGCTCATAAATTCCATAGCTAATTTCGCACCGCTCGCTCATAAATTCCACGGCCAACTTCACACCGCTCGCTCATAAAATCCATGGCCGACTTCGCACCGCTCGCTCATAAAATCCATGGCCGACTTCACACCGCTCGCTCATAAATTCCATGGCCAACTTAGTACCACTCGCTCATAAATTCCATGGCCAACTTAGTAACACTCGCTCATAAATTCCACGGCCAACTTCACACCGCTCGCTCATAAGTTCCATAGCCAACGTCGCACCGCTCGCTCATAAATTCCATGGCCATCTTCAAACCGCTCGCTCATAATTTCCACGGCCAACTTCACACCGCTAGCTCATAAATTCCATGTCCAACCTAGTACCAATCGCTCATGAAATCCATTGCCAGCATCACAACGCTCGCTCATAAAATCCATGGCCAACTGCTCACAGATCGTTCATAAATTCCACAGCCAACTTCACAGCGCTCGCTCATAAATTCCATAGCTAATGTCGCACCGCTCGCTCATAAATTCAATAGCTAATTTCGCACCGCTCGCTCATAAATTCCATAGCTAATGTCGCACCGCTCGCTCATAAATTCAATAGCTAATTTTGCACCGCTCGCTCATAAATTCCACGGCCAACTTCGCACCGCTCGCTCATAAATTCCACGGCCAACTGCACACAGCTCGCTAATAAATTCCACGGCCAACTTCACACCTCTCGCTCATAAAATCCATGGCCCACTACGCACCGCTCGCTCATAAATTCCAAAGCCAGCTTCACACCGCTAGCTCATAAATTCCAAGGCCAACTATGCACTGCGCGCTCATAAAATCCATAGTCAACTTCACACCGCTGGATCATACATTCTATGGCTAAGTTAATACCCCTCGCTCATATATTCAATGGCTAATTTTATACCGCTCGCTCATAAATTCCATGGGCAAATTTACACCGATCGAACATAAATTCCATCGTCAACTTCACACCGCTCGAACATAAATTCCATAGCCAACTTCACACCGCTCGCTAATAAATTCCATGGCCAACTTCACACCGCTAGCTCATAAATTCCATGGCCAACTTAGTACCACTCGCTCATGAAATCCATATCCAGCATCACACCGCTCGCTCATAAAATCCATGGCCAATTGCTCACAGATCGCTTTAAATTCCACAGCCAACTTCACAGCGCTCGCTCATAAATTCCATAGCTAATGTCTCACCGCTCGCTCATAAATTCAATAGCTAATTTCGCACCGCTCGCTCATAAATTCCACGGCCAACTTCACACCGCTCGCTCATAAAATCCATGGCCGACTTCGCACCGCTCGCTCATAAAATCCATGGCCGACTTCACACCGCTCGCTCATAAATTCCATAGCCAACTTCACACCGCTAGCTCATAAATTTCAAGGACAACTTCGCACCGCTCGCTCATAAATTCCATGGCCAAATTTACACCGATCGAACATAAATTCCATCGTCAACTTCACACCGCTCGAACATAAATTCCATAGCCAACTTCACACCAGTCGCTAATACATTCCATGGCCAACTTCACACCACTCGCTCATAAATTCCATGGCCAACTTAGTACCACTCGCTCATAAATTCCATGGCCAACTTAGTAACACTCGCTCATAAATTCCACGGCCAACTTCACACCGCTCGTTCATAAGTTCCACAGCCAACGTCGCACCGCTCGCTCATAAATTCCATGGCCATCTTCAAACCGCTCGCTCATAATTTCCACGGCCAACTTCACACCGCTCGCTCATAAAATCCATGGCTAACTTCGCACCGCTCGCTCATAAATTCTAAAGCAAACTTTACACCGATAGATCATAAATTCCAAGGCCAACTTCGCACCGTTCGCTCATAAATTCCACGGCCAACTGCACACAGCTCGCTAATAAATTCCACGGCCAACTTCACACCTCTCGCTCATAAAATCCATGGCCCACTACGCACCGCTCGCTCATAAACTCCAAAGCCAGCTTCACACCGCTAGCTCATAAATTCCAAGGCCAACTATGCACTGCGAGCTCATAAAATCCATAGTCAACTTCACACCGCTCGATCATACATTCTATGGCTAAGTTAATACCGCTCGCTCATATATTCAATGGCTAATTTTATACCGCTCGCACATAAATTCCATGGCCAAATTTACGCCGATAGAACATAAATTCCATCATCAACTTCACACCGCTCGAACATAAATTCCATAGCCAACTTCACACCGCTCGCTAATAAATTCCATGGGCAACTTCACACCGCTCGCTCATAAATTCAATGGCTAATTTCACACCGATTGCTCATAAATTCCATAGCCAACGTCGCACCGCTGGCTCATAAATTCCACGACCAACTGCACACAGCTCGCTAATAAATTCCACGGCCAACTTCACACCTCTCGCTCATAAAATCCATTGCCCACTTCGCACCGCTCGCTCATAAATTCCAAAGCCAGCTTCACACCGCTAGCTCAGAAATTCCAAGGCCAACTATGCACTGCGCGCTCATAAAATCCATAGCCAACTTCACACCGCTAGCTCATAAATTCCATGGCCAACTTCGTACTACTCGCTCATGAAATCCATAGCCAGCATCACACCGCTCGCTCATAAAATCCATGGCCAACTGCTCACAGATCGCTCATAAATTCCACAGCCAACTTCACAGCGCTCGCTCATAAATTCCATAGCTAATGTCGCACCGCTCGCTCATAAATTCAATAGCTAATTTCGCACCGCTCGCTCATAAATTCCATAGCTAATGTCGCACCGCTCGCTCATAAATTCAATAGCTAATTTTGCACCGCTCGCTCATAAATTCCACGGCCAACTTCGCACCGCTCGCTCATAAATTCCACGGCCAACTGCACACAGCTCGCTAATAAATTCCACGGCCAACTGCACACAGCTCGCTAGTAAATTCCATGGACAACTTCACACCTCTCGCTCATAAAATCCATGGCCCACTTCACACCGCTAGCTCATAAATTCCATGGCCAACTTAGTACCAATCGCTCATGAAATCCATTGCCAGCATCACACCGCTCGCTCATAAAATCCATGGCCAACTGCTCACAGATCGCTCATAAATTCCACAGCCAACATCACAGCCCTCGCTCATAAATACCATAGCTAATGTCGCACCGCTCGCTCATAAATTCCATAGCTAATTTCGCACCGCTCGCTCATAAATTCCACGGCCAACATCACACCGCTCGCTCATAAAATCCATGGCCGACTTCGCACCGCTCGCTCATAAAATCCATGGCCGACTGCACACAGCTCGCGAATAAATTCCACGGCCAACTTCACACCTCTCGCTCATAAAATTCATGGCCCACTTCGCACCGCTCGCTCATAAATTCCAAAGCCAGCTTCACACCGCTAGCTCATAAATTCCAAGGCCAACTATGCACTGCGCGCTCATAAAATCCATAGTCAACTTCACACCGCTCGATCATACATTCTATGGCTAAGTTAATACCCCTCGCTCATATATTCAATGGCTAATTTTATACCGCTCGCTCATAAATTCCATGGCCAAATTTACACCGATCGAACATAAATTCCATCGTCAACTGCACACCGCTCGAACATAAATTCCATAGCCAACTTCACACCGCTCGCTAATAAATTCCATGGCCAACTTCACACCGCTAGCTCATAAATTCCATGGCCAACTTAGTACCACTCGCTCATAAATTCCATGGCCAACTTAGTAACACTCGCTCATAAATTCCACGGCCAACTTCACACCGCTCGCTCATAAGTTCCATAGCCAACGTCGCACCGCTCGCTCATAAATTCCATGGCCATCTTCAAACCGCTCGCTCATAATTTCCACGGCCAACTTCACACCGCTAGCTCATAAATTCCATGTCCAACCTAGTACCAATCGCTCATGAAATCCATTGCCAGCATCACAACGCTCGCTCATAAAATCCATGGCCAACTGCTCACAGATCGTTCATAAATTCCACAGCCAACTTCACAGCGCTCGCTCATAAATTCCATAGCTAATGTCGCACCGCTCGCTCATAAATTCAATAGCTAATTTCGCACCGCTCGCTCATAAATTCCATAGCTAATGTCGCACCGCTCGCTCATAAATTCAATAGCTAATTTTGCACCGCTCGCTCATAAATTCCACGGCCAACTTCGCACCGCTCGCTCATAAATTCCACGGACAACTGCACACAGCTCGCTAATAAATTCCACGGCCAACTTCACACCTCTCGCTCATAAAATCCATGGCCCACTACGCACCGCTCGCTCATAAATTCCAAAGCCAGCTTCACACCGCTAGCTCATAAATTCCAAGGCCAACTATGCACTGCGCGCTCATAAAATCCATAGTCAACTTCACACCGCTCGATCATACATTCTATGGCTAAGTTAATACCCCTCGCTCATATATTCAATGGCTAATTTTATACCGCTCGCTCATAAATTCCATGGCCAAATTTACACCGATCGAACATAAATTCCATCGTCAACTTCACACCGCTCGAACATAAATTCCATAGCCAACTTCACACCGCTCGCTAATAAATTCCATGGCCAACTTCACACCGCTAGCTCATAAATTCCATGGCCAACTTAGTACCACTCGCTCATGAAATCCATATCCAGCATCACACCGCTCGCTCATAAAATCCAAGGCCAATTGCTCACAGATCGCTTTAAATTCCACAGCCAACTTCACAGCGCTCGCTCATAAATTCCATAGCTAATGTCTCACCGCTCGCTCATAAATTCAATAGCTAATTTCGCACCGCTCGCTCATAAATTCCACGGCCAACTTCACACCGCTCGCTCATAAAATCCATGGCCGACTTCGCACCGCTCGCTCATAAAATCCATGGCCGACTTCACACCGCTCGCTCATAAATTCCATAGCCAACTTCACACCGCTAGCTCATAAATTTCAAGGACAACTTCGCACCGCTCGCTCATAAATTCCATGGCCAAATTTACACCGATCGAACATAAATTCCATCGTCAACTTCACACCGCTCGAACATAAATTCCATAGCCAACTTCACACCAGTCGCTAATACATTCCATGGCCAACTTCACACCACTCGCTCATAAATTCCATGGCCAACTTAGTACCACTCGCTCATAAATTCCATGGCCAACTTAGTAACACTCGCTCATAAATTCCACGGCCAACTTCACACCGCTCGTTCATAAGTTCCATAGCCAACGTCGCACCGCTCGCTCATAAATTCCATGGCCATCTTCAAACCGCTCGCTCATAATTTCCACGGCCAACTTCACACCGCTCGCTCATAAAATCCATGGCTAACTTCGCACCGCTCGCTCATAAATTCTAAAGCAAACTTTACACCGATAGATCATAAATTCCAAGGCCAACTTCGCACCGTTCGCTCATAAATTCCACGGCCAACTGCACACAGCTCGCTAATAAATTCCACGGCCAACTTCACACCTCTCGCTCATAAAATCCATGGCCCACTACGCACCGCTCGCTCATAAACTCCAAAGCCAGCTTCACACCGCTAGCTCATAAATTCCAAGGCCAACTATGCACTGCGAGCTCATAAAATCCATAGTCAACTTCACACCGCTCGATCATACATTCTATGGCTAAGTTAATACCGCTCGCTCATATATTCAATGGCTAATTTTATACCGCTCGCACATAAATTCCATGGCCAAATTTACACCGATCGAACATAAATTCCATCGTCAACTTCACACCGCTCGAACATAAATTCCATAGCCAACTTCACACCGCTCGCTAATAAATTCCATGGCCAACTTCACACCGCTAGCTCATAAATTCCATGACCAACTTAGTACCACTCGCTCATGAAATCCATATCCAGCATCACACCGCTCGCTCATAAAATCCATGGCCAATTGCTCACAGATCGCATTAAATTCCACAGCCAACTTCACAGCGCTCGCTCATAAATTCCATAGCTAATGTCTCACCGCTCGCTCATAAATTCAATAGCTAATTTCGCACCGCTCGCTCATAAATTCCACGGCCAACTTCACACCGCTCGCTCATAAAATCCATGGCCGACTTCGCACCGTTCGCTCATAAAATCCATGGCCGACTTCACACCGCTCGCTAATAAATTCCATAGCCAACGTCGCACCGCTCGCTCATAAATTCCACGGCCAACTGCACACAGCTCGCTAGTAAATTCCATGGCCAACTTCACACCTCTCGCTCATAAAATCCATGGCCCACTTCACACCGCTAGCTCATAAATTCCATGGCCAACTTAGTACCAATCGCTCATGAAATCCATTGCCAGCATCACACCGCTCGCTCATAAAATCCATGGCCAACTGCTCACAGATCGCTCATAAATTCCACTGCCAACATCACAGCCCACGCTCATCAATACCATAGCTAATGTCGCACCGCTCGCTCATAAATTCCATAGCTAATTTCGCACCGCTCGCTCATAAATTCCACGGCCAACATCACACCGCTCGCTCATAAAATCCATGGCCGACTTCGCACCGCTCGCTCATAAAATCCATGGCCGACTGCACACAGCTCGCGAATAAATTCCACGGCCAACTTCACACCTCTCGCTCATAAAATTCATGGCCCACTACGCACCGCTCGCTCATAAACTCCAAAGCCAGCTTCACACCGCTAGCTCATAAATTCCAAGGCCAACTATGCACTGCGAGCTCATAAAATCCATAGTCAACTTCACACCGCTCGATCATACATTCTATGGCTAAGTTAATACCGCTCGCTCATATATTCAATGGCTAATTTTATACCGCTCGCACATAAATTCCATGGCCAAATTTACACCGATCGAACATAAATTCCATCGTCAACTTCACACCGCTCGAACATAAATTCCATAGCCAACTTCACACCGCTCGCTAATAAATTCCATGGCCAACTTCACACCGCTAGCTCATAAATTCCATGACCAACTTAGTACCACTCGCTCATGAAATCCATATCCAGCATCACACCGCTCGCTCATAAAATCCATGGCCAATTGCTCACAGATCGCATTAAATTCCACAGCCAACTTCACAGCGCTCGCTCATAAATTCCATAGCTAATGTCTCACCGCTCGCTCATAAATTCAATAGCTAATTTCGCACCGCTCGCTCATAAATTCCATAGCCAACGTCGCACCGCTCGCTCATAAATTCCACGGCCAACTGCACACAGCTCGCTAGTAAATTCCATGGACAACTTCACACCTCTCGCTCATAAAATCCATGGCCCACTTCACACCGCTAGCTCATAAATTCCATGGCCAACTTAGTATCACTCGCTCATAAATTCCATGGCCAACTTAGTAACACTCGCTCATAAATTCCACGGCCAACTTCACACCGCTCGTTCATAAGTTCCATAGCCAACGTCGCACCGCTCGCTCATAAATTCCATGGCCATCTTCAAACCGCTCGGTCATAATTTCCACGGCCAACTTCACACCGCTCGCTCATAAAATCCATGGCTAACTTCACACCGCTCGCTCATAAATTCTAAAGCAAACTTTACACCGATAGATCATAAATTCCAAGGTCAACTTCGCACCGCTCGCTCATAAATTCCACGGCCAACTGCACACAGCTCGCTAATAAATTCCACGGCCAACTATGCACTGCGCGCTTATAAAATCCATAGTCAACTTCACACCGCTTCATAAACTTCATAAACCGCACACCGATCATAAATTCTATGGCTAAGTTAATACCGCTCGCTCATATATTCAATGGCTAATTTTATACCGCTCGCTCATAAATTCCATGGCCAAATTTACGCCGATAGAACATAAATTCCATCGTCAACTTCACACCGCTCGAACATAAATTCCATAGCCAACTTCACACCGCTCGCTAATAAATTCCATGGGCAACTTCACACCGCTCGCTCATAAATTCAATGGCTAATTTCACACCGATTGCTCATAAATTCCATAGCCAACGTCGCACCGCTGGCTCATAAATTCCACGACCAACTGCACACAGCTCGCTAATAAATTCCACGGCCAACTTCACACCTCTCGCTCATAAAATCCATTGCCCACTTTGCACCGCTCGCTCATAAATTCCAAAGCCAGCTTCACACCGCTAGCTCAGAAATTCCAAGGCCAACTATGCACTGCGCGCTCATAAAATCCATAGCCAACTTCACACCGCTAGCTCATAAATTCCATGGCCAACTTCGTACTACTCGCTCATGAAATCCATAGCCAGCATCACACCGCTCGCTCATAAAATCCATGGCCAACTGCTCACAGATCGCTCATAAATTCCACAGCCAACTTCACAGCGCTCGCTCATAAATTCCATAGCTTATGTCGCACCGCTCGCTCATAAATTCCATAGCTAATTTCGCACCGCTCGCTCATAAATTCCACGGCCAACATCACACCGCTCGCTCATAAAATCCATGGCCGACTTCGCACCGCTCGCTCATAAAATCCATGGCCGACTGCACACAGCTCGCGAATAAATTCCACGGCCAACTTCACACCTCTCGCTCATAAAATTCATGGCCCACTTCGCACCGCTCGCTCATAAATTCCAAAGCCAGCTTCACACCGCTAGCTCATAAATTCCAAGGCCAACTATGCACTGCGCGCTCATAAAATCCATAGTCAACTTCACACCGCTCGATCATACATTCTATGGCTAAGTTAATACCCCTCGCTCATATATTCAATGGCTAATTTTATACCGCTCGCTCATAAATTCCATGGCCAAATTTACACCGATCGAACATAAATTCCATCGTCAACTGCACACCGCTCGAACATAAATTCCATAGCCAACTTCGCACCGCTCGCTAATAAATTCCATGGCCAACTTCACACCGCTAGCTCATAAATTCCATGGCCAACTTAGTACCACTCGCTCATGAAATCCATTGCCAGCATTACAACATTCGCTCATAAAATCCATGGCCAACTGCTCACAGATCGCTCATAAATTCCACAGCCAACTTCACAGCGCTCGCTCATAAATCCCATAGCTAATGTCGCACCGCTCGCTCATAAATTCAATAGCTAATTTCGCACCGCTCGCTCATAAATTCCATAGCTAATGTCGCACCGCTCGCTCATAAATTCAATAGCTAATTTCGCACCGCTCACTCATAAAATCCATGGCCAACTTCACACCGCTCGGTCATAAAATCCATGGCCAACTTCACACAACTCGCTCATAAATTCCTTAGGCAACTTCATACCGCTCGCTCGTAAATTCCAGAGCCAACTTCACACCGATAGCTCATAAATTCCATTGCTAATTTCGCACCGCGCGCTCATAAATTCCACGGCCAACTTCACACCGCTCGCTCATAAAATCCATGGCCAACTTCGCACCGCTCGCTCAAAAATTCCATAGCTAATTACGCACCGCTAGCTCATAAATTCCATGGCCAACTTAGTACCGCTCGCTCATAAAATCCATAGCCATTTTCTCACCGCTCGCTTATAATTTCCATGACCAACTTAATACCGCTCGCTCATAAATTCAAGGGCTAATTTCATACCGCACGCTCATAAATTCCATGGCCATCTTCACACCACTCGCTCATAAATTCCATGGGCAACTTCGCACATCTCGCTCATAAAATCCATAGCCAATTTCACACCGCTCGCTCAAAAATTCCATAGCTAATGTCGCACCGCTCGCTCATAAATTCCATAGCTAATTTCGCACCGCTCGCTCACAGATTCCATGTCGAACTTGACACCTCTTGGGCATCAATTCCATGGCCAACTTGACACCGCTCGTTCATAAATTCCATAGCTACTTTCGCACCGCTCGCTCAGAAATTCAATGGCTATTTTCACACCACTCGCTCATAAATTCCATGGGCAACTTCACACCGCTCGAACATAAATTCCATAGCCAACTTCACACCAGTCGCTAATACATTCCATGGCCAACTTCACACCACTCGCTCATAAATTCCATGGCCAACTTAGTACCACTCGCTCATAAATTCCAGGGCCAACTTAGTACCACTCGCTCATAAATTCCAGAGCCAACTTCACACCGATAGCTCATAAATTCCATAGCTAATTTCGCACCGCTCGCTCATAAATTCCACGGCCAACTTCACACCGCTCGCTCATAAAATCCATGGCCGACTTCGCACCGCTCGCTCATAAAATCCATGGCCGACTTCACACCGCTCGCTCATAAATTCCATAGCCAACTTCACACCGCTAGCTCATAAATTTCAAGGCCAACTTCGCACCGCTCGCTCATAAATTCCATGGCCAAATTTACACCGATCGAACATAAATTCCATCGTCAACTTCACACCGCTCGAACATAAATTGCATAGCCAACTTCACACCAGTCGCTAATACATTCCATGGCCAACTTCACACCACTCGCTCATAAATTCCATGGCCAACTTAGTACCACTCGCTCATAAATTCCATGGCCAACTTAGTAACACTCGCTCATAAATTCCACGGCCAACTTCACACCGCTCGCTCATAAGTTCCATAGCCAACGTCGCACCGCTCGCTCATAAATTCCATGGCCATCTTCAAACCGCTCGCTCATAATTTCCACGGCCAACTTCACACCGCTAGCTCATAAATTCCACGGCCAAATTCACACCGCTCTCTCATAAATTCCATGGCCATCTTCAAACCGCTCGCTCATAAAATCCATGGCTAACTTCGCACCGCTCGCTCATAAATTCTAAAGCAAACTTTACACCGCTCGCTCATAAATTCCATGGCCAACTTCACACCGCTAGCTCATAAATTCCACGGCCAACTGCACACAGCTCGCTAATAAATTCCACGGCCAACTTCACACCTCTCGCTCATAAAATCCATGGCCCACTACGCACCGCTCGCTCATAAATTCCAAAGCCAGCTTCACACCGCTAGCTCATAAATTCCAAGGCCAACTATGCACTGCGCGCTCATAAAATCCATAGTCAACTTCACACCGCTCGATCATACATTCTATGGCTAAGTTAATACCCCTCGCTCATATATTCAATGGCTAATTTTATACCGCTCGCTCATAAATTCCATGGCCAAATTTACACCGATCGAACATAAATTCCATCGTCAACTTCACACCGCTCGAACATAAATTCCATAGCCAACTTCACACCGCTCGCTAATAAATTCCATGGCCAACTTCACACCGCTAGCTCATAAATTCCATGGCCAACTTAGTACCACTCGCTCATGAAATCCATATCCAGCATCACACCGCTCGCTCATAAAATCCAAGGCCAATTGCTCACAGATCGCTTTAAATTCCACAGCCAACTTCACAGCGCTCGCTCATAAATTCCATAGCTAATGTCTCACCGCTCGCTCATAAATTCAATAGCTAATTTCGCACCGCTCGCTCATAAATTCCACGGCCAACTTCACACCGCTCGCTCATAAAATCCATGGCCGACTTCGCACCGCTCGCTCATAAAATCCATGGCCGACTTCACACCGCTCGCTCATAAATTCCATAGCCAACTTCACACCGCTAGCTCATAAATTTCAAGGACAACTTCGCACCGCTCGCTCATAAATTCCATGGCCAAATTTACACCGATCGAACATAAATTCCATCGTCAACTTCACACCGCTCGAACATAAATTCCATAGCCAACTTCACACCAGTCGCTAATACATTCCATGGCCAACTTCACACCACTCGCTCATAAATTCCATGGCCAACTTAGTACCACTCGCTCATAAATTCCATGGCCAACTTAGTAACACTCGCTCATAAATTCCACGGCCAACTTCACACCGCTCGTTCATAAGTTCCATAGCCAACGTCGCACCGCTCGCTCATAAATTCCATGGCCATCTTCAAACCGCTCGCTCATAATTTCCACGGCCAACTTCACACCGCTCGCTCATAAAATCCATGGCTAACTTCGCACCGCTCGCTCATAAATTCTAAAGCAAACTTTACACCGATAGATCATAAATTCCAAGGCCAACTTCGCACCGTTCGCTCATAAATTCCACGGCCAACTGCACACAGCTCGCTAATAAATTCCACGGCCAACTTCACACCTCTCGCTCATAAAATCCATGGCCCACTACGCACCGCTCGCTCATAAACTCCAAAGCCAGCTTCACACCGCTAGCTCATAAATTCCAAGGCCAACTATGCACTGCGAGCTCATAAAATCCATAGTCAACTTCACACCGCTCGATCATACATTCTATGGCTAAGTTAATACCGCTCGCTCATATATTCAATGGCTAATTTTATACCGCTCGCACATAAATTCCATGGCCAAATTTACACCGATCGAACATAAATTCCATCGTCAACTTCACACCGCTCGAACATAAATTCCATAGCCAACTTCACACCGCTCGCTAATAAATTCCATGGCCAACTTCACACCGCTAGCTCATAAATTCCATGACCAACTTAGTACCACTCGCTCATGAAATCCATATCCAGCATCACACCGCTCGCTCATAAAATCCATGGCCAATTGCTCACAGATCGCATTAAATTCCACAGCCAACTTCACAGCGCTCGCTCATAAATTCCATAGCTAATGTCTCACCGCTCGCTCATAAATTCAATAGCTAATTTCGCACCGCTCGCTCATAAATTCCACGGCCAACTTCACACCGCTCGCTCATAAAATCCATGGCCGACTTCGCACCGTTCGCTCATAAAATCCATGGCCGACTTCACACCGCTCGCTAATAAATTCCATAGCCAACGTCGCACCGCTCGCTCATAAATTCCACGGCCAACTGCACACAGCTCGCTAGTAAATTCCATGGCCAACTTCACACCTCTCGCTCATAAAATCCATGGCCCACTTCACACCGCTAGCTCATAAATTCCATGGCCAACTTAGTACCAATCGCTCATGAAATCCATTGCCAGCATCACACCGCTCGCTCATAAAATCCATGGCCAACTGCTCACAGATCGCTCATAAATTCCACTGCCAACATCACAGCCCTCGCTCATCAATACCATAGCTAATGTCGCACCGCTCGCTCATAAATTCCATAGCTAATTTCGCACCGCTCGCTCATAAATTCCACGGCCAACATCACACCGCTCGCTCATAAAATCCATGGCCGACTTCGCACCGCTCGCTCATAAAATCCATGGCCGACTGCACACAGCTCGCGAATAAATTCCACGGCCAACTTCACACCTCTCGCTCATAAAATTCATGGCCCACTTCGCACCGCTCGCTCATAAATTCCAAAGCCAGCTTCACACCGCTAGCTCATAAATTCCAAGGCCAACTATGCACTGCGCGCTCATAAAATCCATAGTCAACTTCACACCGCTCGATCATACATTCTATGGCTAAGTTAATACCCCTCGCTCATATATTCAATGGCTAATTTTATACCGCTCGCTCATAAATTCCATGGCCAAATTTACACCGATCGAACATAAATTCCATCGTCAACTGCACACCGCTCGAACATAAATTCAAGGGCTAATTTCATACCGCACGCTCATAAATTCCATGGCCATCTTCACACCACTCGCTCATAAATTCCATGGGCAACTTCGCACATCTCGCTCATAAAATCCATAGCCAATTTCACACCGCTCGCTCAAAAATTCCATAGCTAATGTCGCACCGCTCGCTCATAAATTCCATAGCTAATTTCGCACCGCTCGCTCACAGATTCCATGTCGAACTTGACACCTCTTGGGCATCAATTCCATGGCCAACTTGACACCGCTCGTTCATAAATTCCATAGCTACTTTCGCACCGCTCGCTCAGAAATTCAATGGCTATTTTCACACCACTCGCTCATAAATTCCATGGGCAACTTCACACCGCTCGAACATAAATTCCATAGCCAACTTCACACCAGTCGCTAATACATTCCATGGCCAACTTCACACCACTCGCTCATAAATTCCATGGCCAACTTAGTACCACTCGCTCATAAATTCCAGGGCCAACTTAGTACCACTCGCTCATAAATTCCAGAGCCAACTTCACACCGATAGCTCATAAATTCCATAGCTAATTTCGCACCGCTCGCTCATAAATTCCACGGCCAACTTCACACCGCTCGCTCATAAAATCCATGGCCGACTTCGCACCGCTCGCTCATAAAATCCATGGCCGACTTCACACCGCTCGCTCATAAATTCCATAGCCAACTTCACACCGCTAGCTCATAAATTTCAAGGCCAACTTCGCACCGCTCGCTCATAAATTCCATGGCCAAATTTACACCGATCGAACATAAATTCCATCGTCAACTTCACACCGCTCGAACATAAATTGCATAGCCAACTTCACACCAGTCGCTAATACATTCCATGGCCAACTTCACACCACTCGCTCATAAATTCCATGGCCAACTTAGTACCACTCGCTCATAAATTCCATGGCCAACTTAGTAACACTCGCTCATAAATTCCACGGCCAACTTCACACCGCTCGCTCATAAGTTCCATAGCCAACGTCGCACCGCTCGCTCATAAATTCCATGGCCATCTTCAAACCGCTCGCTCATAATTTCCACGGCCAACTTCACACCGCTAGCTCATAAATTCCACGGCCAAATTCACACCGCTCTCTCATAAATTCCATGGCCATCTTCAAACCGCTCGCTCATAAAATCCATGGCTAACTTCGCACCGCTCGCTCATAAATTCTAAAGCAAACTTTACACCGCTCGCTCATAAATTCCATGGCCAACTTCACACCGCTAGCTCATAAATTCCATGGCCAACCTAGTACCAATCGCTCATGAAATCCATTGCCAGCATCACAACGCTCGCTCATAAAATCCATGGCCAACTGCTCACAGATCGTTCATAAATTCCACAGCCAACTTCACAGCGCTCGCTCATAAATTCCATAGCTAATGTCGCACCGCTCGCTCATAAATTCAATAGCTAATTTCGCACCGCTCGCTCATACATTCCATGGCCAACTTCACACCACTCGCTCATAAATTCCATGGCCAACTTAGTACCACTCGCTCATAAATTCCATGGCCAACTTAGTACCACTCGCTCATAAATTCCAGAGCCAACTTCACATCGATAGCTCATAAATTCCATAGCTAATTTCGCACCGCTCGCTCATAAATTCCACGGCCAACTGCACATAGCTCGCTAATAAATTCCACGGCCAACTTCACACATCTCGCTCATAAAATCCATGGCCCACTTCGCACCGGTAGCTCATAAATTCCAAAGCCAGCTTCACACCGCTCGCTCATAAAATCCATGGCCAAATTTACACCGATCGAACATAAATTTCATCGTCAACTTCACACCGCTCGAACATAAATTCCATAGCCAACTTCACACCAGTCGCTAATACATTCCATGGCCAACTTCACACCACTCGCTCATAAATTCCATGGCCAACTTAGTACCACTCGCTCATAAATTCCATGGCCAACTTAATACCACTCGCTCATAAATTCCAGAGCCAACTTCACACCGATAGCTCATAAATTCCATAGCTAATTTCGCACCGCTCGCTCATAAATTCCACGGCCAACTTCACACCGCTCGCTCATAAAATCCATGGCCGACTTCGCACCGCTCGCTCATAAAATCCATGGCCGACTTCACACCGCTCGCTCATAAATTCCATGGCCAACTTAGTACCACTCGCTCATAAATTCCATGGCCAACTTAGTAACACTCGCTCATAAATTCCACGGCCAACTTCACACCGCTCGCTCATAAGTTCCATAGCCAACGTCGCACCGCTCGCTCATAAATTCCATGGCCATCTTCAAACCGCTCGCTCATAATTTCCACGGCCAACTTCACACCGCTAGCTCATAAATTCCATGTCCAACCTAGTACCAATCGCTCATGAAATCCATTGCCAGCATCACAACGCTCGCTCATAAAATCCATGGCCAACTGCTCACAGATCGTTCATAAATTCCACAGCCAACTTCACAGCGCTCGCTCATAAATTCCATAGCTAATGTCGCACCGCTCGCTCATAAATTCAATAGCTAATTTCGCACCGCTCGCTCATAAATTCCATAGCTAATGTCGCACCGCTCGCTCATAAATTCAATAGCTAATTTTGCACCGCTCGCTCATAAATTCCACGGCCAACTTCGCACCGCTCGCTCATAAATTCCACGGCCAACTGCACACAGCTCGCTAATAAATTCCACGGCCAACTTCACACCTCTCGCTCATAAAATCCATGGCCCACTACGCACCGCTCGCTCATAAATTCCAAAGCCAGCTTCACACCGCTAGCTCATAAATTCCAAGGCCAACTATGCACTGCGCGCTCATAAAATCCATAGTCAACTTCACACCGCTTGATCATACATTCTATGGCTAAGTTAATACCCCTCGCTCATATATTCAATGGCTAATTTTATACCGCTCGCTCATAAATTCCATGGGCAAATTTACACCGATCGAACATAAATTCCATCGTCAACTTCACACCGCTCGAACATAAATTCCATAGCCAACTTCACACCGCTCGCTAATAAATTCCATGGCCAACTTCACACCGCTAGCTCATAAATTCCATGGCCAACTTAGTACCACTCGCTCATGAAATCCATATCCAGCATCACACCGCTCGCTCATAAAATCCATGGCCAATTGCTCACAGATCGCTTTAAATTCCACAGCCAACTTCACAGCGCTCGCTCATAAATTCCATAGCTAATGTCTCACCGCTCGCTCATAAATTCAATAGCTAATTTCGCACCGCTCGCTCATAAATTCCACGGCCAACTTCACACCGCTCGCTCATAAAATCCATGGCCGACTTCGCACCGCTCGCTCATAAAATCCATGGCCGACTTCACACCGCTCGCTCATAAATTCCATAGCCAACTTCACACCGCTAGCTCATAAATTTCAAGGACAACTTCGCACCGCTCGCTCATAAATTCCATGGCCAAATTTACACCGATCGAACATAAATTCCATCGTCAACTTCACACCGCTCGAACATAAATTCCATAGCCAACTTCACACCAGTCGCTAATACATTCCATGGCCAACTTCACACCACTCGCTCATAAATTCCATGGCCAACTTAGTACCACTCGCTCATAAATTCCATGGCCAACTTAGTAACACTCGCTCATAAATTCCACGGCCAACTTCACACCGCTCGTTCATAAGTTCCACAGCCAACGTCGCACCGCTCGCTCATAAATTCCATGGCCATCTTCAAACCGCTCGCTCATAATTTCCACGGCCAACTTCACACCGCTCGCTCATAAAATCCATGGCTAACTTCGCACCGCTCGCTCATAAATTCTAAAGCAAACTTTACACCGATAGATCATAAATTCCAAGGCCAACTTCGCACCGTTCGCTCATAAATTCCACGGCCAACTGCACACAGCTCGCTAATAAATTCCACGGCCAACTTCACACCTCTCGCTCATAAAATCCATGGCCCACTACGCACCGCTCGCTCATAAACTCCAAAGCCAGCTTCACACCGCTAGCTCATAAATTCCAAGGCCAACTATGCACTGCGAGCTCATAAAATCCATAGTCAACTTCACACCGCTCGATCATACATTCTATGGCTAAGTTAATACCGCTCGCTCATATATTCAATGGCTAATTTTATACCGCTCGCACATAAATTCCATGGCCAAATTTACGCCGATAGAACATAAATTCCATCATCAACTTCACACCGCTCGAACATAAATTCCATAGCCAACTTCACACCGCTCGCTAATAAATTCCATGGGCAACTTCACACCGCTCGCTCATAAATTCAATGGCTAATTTCACACCGATTGCTCATAAATTCCATAGCCAACGTCGCACCGCTGGCTCATAAATTCCACGACCAACTGCACACAGCTCGCTAATAAATTCCACGGCCAACTTCACACCTCTCGCTCATAAAATCCATTGCCCACTTCGCACCGCTCGCTCATAAATTCCAAAGCCAGCTTCACACCGCTAGCTCAGAAATTCCAAGGCCAACTATGCACTGCGCGCTCATAAAATCCATAGCCAACTTCACACCGCTAGCTCATAAATTCCATGGCCAACTTCGTACTACTCGCTCATGAAATCCATAGCCAGCATCACACCGCTCGCTCATAAAATCCATGGCCAACTGCTCACAGATCGCTCATAAATTCCACAGCCAACTTCACAGCGCTCGCTCATAAATTCCATAGCTTATGTCGCACCGCTCGCTCATAAATTCCATAGCTAATTTTGCACCGCTCGCTCATAAATTCCACGGCCAACTTCGCACCGCTCGCTCATAAATTCCACGGCCAACTGCACACAGCTCGCTAATAAATTCCACGGCCAACTTCACACCTCTCGCTCATAAAATCCATGGCCCACTACGCACCGCTCGCTCATAAATTCCAAAGCCAGCTTCACACCGCTAGCTCATAAATTCCAAGGCCAACTATGCACTGCGCGCTCATAAAATCCATAGTCAACTTCACACCGCTCGATCATACATTCTATGGCTAAGTTAATACCCCTCGCTCATATATTCAATGGCTAATTTTATACCGCTCGCTCATAAATTCCATGGCCAAATTTACACCGATCGAACATAAATTCCATCGTCAACTTCACACCGCTCGAACATAAATTCCATAGCCAACTTCACACCGCTCGCTAATAAATTCCATGGCCAACTTCACACCGCTAGCTCATAAATTCCATGGCCAACTTAGTACCACTCGCTCATGAAATCCATATCCAGCATCACACCGCTCGCTCATAAAATCCATGGCCAATTGCTCACAGATCGCTCATAAATTCCACAGCCAACTTCACAGCGCTCGCTCATAAATTCCATAGCTAATGTCTCACCGCTCGCTCATAAATTCAATAGCTAATTTCGCACCGCTCGCTCATAAATTCCACGGCCAACTTCACACCGCTCGCTCATAAAATCCATGGCCGACTTCGCACCGCTCGCTCATAAAATCCATGGCCGACTTCACACCGCTCGCTCATAAATTCCATAGCCAACTTCACACCGCTAGCTCATAAATTTCAAGGACAACTTCGCACCGCTCGCTCTTAAATTCCATGGCCAAATTTACACCGATCGAACATAAATTCCATCGTCAACTTCACACCGCTCGAACATAAATTCCATAGCCAACTTCACACCAGTCGCTAATACATTCCATGGCCAACTTCACACCACTCGCTCATAAATTCCATGGCCAACTTAGTATCACTCGCTCATAAATTCCATGGCCAACTTAGTAACACTCGCTCATAAATTCCACGGCCAACTTCACACCGCTCGTTCATAAGTTCCATAGCCAACGTCGCACCGCTCGCTCATAAATTCCATGGCCATCTTCAAACCGCTCGGTCATAATTTCCACGGCCAACTTCACACCGCTCGCTCATAAAATCCATGGCTAACTTCGCACCGCTCGCTCATAAATTCTAAAGCAAACTTTACACCGATAGATCATAAATTCCAAGGTCAACTTCGCACCGCTCGCTCATAAATTCCACGGCCAACTGCACACAGCTCGCTAATAAATTCCACGGCCAACTATGCACTGCGCGCTTATAAAATCCATAGTCAACTTCACACCGCTTCATAAACTTCATAAACCGCACACCGATCATAAATTCTATGGCTAAGTTAATACCGCTCGCTCATATATTCAATGGCTAATTTTATACCGCTCGCTCATAAATTCCATGGCCAAATTTACGCCGATAGAACATAAATTCCATCGTCAACTTCACACCGCTCGAACATAAATTCCATAGCCAACTTCACACCGCTCGCTAATAAATTCCATGGGCAACTTCACACCGCTCGCTCATAAATTCAATGGCTAATTTCACACCGATTGCTCATAAATTCCATAGCCAACGTCGCACCGCTGGCTCATAAATTCCACGACCAACTGCACACAGCTCGCTAATAAATTCCACGGCCAACTTCACACCTCTCGCTCATAAAATCCATTGCCCACTTCGCACCGCTCGCTCATAAATTCCAAAGCCAGCTTCACACCGCTAGCTCAGAAATTCCAAGGCCAACTATGCACTGCGCGCTCATAAAATCCATAGCCAACTTCACACCGCTAGCTCATAAATTCCATGGCCAACTTCGTACTACTCGCTCATGAAATCCATAGCCAGCATCACACCGCTCGCTCATAAAATCCATGGCCAACTGCTCACAGATCGCTCATAAATTCCACAGCCAACTTCACAGCGCTCGCTCATAAATTCCATAGCTTATGTCGCACCGCTCGCTCATAAATTCCATAGCTAATTTTGCACCGCTCGCTCATAAATTCCACGGCCAACTTCGCACCGCTCGCTCATAAATTCCACGGCCAACTGCACACAGCTCGCTAATAAATTCCACGGCCAACTTCACACCTCTCGCTCATAAAATCCATGGCCCACTACGCACCGCTCGCTCATAAATTCCAAAGCCAGCTTCACACCGCTAGCTCATAAATTCCAAGGCCAACTATGCACTGCGCGCTCATAAAATCCATAGTCAACTTCACACCGCTCGATCATACATTCTATGGCTAAGTTAATACCCCTCGCTCATATATTCAGTGGCTAATTTTATACCGCTCGCTCATAAATTCCATGGCCAAATTTACACCGATCGAACATAAATTCCATCGTCAACTTCACACCGCTCGAACATAAATTCCATAGCCAACTTCACACCGCTCGCTAATAAATTCCATGGCCAACTTCACACCGCTAGCTCATAAATTCCATGGCCAACTTCACACCGCTAGCTCATAAATTCCATGGCCAACTTAGTACCACTCGCTCATGAAATCCATATCCAGCATCACACCGCTCGCTCATAAAATCCATGGCCAATTGCTCACAGATCGCTCATAAATTCCACAGCCAACTTCACAGCGCTCGCTCATAAATTCCAAAGCTAATGTCTCACCGCTCGCTCATAAATTCAATAGCTAATTTCGCACCGCTCGCTCATAAATTCCACGGCCAACTTCACACCGCTCGCTCATAAAATCCATGGCCGACTTCGCACCGCTCGCTCATAAAATCCATGGCCGACTTCACACCGCTCGCTAATAAATTCCATAGCCAACGTCGCACCGCTCGCTCATAAATTCCACGGCCAACTGCACACAGCTCGCTAGTAAATTCCATGGACAACTTCACACCTCTCGCTCATAAAATCCATGGCCCACTTCACACCGCTAGCTCATAAATTCCATGGCCAAATTTACACCGATCGAACATAAATTCCATCGTCAACTTCACACCGCTCGAACATAAATTCCATAGCCAACTTCACAGCGCTCGCTCATAAAATCCATGGACAACTTCGCACCGCACGCTCATAAATTCCGTGGCCAACTGCACACAGCTCGCTCATAAAATCCATGGCCAACTTCAAACCGCTCGCTAATAAATTCCATGGCCAACTTCACACCGCTAGCTCATAAATTCCACGGCCAACCTAGTACCAATCGCTCATGAAATCCATTGCCAGCATCACAACGCTCGCTCATAAAATCCATGGCAAACTGCTCACAGATCGCTCATAAATTCCACAGCCAACTTCACAGCGCTCGCTCATAAATTCCATAGCTAATGTCGCACCGCTCGCTCATAAATTCAATAGCTAATTTCGCACCGCTCCCTCAGAATTTCCATGACCAACTTAATACCACTCGGTCATATATTCTATGGCTAATTTCATACCGCTCGCTCATAAATTCCGTGACAAACTTTACACCACTCGGACATAAATTCCATGGCCTACTTCACACGGTTCGCTCATAAATTCTATGGCCAACTTGACACCGCTCGCTCATAAATTCCATAGCTAATTTCGCACCGCTCGCTCATCGATTCCATGGCCAACTTGCTCGGGCATGAATTCCATGGCCAACTTGACAGCGCTCGCTCATAAATTCCATAGCTAATTTCGCACCGCTCGCTCGTAAATTCCATGGCCTACTTCACACGGTTCGCTCATAAATTCCATGACCAACTTAATACCGCTCGCTCATATATTCTATGGCTAATTTTATACCGCTCGCTCATAAATTCCATGACCAACTTTACACCGCTCGAACATATATTCCATGGCCAATTTCAAACCGCTTGCTCATAAATTGCATGGCCATCTCCAAACCGCTCGCTGATAAATTACATGGCCAACTGCACACAGCTCGCTAATAAATTCCATAGCTAAGGTCGCACCGCTCGCTCATAGATTCCGTGGCAAACTTGACACCGCTCGGGCATGAATTCCATGGCCAACTTGACACCGCTCGTTCATAAATTCCATAGCTAGTTTCGCACCGCTCGCTCATAAATTCAATGGCTATTTTCACACCACTCGCTCATAAATTCCATGGGCAACTTCATGCCGCTCGCTCATAAATTCCATAGCTAATTTCGCACCGCTCGCTCATAAATTCAAGGGCACATTTCACACCGCTCGCTCATAAATTCCACGTTCAACTTCACACCGCTCGCTCATAAAATCCATGGCCGACTTCGCACCGCTCGCTCATAAAATCCATGGCCGATTTCTCACCGCTCGCTCATAAAATCCATGGTTAACTTCGCATTGCTCGCTCATAAATTCCATAGCCAACTTCACACCGCTAGCTCATAAATTCCAAGGCCAACTTCGCACCGCTCGCTCATAAATTCAATAGCCAAATTTACACCGATCGAACATAAATTCCATCATCAACTTCACACCGCTCGAACATAAATTCCATAGCCAACTTCACACCGCTCGCTAATACATTCCATGGCCAACTTCACACCAATCGCTCATAAATTCCATGGCCAACTTAGTACCACTCGCTCATAAATTCCAGAGCCAACTTCACACCGATAGCTCATAAATTCCATAGCTAATTTCGCACCGCTCGCTCATAAATACCACGGCCAACTTCACACCGCACGCTCATAAGTTCCATAGCCAACGTCGCATCGCTCGCTCATAAATTCCATGGCCATCTTCAAACCGCTCGGTCATAATTTCCACGGCCAACTTCACACCGCTCGCTCATAAAATCCATGGCTAACTTCGCACCGCTCGCTCATAAATTCTAAAGCAAACTTTACACCGATAGATCATAAATTCCAAGGTCAACTTCGCACCGCTCGCTTATAAATTACACGGCCAACTGCACACAGCTCGCTAATAAATTCCACGGCCAACTATGCACTGCGCGCTCATAAAATCCATAGTCAACTTCACACCGCTCGATCATACATTCTATGGCTAAGTTAATACCCCTCGCTCATATATTCAATGGCTAATTTTATACCGCTCGCTCGTAAATTCCATGGCCAAATTTACACCGATCGAACATAAATTCCATCGTCAACTTCACACCGCTCGAACATAAATTCCATAGCCAACTTCACACCGCTCGCTAATAAATTCCATGGCCAACTTCACACCGCTAGCTCATAAATTCCATGGCCAACTTAGTACCACTCGCTCATGAAATCCATATCCAGCATCACACCGCTCGCTCATAAAATCCATGGCCAATTGCTCACAGATCGCTTTAAATTCCACAGCCAACTTCACAGCGCTCGCCCATAAATTCCATAGCTAATGTCTCACCGCTCGCTCATAAATTCAATAGCTAATTTCGCACCGCTCGCTCATAAATTCCACGGCCAACTTCACACCGCTCGCTCATAAAATCCATGGCCGACTTCGCACCGCTCGCTCATAAATTCCATGGCCGACTTCACACCGCTCGCTCATAAATTCCATAGCCAACTTCACACCGCTAGCTCATAAATTTCAAGGACAACTTCGCACCGCTCGCTCATAAATTCCATGGCCAAATTTACACCGATCGAACATAAATTCCATCGTCAACTTCACACCGCTCGAACATAAATTCCATAGCCAACTTCACACCAGTCGCTAATACATTCCATGGCCAACTTCACACCACTCGCTCATAAATTCCATGGCCAACTTCACACCGCTAGCTCATAAATTCCATGTCCAACCTAGTACCAATCGCTCATGAAATCCATTGCCAGCATCACAACGCTCGCTCATAAAATCCATGGCCAACTGCTCACAGATCGTTCATAAATTCCACAGCCAACTTCACAGCGCTCGCTCATAAATTCCATAGCTAATGTCGCACCGCTCGCTCATAAATTCAATAGCTAATTTCGCACCGCTCGCTCATAAATTCCATAGCTAATGTCGCACCGCTCGCTCATAAATTCAATAGCTAATTTTGCACCGCTCGCTCATAAATTCCACGGCCAACTTCGCACCGCTCGCTCATAAATTCCACGGCCAACTGCACACAGCTCGCTAATAAATTCCACGGCCAACTGCACACAGCTCGCTAGTAAATTCCATGGACAACTTCACACCTCTCGCTCATAAAATCCATGGCCCACTTCACACCGCTAGCTCATAAATTCCATGGCCAACTTAGTACCAATCGCTCATGAAATCCATTGCCAGCATCACACCGCTCGCTCATAAAATCCATGGCCAACTGCTCACAGATCGCTCATAAATTCCACAGCCAACATCACAGCCCTCGCTCATAAATACCATAGCTAATGTCGCACCGCTCGCTCATAAATTCCATAGCTAATTTCGCACCGCTCGCTCATAAATTCCACGGCCAACATCACACCGCTCGCTCATAAAATCCATGGCCGACTTCGCACCGCTCGCTCATAAAATCCATGGCCGACTGCACACAGCTCGCGAATAAATTCCACGGCCAACTTCACACCTCTCGCTCATAAAATTCATGGCCCACTTCGCACCGCTCGCTCATAAATTCCAAAGCCAGCTTCACACCGCTAGCTCATAAATTCCAAGGCCAACTATGCACTGCGCGCTCATAAAATCCATAGTCAACTTCACACCGCTCGATCATACATTCTATGGCTAAGTTAATACCCCTCGCTCATATATTCAATGGCTAATTTTATACCGCTCGCTCATAAATTCCATGGCCAAATTTACACCGATCGAACATAAATTCCATCGTCAACTGCACACCGCTCGAACATAAATTCCATAGCCAACTTCACACCGCTCGCTAATAAATTCCATGGCCAACTTCACACCGCTAGCTCATAAATTCCATGGCCAACTTAGTACCACTCGCTCATAAATTCCATGGCCAACTTAGTAACACTCGCTCATAAATTCCACGGCCAACTTCACACCGCTCGCTCATAAGTTCCATAGCCAACGTCGCACCGCTCGCTCATAAATTCCATGGCCATCTTCAAACCGCTCGCTCATAATTTCCACGGCCAACTTCACACCGCTAGCTCATAAATTCCATGTCCAACCTAGTACCAATCGCTCATGAAATCCATTGCCAGCATCACAACGCTCGCTCATAAAATCCATGGCCAACTGCTCACAGATCGTTCATAAATTCCACAGCCAACTTCACAGCGCTCGCTCATAAATTCCATAGCTAATGTCGCACCGCTCGCTCATAAATTCAATAGCTAATTTCGCACCGCTCGCTCATAAATTCCATAGCTAATGTCGCACCGCTCGCTCATAAATTCAATAGCTAATTTTGCACCGCTCGCTCATAAATTCCACGGCCAACTTCGCACCGCTCGCTCATAAATTCCACGGACAACTGCACACAGCTCGCTAATAAATTCCACGGCCAACTTCACACCTCTCGCTCATAAAATCCATGGCCCACTACGCACCGCTCGCTCATAAACTCCAAAGCCAGCTTCACACCGCTAGCTCATAAATTCCAAGGCCAACTATGCACTGCGAGCTCATAAAATCCATAGTCAACTTCACACCGCTCGATCATACATTCTATGGCTAAGTTAATACCGCTCGCTCATATATTCAATGGCTAATTTTATACCGCTCGCACATAAATTCCATGGCCAAATTTACACCGATCGAACATAAATTCCATCGTCAACTTCACACCGCTCGAACATAAATTCCATAGCCAACTTCACACCGCTCGCTAATAAATTCCATGGCCAACTTCACACCGCTAGCTCATAAATTCCATGACCAACTTAGTACCACTCGCTCATGAAATCCATATCCAGCATCACACCGCTCGCTCATAAAATCCATGGCCAATTGCTCACAGATCGCATTAAATTCCACAGCCAACTTCACAGCGCTCGCTCATAAATTCCATAGCTAATGTCTCACCGCTCGCTCATAAATTCAATAGCTAATTTCGCACCGCTCGCTCATAAATTCCATAGCCAACGTCGCACCGCTCGCTCATAAATTCCACGGCCAACTGCACACAGCTCGCTAGTAAATTCCATGGACAACTTCACACCTCTCGCTCATAAAATCCATGGCCCACTTCACACCGCTAGCTCATAAATTCCATGGCCAACTTAGTACCAATCGCTCATGAAATCCATTGCCAGCATCACACCGCTCGCTCATAAAATCCATGGCCAACTTAATACCGCTCGCTCATAAATTCAAGGGCTAATTTCATACCGCACGCTCATAAATTCCATGGCCATCTTCACACCACTCGCTCATAAATTCCATGGGCAACTTCGCACATCTCGCTCATAAAATCCATAGCCAATTTCACACCGCTCGCTCAAAAATTCCATAGCTAATGTCGCACCGCTCGCTCATAAATTCCATAGCTAATTTCGCACCGCTCGCTCACAGATTCCATGTCGAACTTGACACCTCTTGGGCATCAATTCCATGGCCAACTTGACACCGCTCGTTCATAAATTCCATAGCTACTTTCGCACCGCTCGCTCAGAAATTCAATGGCTATTTTCACACCACTCGCTCATAAATTCCATGGGCAACTTCACACCGCTCGAACATAAATTCCATAGCCAACTTCACACCAGTCGCTAATACATTCCATGGCCAACTTCACACCACTCGCTCATAAATTCCATGGCCAACTTAGTACCACTCGCTCATAAATTCCAGGGCCAACTTAGTACCACTCGCTCATAAATTCCAGAGCCAACTTCACACCGATAGCTCATAAATTCCATAGCTAATTTCGCACCGCTCGCTCATAAATTCCACGGCCAACTTCACACCGCTCGCTCATAAAATCCATGGCCGACTTCGCACCGCTCGCTCATAAAATCCATGGCCGAATTCACACCGCTCGCTCATAAATTCCATAGCCAACTTCACACCGCTAGCTCATAAATTCCATGGCCAACCTAGTACCAATCGCTCATGAAATCCATTGCCAGCATCACAACATTCGCTCATAAAATCCATGGCCAACTACTCACAGATCGCTCATAAATTCCACAGCTAACTTCACACCGCTCGCTCATAAATTCCATAGTCAACTTCACACCGCTAGCTCATAAATTCCAAGGCCAACTTCGCACCGCTCGCTCATAAAATCCATGGCCGACTTCACACCGCTCGCTCATAAAATCCATGGTTAACTTCGCATTGCTCGCTCATAAATTCCATAGCCAACTTCACACCGCTAGCTCATAAATTCCAAGGCCAACTTCGCACCGCTCGCTCATAAATTCCATGGCCAAATTTACACCGATCGAACATAAATTCCATCGTCAACTTCACACCGCTCGACCATAAATTCCATAGCCAACTTCACACCAGTCGCTAATACATTCCATGGCCAACTTCACACCAGTCGCTCATAAATTCCATGGCCAACTTATTACCACTCGCTCATAAATTCCATGGCCAACTTAGTACCACTCGCTCATTAATTTCAGAGCCAACTTCACACCGATAGCTCATAAATTCCACAGCTAATTTCGCACCGCTCGCTCATAAATTCCACGGCCAAATTCACACCGCTCTCTCATAAATTCCATGGCCATCTTCAAACCGCTCGCTCATAAAATCCATGGCTAACTTCGCACCGCTCGCTCATAAATTCTAAAGCAAACTTTACACCGCTCGCTCATAAATTCCATGGCCAACTTCACACCGCTAGCTCATAAATTCCATGGCCAACCTAGTACCAATCGCTCATGAAATCCATTGCCAGCATCACAACGCTCGCTCATAAAATCCATGGCCAACTGCTCACAGATCGTTCATAAATTCCACAGCCAACTTCACAGCGCTCGCTCATAAATTCCATAGCTAATGTCGCACCGCTCGCTCATAAATTCAATAGCTAATTTCGCACCGCTCGCTCATAAATTCCATAGCTAATGTCGCACCGCTCGCTCATAAATTCAATAGCTAATTTCGCACCGCTCGCTCATACATTCCATGGCCAACTTCACACCACTCGCTCATAAATTCCATGGCCAACTTAGTACCACTCGCTCATAAATTCCATGGCCAACTTAGTACCACTCGCTCATAAATTCCAGAGCCAACTTCACACCGCTCGCTCATAAATTCCATGGCCAACTTCACACCGCTAGCTCATAAATTCCATAGCCAACTTCACACCGCTAGCTCATAAATTTCAAGGACAACTTCGCACCGCTCGCTCATAAATTCCATGGCCAAATTTACACCGATCGAACATAAATTCCATCGTCAACTTCACACCGCTCGAACATAAATTCCATAGCCAACTTCACACCAGTCGCTAATACATTCCATGGCCAACTTCACACCACTCGCTCATAAATTCCATGACCAACTTCACACCGCTAGCTCATAAATTCCATGTCCAACCTAGTACCAATCGCTCATGAAATCCATTGCCAGCATCACAACGCTCGCTCATAAAATCCATGGCCAACTGCTCACAGATCGTTCATAAATTCCACAGCCAACTTCACAGCGCTCGCTCATAAATTCCATAGCTAATGTCGCACCGCTCGCTCATAAATTCAATAGCTAATTTCGCACCGCTCGCTCATAAATTCCATAGCTAATGTCGCACCGCTCGCTCATAAATTCAATAGCTAATTTTGCACCGCTCGCTCATAAATTCCACGGCCAACTTCGCACCGCTCGCTCATAAATTCCACGGCCAACTGCACACAGCTCGCTCATAAAATCCATGGCTAACTTCGCACCGCTCGCTCATAAATTCTAAAGCAAACTTTACACCGATAGATCATAAATTCCAAGGTCAACTTCGCACCGCTCGCTCATAAATTCCACGGCCAACTGCACACAGCTCGCTAATAAATTCCACGGCCAACTATGCACTGCGCGCTTATAAAATCCATAGTCAACTTCACACCGCTTCATAAACTTCATAAACCGCACACCGATCATAAATTCTATGGCTAAGTTAATACCGCTCGCTCATATATTCAATGGCTAATTTTATACCGCTCGCTCATAAATTCCATGGCCAAATTTACGCCGATAGAACATAAATTCCATCGTCAACTTCACACCGCTCGAACATAAATTCCATAGCCAACTTCACACCGCTCGCTAATAAATTCCATGGGCAACTTCACACCGCTCGCTCATAAATTCAATGGCTAATTTCACACCGATTGCTCATAAATTCCATAGCCAACGTCGCACCGCTGGCTCATAAATTCCACGACCAACTGCACACAGCTCGCTAATAAATTCCACGGCCAACTTCACACCTCTCGCTCATAAAATCCATTGCCCACTTCGCACCGCTCGCTCATAAATTCCAAAGCCAGCTTCACACCGCTAGCTCAGAAATTCCAAGGCCAACTATGCACTGCGCGCTCATAAAATCCATAGCCAACTTCACACCGCTAGCTCATAAATTCCATGGCCAACTTCGTACTACTCGCTCATGAAATCCATAGCCAGCATCACACCGCTCGCTCATAAAATCCATGGCCAACTGCTCACAGATCGCTCATAAATTCCACAGCCAACTTCACAGCGCTCGCTCATAAATTCCATAGCTTATGTCGCACCGCTCGCTCATAAATTCCATAGCTAATTTTGCACCGCTCGCTCATAAATTCCACGGCCAACTTCGCACCGCTCGCTCATAAATTCCATGGCCAAATTTACACCGATCGAACATAAATTCCATCGTCAACTTCACACCGCTCGAACATAAATTCCATAGCCAACTTCACACCAGTCGCTAATACATTCCATGGCCAACTTCACACCACTCGCTCATAAATTCCATGGCCAACTTCACACCGCTAGCTCATAAATTCCATGTCCAACCTAGTACCAATCGCTCATGAAATCCATTGCCAGCATCACAACGCTCGCTCATAAAATCCATGGCCAACTGCTCACAGATCGTTCATAAATTCCACAGCCAACTTCACAGCGCTCGCTCATAAATTCCATAGCTAATGTCGCACCGCTCGCTCATAAATTCAATAGCTAATTTCGCACCGCTCGCTCATAAATTCCATAGCTAATGTCGCACCGCTCGCTCATAAATTCAATAGCTAATTTTGCACCGCTCGCTCATAAATTCCACGGCCAACTTCGCACCGCTCGCTCATAAATTCCACGGCCAACTGCACACAGCTCGCTAATAAATTCCACGGCCAACTGCACACAGCTCGCTAGTAAATTCCATGGACAACTTCACACCTCTCGCTCATAAAATCCATGGCCCACTTCACACCGCTAGCTCATAAATTCCATGGCCAACTTAGTACCAATCGCTCATGAAATCCATTGCCAGCATCACACCGCTCGCTCATAAAATCCATGGCCAACTGCTCACAGATCGCTCATAAATTCCACAGCCAACATCACAGCTCTCGCTCATAAATACCATAGCTAATGTCGCACCGCTCGCTCATAAATTCCATAGCTAATTTCGCACCGCTCGCTCATAAATTCCACGGCCAACATCACACCGCTCGCTCATAAAATCCATGGCCGACTTCGCACCGCTCGCTCATAAAATCCATGGCCGACTGCACACAGCTCGCGAATAAATTCCACGGCCAACTTCACACCTCTCGCTCATAAAATTCATGGCCCACTTCGCACCGCTCGCTCATAAATTCCAAAGCCAGCTTCACACCGCTAGCTCATAAATTCCAAGGCCAACTATGCACTGCGCGCTCATAAAATCCATAGTCAACTTCACACCGCTCGATCATACATTCTATGGCTAAGTTAATACCCCTCGCTCATATATTCAATGGCTAATTTTATACCGCTCGCTCATAAATTCCATGGCCAAATTTACACCGATCGAACATAAATTCCATCGTCAACTGCACACCGCTCGAACATAAATTCCATAGCCAACTTCACACCGCTCGCTAATAAATTCCATGGCCAACTTCACACCGCTAGCTCATAAATTCCATGGCCAACTTAGTGCCACTCGCTCATGAAATCCATTGCCAGCATTACAACGTTCGCTCATAAAATCCATGGCCAACTGCTCACAGATCGCTCATAAATTCCACAGCCAACTTCACAGCGCTCGCTCATAAATCCCATAGCTAATGTCGCACCGCTCGCTCATAAATTCAATAGCTAATTTCGCACCGCTCGCTCATAAATTCCATAGCTAATGTCGCACCGCTCGCTCATAAATTCAATAGCTAATGTCGCACCGCTCGCTCATAAATTCAATAGCTAATTTCGCACCGCTCGCTCATAAATTCCATAGCTAATGTCGCACCGCTCGCTCATAAATTCCATAGCTAATGTCGCACCGCTCGTTCATAAATTCCATAGCTAGTTTCGCACCGCTCGCTCATAAATTCAATGGCTATTTTCACACCACTCGCTCATAAATTCCATGGGCAACTTCATGCCGCTCGCTCATAAATTCCATAGCTAATTTCGCACCGCTCGCTCATAAATTCAAGGGCACATTTCACACCGCTCGCTCATAAATTCCACGTTCAACTTCACACCGCTCGCTCATAAAATCCATGGCCGACTTCGCACCGCTCGCTCATAAAATCCATGGCCGATTTCTCACCGCTCGCTCATAAAATCCATGGTTAACTTCGCATTGCTCGCTCATAAATTCCATAGCCAACTTCACACCGCTAGCTCATAAATTCCAAGGCCAACTTCGCACCGCTCGCTCATAAATTCAATAGCCAAATTTACACCGATCGAACATAAATTCCATCATCAACTTCACACCGCACGAACATAAATTCCATAGCCAACTTCACACCGCTCGCTAATACATTCCATGGCCAACTTCACACCAATCGCTCATAAATTCCATGGCCAACTTAGTACCACTCGCTCATAAATTCCAGAGCCAACTTCACACCGATAGCTCATAAATTCCATAGCTAATTTCGCACCGCTCGCTCATAAATACCACGGCCAACTTCACACCGCACGCTCATAAGTTCCATAGCCAACGTCGCATCGCTCGCTCATAAATTCCATGGCCATCTTCAAACCGCTCGGTCATAATTTCCACGGCCAACTTCACACCGCTCGCTCATAAAATCCATGGCTAACTTCGCACCGCTCGCTCATAAATTCTAAAGCAAACTTTACACCGATAGATCATAAATTCCAAGGTCAACTTCGCACCGCTCGCTCATAAATTACACGGCCAACTGCACACAGCTCGCTAATAAATTCCACGGCCAACTATGCACTGCGCGCTCATAAAATCCATAGTCAACTTCACACCGCTTCATAAACTTCATAAACCGCACACCGATCATAAATTCTATGGCTAAGTTAATACCGCTCGCTCATATATTCAATGGCTAATTTTATACCGCTCGCTCATAAATTCCATGGCCAAATTTACGCCGATAGAACATAAATTCCATCGTCAACTTCACACCGCTCGAACATAAATTCCATGGGCAACTTCACACCGCTCGCTAATAAATTCCATGGGCAACTTCACACCGCTCGCTCATAAATTCAATGGCTAATTTCACACCGATTGCTCATAAATTCCATAGCCAACGTCGCACCGCTGGCTCATAAATTCCACGACCAACTGCACACAGCTCGCTAGTAAATTCCATGGACAACTTCACACCTCTCGCTCATAAAATCCATGGCCCACTTCACACCGCTAGCTCATAAATTCCATGGCCAACTTAGTACCAATCGCTCATGAAATCCATTGCCAGCATCACACCGCTCGCTCATAAAATCCATGGCCAACTGCTCACAGATCGCTCATAAATTCCACAGCCATCATCACAGCCCTCGCTCATAAATACCATAGCTAATGTCGCACCGCTCGCTCATAAATTCCACAGCTAATTTCGCACCGCTCGCTCATAAATTCCACGGCCAACATCACACCGCTCGCTCATAAAATCCATGGCCGACTTCGCACCGCTCGCTCATAAAATCCATGGCCGACTGCACACAGCTCGCGAATAAATTCCACGGCCAACTTCACACCTCTCGCTCATAAAATTCATGGCCCACTTCGCACCGCTCGCTCATAAATTCCAAAGCCAGCTTCACACCGCTAGCTCATAAATTCCAAGGCCAACTATGCACTGCGCGCTCATAAAATCCATAGTCAACTTCACACCGCTCGATCATACATTCTATGGCTAAGTTAATACCCCTCGCTCATATATTCAATGGCTAATTTTATACCGCTCGCTCATAAATTCCATGGCCAAATTTACACCGATCGAACATAAATTCCATCGTCAACTGCACACCGCTCGAACATAAATTCCATAGCCAACTTCACACCGCTCGCTAATAAATTCCATGGCCAACTTCACACCGCTAGCTCATAAATTCCATGGCCAACTTAGTGCCACTCGCTCATGAAATCCATTGCCAGCATTACAACGTTCGCTCATAAAATCCATGGCCAACTGCTCACAGATCGCTCATAAATTCCACAGCCAACTTCACAGCGCTCGCTCATAAATCCCATAGCTAATGTCGCACCGCTCGCTCATAAATTCAATAGCTAATTTCGCACCGCTCGCTCATAAATTCCATAGCTAATGTCGCACCGCTCGCTCATAAATTCAATAGCTAATTTCGCACCGCTCACTCATAAAATCCATGGCCAACTTCACACCGCTCGGTCATAAAATCCATGGCCAACTTCACACAACTCGCTCATAAATTCCTTAGGCAACTTCATACCGCTCGCTCGTAAATTCCAGAGCCAACTTCACACCGATAGCTCATAAATTCCATTGCTAATTTCGCACCGCTCGCTCATAAATTCCACGGCCAACTTCACACCGCTCGCTCATAAAATCCATGGCCAACTTCGCACCGCTCGCTCAAAAATTCCATAGCTAATTACGCACCGCTAGCTCATAAATTCCATGGCCAACTTAGTACCGCTCGCTCATAAAATCCATAGCCATTTTCTCACCGCTCGCTCATAATTTCCATGACCAACTTAATACCGCTCGCTCATAAATTCAAGGGCTAATTTCATACCGCACGCTCATAAATTCCATGGCCATCTTCACACCACTCGCTCATAAATTCCATGGGCAACTTCGCACATCTCGCTCATAAAATCCATAGCCAATTTCACACCGCTCGCTCAAAAATTCCATAGCTAATGTCGCACCGCTCGTTCATAAATTCCATAGCTAGTTTCGCACCGCTCGCTCATAAATTCAATGGCTATTTTCACACCACTCGCTCATAAATTCCATGGGCAACTTCATGCCGCTCGCTCATAAATTCCATAGCTAATTTCGCACCGCTCGCTCATAAATTCAAGGGCACATTTCACACCGCTCGCTCATAAATTCCACGTTCAACTTCACACCGCTCGCTCATAAAATCCATGGCCGACTTCGCACCGCTCGCTCATAAAATCCATGGCCGATTTCTCACCGCTCGCTCATAAAATCCATGGTTAACTTCGCATTGCTCGCTCATAAATTCCATAGCCAACTTCACACCGCTAGCTCATAAATTCCAAGGCCAACTTCGCACCGCTCGCTCATAAATTCAATAGCCAAATTTACACCGATCGAACATAAATTCCATCATCAACTTCACACCGCACGAACATAAATTCCATAGCCAACTTCACACCGCTCGCTAATACATTCCATGGCCAACTTCACACCAATCGCTCATAAATTCCATGGCCAACTTAGTACCACTCGCTCATAAATTCCAGAGCCAACTTCACACCGATAGCTCATAAATTCCATAGCTAATTTCGCACCGCTCGCTCATAAATACCACGGCCAACTTCACACCGCACGCTCATAAGTTCCATAGCCAACGTCGCATCGCTCGCTCATAAATTCCATGGCCATCTTCAAACCGCTCGGTCATAATTTCCACGGCCAACTTCACACCGCTCGCTCATAAAATCCATGGCTAACTTCGCACCGCTCGCTCATAAATTCTAAAGCAAACTTTACACCGATAGATCATAAATTCCAAGGTCAACTTCGCACCGCTCGCTCATAAATTACACGGCCAACTGCACACAGCTCGCTAATAAATTCCACGGCCAACTATGCACTGCGCGCTCATAAAATCCATAGTCAACTTCACACCGCTTCATAAACTTCATAAACCGCACACCGATCATAAATTCTATGGCTAAGTTAATACCGCTCGCTCATATATTCAATGGCTAATTTTATACCGCTCGCTCATAAATTCCATGGCCAAATTTACGCCGATAGAACATAAATTCCATCGTCAACTTCACACCGCTCGAACATAAATTCCATGGGCAACTTCACACCGCTCGCTAATAAATTCCATGGGCAACTTCACACCGCTCGCTCATAAATTCAATGGCTAATTTCACACCGATTGCTCATAAATTCCATAGCCAACTTCACACCGCTCGCTAATAAATTCCATGGCCAACTTCACACCGCTAGCTCATAAATTCCATGGCCAACTTAGTACCACTCGCTCATGAAATCCATATCCAGCATCACACCGCTCGCTCATAAAATCCATGGCCAATTGCTCACAGATCGCTTTAAATTCCACAGCCAACTTCACAGCGCTCGCCCATAAATTCCATAGCTAATGTCTCACCGCTCGCTCATAAATTCAATAGCTAATTTCGCACCGCTCGCTCATAAATTCCACGGCCAACTTCACACCGCTCGCTCATAAAATCCATGGCCGACTTCGCACCGCTCGCTCATAAATTCCATGGCCGACTTCACACCGCTCGCTCATAAATTCCATAGCCAACTTCACACCGCTAGCTCATAAATTTCAAGGACAACTTCGCACCGCTCGCTCATAAATTCCATGGCCAAATTTACACCGATCGAACATAAATTCCATCGTCAACTTCACACCGCTCGAACATAAATTCCATAGCCAACTTCACACCAGTCGCTAATACATTCCATGGCCAACTTCACACCACTCGCTCATAAATTCCATGGCCAACTTCACACCGCTAGCTCATAAATTCCATGTCCAACCTAGTACCAATCGCTCATGAAATCCATTGCCAGCATCACAACGCTCGCTCATAAAATCCATGGCCAACTGCTCACAGATCGTTCATAAATTCCACAGCCAACTTCACAGCGCTCGCTCATAAATTCCATAGCTAATGTCGCACCGCTCGCTCATAAATTCAATAGCTAATTTCGCACCGCTCGCTCATAAATTCCATAGCTAATGTCGCACCGCTCGCTCATAAATTCAATAGCTAATTTTGCACCGCTCGCTCATAAATTCCACGGCCAACTTCGCACCGCTCGCTCATAAATTCCACGGCCAACTGCACACAGCTCGCTAATAAATTCCACGGCCAACTGCACACAGCTCGCTAGTAAATTCCATGGACAACTTCACACCTCTCGCTCATAAAATCCATGGCCCACTTCACACCGCTAGCTCATAAATTCCATGGCCAACTTAGTACCAATCGCTCATGAAATCCATTGCCAGCATCACACCGCTCGCTCATAAAATCCATGGCCAACTGCTCACAGATCGCTCATAAATTCCACAGCCAACATCACAGCCCTCGCTCATAAATACCATAGCTAATGTCGCACCGCTCGCTCATAAATTCCATAGCTAATTTCGCACCGCTCGCTCATAAATTCCACGGCCAACATCACACCGCTCGCTCATAAAATCCATGGCCGACTTCGCACCGCTCGCTCATAAAATCCATGGCCGACTGCACACAGCTCGCGAATAAATTCCACGGCCAACTTCACACCTCTCGCTCATAAATACCATAGCTAATGTCGCACCGCTCGCTCATAAATTCCATAGCTAATTTCGCACCGCTCGCTCATAAATTCCACGGCCAACATCACACCGCTCGCTCATAAAATCCATGGCCGACTTCGCACCGCTCGCTCATAAAATCCATGGCCGACTGCACACAGCTCGCGAATAAATTCCACGGCCAACTTCACACCTCTCGCTCATAAAATTCATGGCCCACTTCGCACCGCTCGCTCATAAATTCCAAAGCCAGCTTCACACCGCTAGCTCATAAATTCCAAGGCCAACTATGCACTGCGCGCTCATAAAATCCATAGTCAACTTCACACCGCTCGATCATACATTCTATGGCTAAGTTAATACCCCTCGCTCATATATTCAATGGCTAATTTTATACCGCTCGCTCATAAATTCCATGGCCAAATTTACACCGATCGAACATAAATTCCATCGTCAACTGCACACCGCTCGAACATAAATTCCATAGCCAACTTCACACCGCTCGCTAATAAATTCCATGGCCAACTTCACACCGCTAGCTCATAAATTCCATGGCCAACTTAGTACCACTCGCTCATGAAATCCATTGCCAGCATTACGACATTCGCTCATAAAATCCATGGCCAACTGCTCACAGATCGCTCATAAATTCCACAGCCAACTTCACAGCGCTCGCTCATAAATCCCATAGCTAATGTCGCACCGCTCGCTCATAAATTCAATAGCTAATTTCGCACCGCTCGCTCATAAATTCCATAGCTAATGTCGCACCGCTCGCTCATAAATTCAATAGCTAATTTCGCACCGCTCACTCATAAAATCCATGGCCAACTTCACACCGCTCGGTCATAAAATCCATGGCCAACTTCACACAACTCGCTCATAAATTCCTTAGGCAACTTCATACCGCTCGCTCGTAAATTCCAGAGCCAACTTCACACCGATAGCTCATAAATTCCATTGCTAATTTCGCACCGCTCGCTCATAAATTCCACGGCCAACTTCACACCGCTCGCTCATAAAATCCATGGCCAACTTCGCACCGCTCGCTCAAAAATTCCATAGCTAATTACGCACCGCTAGCTCATAAATTCCATGGCCAACTTAGTACCGCTCGCTCATAAAATCCATAGCCATTTTCTCACCGCTCGCTCATAATTTCCATGACCAACTTAATACCGCTCGCTCATAAATTCAAGGGCTAATTTCATACCGCACGCTCATAAATTCCATGGCCATCTTCACAACACTCGCTCATAAATTCCATGGGCAACTTCGCACATCTCGCTCATAAAATCCATAGCCAATTTCACACCGCTCGCTCAAAAATTCCATAGCTAATGTCGCACCGCTCGCTCATAAATTCCATAGCTAATTTCGCACCGCCCGCTCACAGATTCCATGTCGAACTTGACACCTCTTGGGCATCAATTCCATGGCCAACTTGACACCGCTCGTTCATAAATTCCATAGCTACTTTCGCACCGCTCGCTCAGAAATTCAATGGCTATTTTCACACCACTCGCTCATAAATTCCATGGGCAACTTCACACCGCTCGAACATAAATTCCATAGCCAACTTCACACCAGTCGCTAATACATTCCATGGACAACTTCACACCACTCGCTCATAAATTCCATGGCCAACTTAGTACCACTCGCTCATAAATTCCAGGGCCAACTTAGTACCACTCGCTCATAAATTCCAGAGCCAACTTCACACCGATAGCTCATAAATTCCATAGCTAATTTCGCACCGCTCGCTCATAAATTCCATGGCCAAATTTACACCGATCGAACATAAATTCCATCGTCAACTTCACACCGCTCGAACATAAATTGCATAGCCAACTTCACACCAGTCGCTAATACATTCCATGGCCAACTTCACACCACTCGCTCATAAATTCCATGGCCAACTTAGTACCACTCGCTCATAAATTCCATGGCCAACTTAGTAACACTCGCTCATAAATTCCACTGCCAACTTCACACCGCTCGCTCATAAGTTCCATAGCCAACGTCGCACCGCTCGCTCATAAATTCCATGGCCATCTTCAAACCGCTCGCTCATAATTTCCACGGCCAACTTCACACCGCTAGCTCATAAATTCCATGGCCAACCTAGTACCAATCGCTCATGAAATCCATTGCCAGCATCACAACATTCGCTCATAAAATCCATGGCCAACTGCTCACAGATCGCTCATAAATTCCACAGCTAACTTCACAGCGCCCGCTCATAAATTCCATAGCTAATGTCGCACCGCTCGCTCATAAATTCAATAGCTAATTTCGCACCGCTCGCTCATAAATTCCATAGCTAATGTCGCACCGCTCGCTTATAAATTCAATAGCTAATTTCGCACCGCTCGCTCAAAAAATCCACGGCCAACTTCACACCGCACGCTCATAAAATCCATGGCCGACTTCGCACCGCTCGCTCATAAAATCCATGGCCGACTTCACACCGCTCGCTCATAAAATCCATGGTTAACTTCGCACAGATCGCTCATAAATTCCACAGCCAACTTCACAGCGCTCGCTCATAAATTCCATAGCTTATGTCGCACCGCTCGCTCATAAATTCCATAGCTAATTTCGCACCGCTCGCTCATAAATTCCATAGCTTATGTCGCACCGCTCGCTCATAAATTCCATAGCTAATTTCGCACCGCTCGCTCATAAATTCAATGGCTAATTTCACACCGCTTGCTCATAAATTCCATGGCCAACTTCACGCCACTCGCTCATAAATTCCTTGGGCAACTTCATACCGCTCGCTCATAAATTCCATAGCCAACGTCGCACCGTTCTCTCATAAATTCCATGGCCATCTTCAAACCGCTCGCTCATAAAATCCATGGCTAACTTCGCACCGCTCGCTCATAAATTCTAAAGCAAACTTTACACCGCTCGCTCATAAATTCCATGGCCAACTTCACACCGCTAGCTCATAAATTCCATGTCCAACCTAGTACCAATCGCTCATAAAATCCATTGCCAGCATCACAACGCTCGCTCATAAAATCCATGGCCAACTGCTCACAGATCGTTCATAGATTCCACAGCCAACTTCACAGCGCTCGCTCATAAATTCCATAGCTAATGTCGCACCGCTCGCTCATAAATTCAATAGCTAATTTCGCACCGCTCGCTCATAAATTCCATAGCTAATGTCGCACCGCTCGCTCATAAATTCAATAGCTAATTTTGCACCGCTCGCTCATAAATTCCACGGCCAACTTCGCACCGCTCGCTCATAAATTCCACGGCCAACTGCACACAGCTCGCTAATAAATTCCACGGCCAACTTCACACCTCTCGCTCATAAAATCCATGGCCCACTACGCACCGCTCGCTCATAAATTCCAAAGCCAGCTTCACACCGCTAGCTCATAAATTCCAAGGCCAACTTCGCACCGCTCGCTCATAAATTCCATGGCCAAATTTACACCGATCGAACATAAATTCCATCGTCAACTTCACACCGCTCGACCATAAATTCCATAGCCAACTTCACACCAGTCGCTAATACATTCCATGGCCAACTTCACACCAGTCGCTCATAAATTCCATGGCCAACTTATTACCACTCGCTCATAAATTCCATGGCCAACTTAGTACCACTCGCTCATTAATTTCAGAGCCAACTTCACACCGATAGCTCATAAATTCCACAGCTAATTTCGCACCGCTCGCTCATAAATTCCACGGCCAAATTCACACCGCTCTCTCATAAATTCCATGGCCATCTTCAAACCGCTCGCTCATAAAATCCATGGCTAACTTCGCACCGCTCGCTCATAAATTCTAAAGCAAACTTTACACCGCTCGCTCATAAATTCCATGGCCAACTTCACACCGCTAGCTCATAAATTCCATGGCCAACCTAGTACCAATCGCTCATGAAATCCATTGCCAGCATCACAACGCTCGCTCATAAAATCCATGGCCAACTGCTCACAGATCGTTCATAAATTCCACAGCCAACTTCACAGCGCTCGCTCATAAATTCCATAGCTAATGTCGCACCGCTCGCTCATAAATTCAATAGCTAATTTCGCACCGCTCGCTCATAAATTCCATAGCTAATGTCGCACCGCTCGCTCATAAATTCAATAGCTAATTTCGCACCGCTCGCTCATACATTCCATGGCCAACTTCACACCACTCGCTCATAAATTCCATGGCCAACTTAGTACCACTCGCTCATAAATTCCATGGCCAACTTAGTACCACTCGCTCATAAATTCCAGAGCCAACTTCACACCGCTCGCTCATAAATTCCATGGCCAACTTCACACCGCTAGCTCATAAATTCCATAGCCAACTTCACACCGCTAGCTCATAAATTTCAAGGACAACTTCGCACCGCTCGCTCATAAATTCCATGGCCAAATTTACACCGATCGAACATAAATTCCATCGTCAACTTCACACCGCTCGAACATAAATTCCATAGCCAACTTCACACCAGTCGCTAATACATTCCATGGCCAACTTCACACCACTCGCTCATAAATTCCATGACCAACTTCACACCGCTAGCTCATAAATTCCATGTCCAACCTAGTACCAATCGCTCATGAAATCCATTGCCAGCATCACAACGCTCGCTCATAAAATCCATGGCCAACTGCTCACAGATCGTTCATAAATTCCACAGCCAACTTCACAGCGCTCGCTCATAAATTCCATAGCTAATGTCGCACCGCTCGCTCATAAATTCAATAGCTAATTTCGCACCGCTCGCTCATAAATTCCATAGCTAATGTCGCACCGCTCGCTCATAAATTCAATAGCTAATTTTGCACCGCTCGCTCATAAATTCCACGGCCAACTTCGCACCGCTCGCTCATAAATTCCACGGCCAACTGCACACAGCTCGCTCATAAAATCCATGGCTAACTTCGCACCGCTCGCTCATAAATTCTAAAGCAAACTTTACACCGATAGATCATAAATTCCAAGGTCAACTTCGCACCGCTCGCTCATAAATTCCACGGCCAACTGCACACAGCTCGCTAATAAATTCCACGGCCAACTATGCACTGCGCGCTTATAAAATCCATAGTCAACTTCACACCGCTTCATAAACTTCATAAACCGCACACCGATCATAAATTCTATGGCTAAGTTAATACCGCTCGCTCATATATTCAATGGCTAATTTTATACCGCTCGCTCATAAATTCCATGGCCAAATTTACGCCGATAGAACATAAATTCCATCGTCAACTTCACACCGCTCGAACATAAATTCCATAGCCAACTTCACACCGCTCGCTAATAAATTCCATGGGCAACTTCACACCGCTCGCTCATAAATTCAATGGCTAATTTCACACCGATTGCTCATAAATTCCATAGCCAACGTCGCACCGCTGGCTCATAAATTCCACGACCAACTGCACACAGCTCGCTAATAAATTCCACGGCCAACTTCACACCTCTCGCTCATAAAATCCATTGCCCACTTCGCACCGCTCGCTCATAAATTCCAAAGCCAGCTTCACACCGCTAGCTCAGAAATTCCAAGGCCAACTATGCACTGCGCGCTCATAAAATCCATAGCCAACTTCACACCGCTAGCTCATAAATTCCATGGCCAACTTCGTACTACTCGCTCATGAAATCCATAGCCAGCATCACACCGCTCGCTCATAAAATCCATGGCCAACTGCTCACAGATCGCTCATAAATTCCACAGCCAACTTCACAGCGCTCGCTCATAAATTCCAAAGCTAATGTCTCACCGCTCGCTCATAAATTCAATAGCTAATTTCGCACCGCTCGCTCATAAATTCCACGGCCAACTTCACACCGCTCGCTCATAAAATCCATGGCCGACTTCGCACCGCTCGCTCATAAAATCCATGGCCGACTTCACACCGCTCGCTAATAAATTCCATAGCCAACGTCGCACCGCTCGCTCATAAATTCCACGGCCAACTGCACACAGCTCGCTAGTAAATTCCATGGACAACTTCACACCTCTCGCTCATAAAATCCATGGCCCACTTCACACCGCTAGCTCATAAATTCCATGGCCAAATTTACACCGATCGAACATAAATTCCATCGTCAACTTCACACCGCTCGAACATAAATTCCATAGCCAACTTCACAGCGCTCGCTCATAAAATCCATGGACAACTTCGCACCGCACGCTCATAAATTCCGTGGCCAACTGCACACAGCTCGCTCATAAAATCCATGGCCAACTTCAAACCGCTCGCTAATAAATTCCATGGCCAACTTCACACCGCTAGCTCATAAATTCCACGGCCAACCTAGTACCAATCGCTCATGAAATCCATTGCCAGCATCACAACGCTCGCTCATAAAATCCATGGCAAACTGCTCACAGATCGCTCATAAATTCCACAGCCAACTTCACAGCGCTCGCTCATAAATTCCATAGCTAATGTCGCACCGCTCGCTCATAAATTCAATAGCTAATTTCGCACCGCTCCCTCAGAATTTCCATGACCAACTTAATACCACTCGGTCATATATTCTATGGCTAATTTCATACCGCTCGCTCATAAATTCCGTGACAAACTTTACACCACTCGGACATAAATTCCATGGCCTACTTCACACGGTTCGCTCATAAATTCTATGGCCAACTTGACACCGCTCGCTCATAAATTCCATAGCTAATTTCGCACCGCTCGCTCATCGATTCCATGGCCAACTTGCTCGGGCATGAATTCCATGGCCAACTTGACAGCGCTCGCTCATAAATTCCATAGCTAATTTCGCACCGCTCGCTCGTAAATTCCATGGCCTACTTCACACGGTTCGCTCATAAATTCCATGACCAACTTAATACCGCTCGCTCATATATTCTATGGCTAATTTTATACCGCTCGCTCATAAATTCCATGACCAACTTTACACCGCTCGAACATATATTCCATGGCCAATTTCAAACCGCTTGCTCATAAATTGCATGGCCATCTCCAAACCGCTCGCTGATAAATTACATGGCCAACTGCACACAGCTCGCTAATAAATTCCATAGCTAAGGTCGCACCGCTCGCTCATAGATTCCGTGGCAAACTTGACACCGCTCGGGCATGAATTCCATGGCCAACTTGACACCGCTCGTTCATAAATTCCATAGCTAGTTTCGCACCGCTCGCTCATAAATTCAATGGCTATTTTCACACCACTCGCTCATAAATTCCATGGGCAACTTCATGCCGCTCGCTCATAAATTCCATAGCTAATTTCGCACCGCTCGCTCATAAATTCAAGGGCACATTTCACACCGCTCGCTCATAAATTCCACGTTCAACTTCACACCGCTCGCTCATAAAATCCATGGCCGACTTCGCACCGCTCGCTCATAAAATCCATGGCCGATTTCTCACCGCTCGCTCATAAAATCCATGGTTAACTTCGCATTGCTCGCTCATAAATTCCATAGCCAACTTCACACCGCTAGCTCATAAATTCCAAGGCCAACTTCGCACCGCTCGCTCATAAATTCAATAGCCAAATTTACACCGATCGAACATAAATTCCATCATCAACTTCACACCGCTCGAACATAAATTCCATAGCCAACTTCACACCGCTCGCTAATACATTCCATGGCCAACTTCACACCAATCGCTCATAAATTCCATGGCCAACTTAGTACCACTCGCTCATAAATTCCAGAGCCAACTTCACACCGATAGCTCATAAATTCCATAGCTAATTTCGCACCGCTCGCTCATAAATACCACGGCCAACTTCACACCGCACGCTCATAAGTTCCATAGCCAACGTCGCATCGCTCGCTCATAAATTCCATGGCCATCTTCAAACCGCTCGGTCATAATTTCCACGGCCAACTTCACACCGCTCGCTCATAAAATCCATGGCTAACTTCGCACCGCTCGCTCATAAATTCTAAAGCAAACTTTACACCGATAGATCATAAATTCCAAGGTCAACTTCGCACCGCTCGCTCATAAATTACACGGCCAACTGCACACAGCTCGCTAATAAATTCCACGGCCAACTATGCACTGCGCGCTCATAAAATCCATAGTCAACTTCACACCGCTCGATCATACATTCTATGGCTAAGTTAATACCCCTCGCTCATATATTCAATGGCTAATTTTATACCGCTCGCTCGTAAATTCCATGGCCAAATTTACACCGATCGAACATAAATTCCATCGTCAACTTCACACCGCTCGAACATAAATTCCATAGCCAACTTCACACCGCTCGCTAATAAATTCCATGGCCAACTTCACACCGCTAGCTCATAAATTCCATGGCCAACTTAGTACCACTCGCTCATGAAATCCATATCCAGCATCACACCGCTCGCTCATAAAATCCATGGCCAATTGCTCACAGATCGCTTTAAATTCCACAGCCAACTTCACAGCGCTCGCCCATAAATTCCATAGCTAATGTCTCACCGCTCGCTCATAAATTCAATAGCTAATTTCGCACCGCTCGCTCATAAATTCCACGGCCAACTTCACACCGCTCGCTCATAAAATCCATGGCCGACTTCGCACCGCTCGCTCATAAATTCCATGGCCGACTTCACACCGCTCGCTCATAAATTCCATAGCCAACTTCACACCGCTAGCTCATAAATTTCAAGGACAACTTCGCACCGCTCGCTCATAAATTCCATGGCCAAATTTACACCGATCGAACATAAATTCCATCGTCAACTTCACACCGCTCGAACATAAATTCCATAGCCAACTTCACACCAGTCGCTAATACATTCCATGGCCAACTTCACACCACTCGCTCATAAATTCCATGGCCAACTTCACACCGCTAGCTCATAAATTCCATGTCCAACCTAGTACCAATCGCTCATGAAATCCATTGCCAGCATCACAACGCTCGCTCATAAAATCCATGGCCAACTGCTCACAGATCGTTCATAAATTCCACAGCCAACTTCACAGCGCTCGCTCATAAATTCCATAGCTAATGTCGCACCGCTCGCTCATAAATTCAATAGCTAATTTCGCACCGCTCGCTCATAAATTCCATAGCTAATGTCGCACCGCTCGCTCATAAATTCAATAGCTAATTTTGCACCGCTCGCTCATAAATTCCACGGCCAACTTCGCACCGCTCGCTCATAAATTCCACGGCCAACTGCACACAGCTCGCTAATAAATTCCACGGCCAACTGCACACAGCTCGCTAGTAAATTCCATGGACAACTTCACACCTCTCGCTCATAAAATCCATGGCCCACTTCACACCGCTAGCTCATAAATTCCATGGCCAACTTAGTACCAATCGCTCATGAAATCCATTGCCAGCATCACACCGCTCGCTCATAAAATCCATGGCCAACTGCTCACAGATCGCTCATAAATTCCACAGCCAACATCACAGCTCTCGCTCATAAATACCATAGCTAATGTCGCACCGCTCGCTCATAAATTCCATAGCTAATTTCGCACCGCTCGCTCATAAATTCCACGGCCAACATCACACCGCTCGCTCATAAAATCCATGGCCGACTTCGCACCGCTCGCTCATAAAATCCATGGCCGACTGCACACAGCTCGCGAATAAATTCCACGGCCAACTTCACACCTCTCGCTCATAAAATTCATGGCCCACTTCGCACCGCTCGCTCATAAATTCCAAAGCCAGCTTCACACCGCTAGCTCATAAATTCCAAGGCCAACTATGCACTGCGCGCTCATAAAATCCATAGTCAACTTCACACCGCTCGATCATACATTCTATGGCTAAGTTAATACCCCTCGCTCATATATTCAATGGCTAATTTTATACCGCTCGCTCATAAATTCCATGGCCAAATTTACACCGATCGAACATAAATTCCATCGTCAACTGCACACCGCTCGAACATAAATTCCATAGCCAACTTCACACCGCTCGCTAATAAATTCCATGGCCAACTTCACACCGCTAGCTCATAAATTCCATGGCCAACTTAGTGCCACTCGCTCATGAAATCCATTGCCAGCATTACAACGTTCGCTCATAAAATCCATGGCCAACTGCTCACAGATCGCTCATAAATTCCACAGCCAACTTCACAGCGCTCGCTCATAAATCCCATAGCTAATGTCGCACCGCTCGCTCATAAATTCAATAGCTAATTTCGCACCGCTCGCTCATAAATTCCATAGCTAATGTCGCACCGCTCGCTCATAAATTCAATAGCTAATGTCGCACCGCTCGCTCATAAATTCAATAGCTAATTTCGCACCGCTCGCTCATAAATTCCATAGCTAATGTCGCACCGCTCGCTCATAAATTCCATAGCTAATGTCGCACCGCTCGTTCATAAATTCCATAGCTAGTTTCGCACCGCTCGCTCATAAATTCAATGGCTATTTTCACACCACTCGCTCATAAATTCCATGGGCAACTTCATGCCGCTCGCTCATAAATTCCATAGCTAATTTCGCACCGCTCGCTCATAAATTCAAGGGCACATTTCACACCGCTCGCTCATAAATTCCACGTTCAACTTCACACCGCTCGCTCATAAAATCCATGGCCGACTTCGCACCGCTCGCTCATAAAATCCATGGCCGATTTCTCACCGCTCGCTCATAAAATCCATGGTTAACTTCGCATTGCTCGCTCATAAATTCCATAGCCAACTTCACACCGCTAGCTCATAAATTCCAAGGCCAACTTCGCACCGCTCGCTCATAAATTCAATAGCCAAATTTACACCGATCGAACATAAATTCCATCATCAACTTCACACCGCACGAACATAAATTCCATAGCCAACTTCACACCGCTCGCTAATACATTCCATGGCCAACTTCACACCAATCGCTCATAAATTCCATGGCCAACTTAGTACCACTCGCTCATAAATTCCAGAGCCAACTTCACACCGATAGCTCATAAATTCCATAGCTAATTTCGCACCGCTCGCTCATAAATACCACGGCCAACTTCACACCGCACGCTCATAAGTTCCATAGCCAACGTCGCATCGCTCGCTCATAAATTCCATGGCCATCTTCAAACCGCTCGGTCATAATTTCCACGGCCAACTTCACACCGCTCGCTCATAAAATCCATGGCTAACTTCGCACCGCTCGCTCATAAATTCTAAAGCAAACTTTACACCGATAGATCATAAATTCCAAGGTCAACTTCGCACCGCTCGCTCATAAATTACACGGCCAACTGCACACAGCTCGCTAATAAATTCCACGGCCAACTATGCACTGCGCGCTCATAAAATCCATAGTCAACTTCACACCGCTTCATAAACTTCATAAACCGCACACCGATCATAAATTCTATGGCTAAGTTAATACCGCTCGCTCATATATTCAATGGCTAATTTTATACCGCTCGCTCATAAATTCCATGGCCAAATTTACGCCGATAGAACATAAATTCCATCGTCAACTTCACACCGCTCGAACATAAATTCCATGGGCAACTTCACACCGCTCGCTAATAAATTCCATGGGCAACTTCACACCGCTCGCTCATAAATTCAATGGCTAATTTCACACCGATTGCTCATAAATTCCATAGCCAACGTCGCACCGCTGGCTCATAAATTCCACGACCAACTGCACACAGCTCGCTAGTAAATTCCATGGACAACTTCACACCTCTCGCTCATAAAATCCATGGCCCACTTCACACCGCTAGCTCATAAATTCCATGGCCAACTTAGTACCAATCGCTCATGAAATCCATTGCCAGCATCACACCGCTCGCTCATAAAATCCATGGCCAACTGCTCACAGATCGCTCATAAATTCCACAGCCATCATCACAGCCCTCGCTCATAAATACCATAGCTAATGTCGCACCGCTCGCTCATAAATTCCACAGCTAATTTCGCACCGCTCGCTCATAAATTCCACGGCCAACATCACACCGCTCGCTCATAAAATCCATGGCCGACTTCGCACCGCTCGCTCATAAAATCCATGGCCGACTGCACACAGCTCGCGAATAAATTCCACGGCCAACTTCACACCTCTCGCTCATAAAATTCATGGCCCACTTCGCACCGCTCGCTCATAAATTCCAAAGCCAGCTTCACACCGCTAGCTCATAAATTCCAAGGCCAACTATGCACTGCGCGCTCATAAAATCCATAGTCAACTTCACACCGCTCGATCATACATTCTATGGCTAAGTTAATACCCCTCGCTCATATATTCAATGGCTAATTTTATACCGCTCGCTCATAAATTCCATGGCCAAATTTACACCGATCGAACATAAATTCCATCGTCAACTGCACACCGCTCGAACATAAATTCCATAGCCAACTTCACACCGCTCGCTAATAAATTCCATGGCCAACTTCACACCGCTAGCTCATAAATTCCATGGCCAACTTAGTGCCACTCGCTCATGAAATCCATTGCCAGCATTACAACGTTCGCTCATAAAATCCATGGCCAACTGCTCACAGATCGCTCATAAATTCCACAGCCAACTTCACAGCGCTCGCTCATAAATCCCATAGCTAATGTCGCACCGCTCGCTCATAAATTCAATAGCTAATTTCGCACCGCTCGCTCATAAATTCCATAGCTAATGTCGCACCGCTCGCTCATAAATTCAATAGCTAATTTCGCACCGCTCACTCATAAAATCCATGGCCAACTTCACACCGCTCGGTCATAAAATCCATGGCCAACTTCACACAACTCGCTCATAAATTCCTTAGGCAACTTCATACCGCTCGCTCGTAAATTCCAGAGCCAACTTCACACCGATAGCTCATAAATTCCATTGCTAATTTCGCACCGCTCGCTCATAAATTCCACGGCCAACTTCACACCGCTCGCTCATAAAATCCATGGCCAACTTCGCACCGCTCGCTCAAAAATTCCATAGCTAATTACGCACCGCTAGCTCATAAATTCCATGGCCAACTTAGTACCGCTCGCTCATAAAATCCATAGCCATTTTCTCACCGCTCGCTCATAATTTCCATGACCAACTTAATACCGCTCGCTCATAAATTCAAGGGCTAATTTCATACCGCACGCTCATAAATTCCATGGCCATCTTCACACCACTCGCTCATAAATTCCATGGGCAACTTCGCACATCTCGCTCATAAAATCCATAGCCAATTTCACACCGCTCGCTCAAAAATTCCATAGCTAATGTCGCACCGCTCGTTCATAAATTCCATAGCTAGTTTCGCACCGCTCGCTCATAAATTCAATGGCTATTTTCACACCACTCGCTCATAAATTCCATGGGCAACTTCATGCCGCTCGCTCATAAATTCCATAGCTAATTTCGCACCGCTCGCTCATAAATTCAAGGGCACATTTCACACCGCTCGCTCATAAATTCCACGTTCAACTTCACACCGCTCGCTCATAAAATCCATGGCCGACTTCGCACCGCTCGCTCATAAAATCCATGGCCGATTTCTCACCGCTCGCTCATAAAATCCATGGTTAACTTCGCATTGCTCGCTCATAAATTCCATAGCCAACTTCACACCGCTAGCTCATAAATTCCAAGGCCAACTTCGCACCGCTCGCTCATAAATTCAATAGCCAAATTTACACCGATCGAACATAAATTCCATCATCAACTTCACACCGCACGAACATAAATTCCATAGCCAACTTCACACCGCTCGCTAATACATTCCATGGCCAACTTCACACCAATCGCTCATAAATTCCATGGCCAACTTAGTACCACTCGCTCATAAATTCCAGAGCCAACTTCACACCGATAGCTCATAAATTCCATAGCTAATTTCGCACCGCTCGCTCATAAATACCACGGCCAACTTCACACCGCACGCTCATAAGTTCCATAGCCAACGTCGCATCGCTCGCTCATAAATTCCATGGCCATCTTCAAACCGCTCGGTCATAATTTCCACGGCCAACTTCACACCGCTCGCTCATAAAATCCATGGCTAACTTCGCACCGCTCGCTCATAAATTCTAAAGCAAACTTTACACCGATAGATCATAAATTCCAAGGTCAACTTCGCACCGCTCGCTCATAAATTACACGGCCAACTGCACACAGCTCGCTAATAAATTCCACGGCCAACTATGCACTGCGCGCTCATAAAATCCATAGTCAACTTCACACCGCTTCATAAACTTCATAAACCGCACACCGATCATAAATTCTATGGCTAAGTTAATACCGCTCGCTCATATATTCAATGGCTAATTTTATACCGCTCGCTCATAAATTCCATGGCCAAATTTACGCCGATAGAACATAAATTCCATCGTCAACTTCACACCGCTCGAACATAAATTCCATGGGCAACTTCACACCGCTCGCTAATAAATTCCATGGGCAACTTCACACCGCTCGCTCATAAATTCAATGGCTAATTTCACACCGATTGCTCATAAATTCCATAGCCAACTTCACACCGCTCGCTAATAAATTCCATGGCCAACTTCACACCGCTAGCTCATAAATTCCATGGCCAACTTAGTACCACTCGCTCATGAAATCCATATCCAGCATCACACCGCTCGCTCATAAAATCCATGGCCAATTGCTCACAGATCGCTTTAAATTCCACAGCCAACTTCACAGCGCTCGCCCATAAATTCCATAGCTAATGTCTCACCGCTCGCTCATAAATTCAATAGCTAATTTCGCACCGCTCGCTCATAAATTCCACGGCCAACTTCACACCGCTCGCTCATAAAATCCATGGCCGACTTCGCACCGCTCGCTCATAAATTCCATGGCCGACTTCACACCGCTCGCTCATAAATTCCATAGCCAACTTCACACCGCTAGCTCATAAATTTCAAGGACAACTTCGCACCGCTCGCTCATAAATTCCATGGCCAAATTTACACCGATCGAACATAAATTCCATCGTCAACTTCACACCGCTCGAACATAAATTCCATAGCCAACTTCACACCAGTCGCTAATACATTCCATGGCCAACTTCACACCACTCGCTCATAAATTCCATGGCCAACTTCACACCGCTAGCTCATAAATTCCATGTCCAACCTAGTACCAATCGCTCATGAAATCCATTGCCAGCATCACAACGCTCGCTCATAAAATCCATGGCCAACTGCTCACAGATCGTTCATAAATTCCACAGCCAACTTCACAGCGCTCGCTCATAAATTCCATAGCTAATGTCGCACCGCTCGCTCATAAATTCAATAGCTAATTTCGCACCGCTCGCTCATAAATTCCATAGCTAATGTCGCACCGCTCGCTCATAAATTCAATAGCTAATTTTGCACCGCTCGCTCATAAATTCCACGGCCAACTTCGCACCGCTCGCTCATAAATTCCACGGCCAACTGCACACAGCTCGCTAATAAATTCCACGGCCAACTGCACACAGCTCGCTAGTAAATTCCATGGACAACTTCACACCTCTCGCTCATAAAATCCATGGCCCACTTCACACCGCTAGCTCATAAATTCCATGGCCAACTTAGTACCAATCGCTCATGAAATCCATTGCCAGCATCACACCGCTCGCTCATAAAATCCATGGCCAACTGCTCACAGATCGCTCATAAATTCCACAGCCAACATCACAGCCCTCGCTCATAAATACCATAGCTAATGTCGCACCGCTCGCTCATAAATTCCATAGCTAATTTCGCACCGCTCGCTCATAAATTCCACGGCCAACATCACACCGCTCGCTCATAAAATCCATGGCCGACTTCGCACCGCTCGCTCATAAAATCCATGGCCGACTGCACACAGCTCGCGAATAAATTCCACGGCCAACTTCACACCTCTCGCTCATAAATACCATAGCTAATGTCGCACCGCTCGCTCATAAATTCCATAGCTAATTTCGCACCGCTCGCTCATAAATTCCACGGCCAACATCACACCGCTCGCTCATAAAATCCATGGCCGACTTCGCACCGCTCGCTCATAAAATCCATGGCCGACTGCACACAGCTCGCGAATAAATTCCACGGCCAACTTCACACCTCTCGCTCATAAAATTCATGGCCCACTTCGCACCGCTCGCTCATAAATTCCAAAGCCAGCTTCACACCGCTAGCTCATAAATTCCAAGGCCAACTATGCACTGCGCGCTCATAAAATCCATAGTCAACTTCACACCGCTCGATCATACATTCTATGGCTAAGTTAATACCCCTCGCTCATATATTCAATGGCTAATTTTATACCGCTCGCTCATAAATTCCATGGCCAAATTTACACCGATCGAACATAAATTCCATCGTCAACTGCACACCGCTCGAACATAAATTCCATAGCCAACTTCACACCGCTCGCTAATAAATTCCATGGCCAACTTCACACCGCTAGCTCATAAATTCCATGGCCAACTTAGTACCACTCGCTCATGAAATCCATTGCCAGCATTACGACATTCGCTCATAAAATCCATGGCCAACTGCTCACAGATCGCTCATAAATTCCACAGCCAACTTCACAGCGCTCGCTCATAAATCCCATAGCTAATGTCGCACCGCTCGCTCATAAATTCAATAGCTAATTTCGCACCGCTCGCTCATAAATTCCATAGCTAATGTCGCACCGCTCGCTCATAAATTCAATAGCTAATTTCGCACCGCTCACTCATAAAATCCATGGCCAACTTCACACCGCTCGGTCATAAAATCCATGGCCAACTTCACACAACTCGCTCATAAATTCCTTAGGCAACTTCATACCGCTCGCTCGTAAATTCCAGAGCCAACTTCACACCGATAGCTCATAAATTCCATTGCTAATTTCGCACCGCTCGCTCATAAATTCCACGGCCAACTTCACACCGCTCGCTCATAAAATCCATGGCCAACTTCGCACCGCTCGCTCAAAAATTCCATAGCTAATTACGCACCGCTAGCTCATAAATTCCATGGCCAACTTAGTACCGCTCGCTCATAAAATCCATAGCCATTTTCTCACCGCTCGCTCATAATTTCCATGACCAACTTAATACCGCTCGCTCATAAATTCAAGGGCTAATTTCATACCGCACGCTCATAAATTCCATGGCCATCTTCACAACACTCGCTCATAAATTCCATGGGCAACTTCGCACATCTCGCTCATAAAATCCATAGCCAATTTCACACCGCTCGCTCAAAAATTCCATAGCTAATGTCGCACCGCTCGCTCATAAATTCCATAGCTAATTTCGCACCGCCCGCTCACAGATTCCATGTCGAACTTGACACCTCTTGGGCATCAATTCCATGGCCAACTTGACACCGCTCGTTCATAAATTCCATAGCTACTTTCGCACCGCTCGCTCAGAAATTCAATGGCTATTTTCACACCACTCGCTCATAAATTCCATGGGCAACTTCACACCGCTCGAACATAAATTCCATAGCCAACTTCACACCAGTCGCTAATACATTCCATGGACAACTTCACACCACTCGCTCATAAATTCCATGGCCAACTTAGTACCACTCGCTCATAAATTCCAGGGCCAACTTAGTACCACTCGCTCATAAATTCCAGAGCCAACTTCACACCGATAGCTCATAAATTCCATAGCTAATTTCGCACCGCTCGCTCATAAATTCCATGGCCAAATTTACACCGATCGAACATAAATTCCATCGTCAACTTCACACCGCTCGAACATAAATTGCATAGCCAACTTCACACCAGTCGCTAATACATTCCATGGCCAACTTCACACCACTCGCTCATAAATTCCATGGCCAACTTAGTACCACTCGCTCATAAATTCCATGGCCAACTTAGTAACACTCGCTCATAAATTCCACTGCCAACTTCACACCGCTCGCTCATAAGTTCCATAGCCAACGTCGCACCGCTCGCTCATAAATTCCATGGCCATCTTCAAACCGCTCGCTCATAATTTCCACGGCCAACTTCACACCGCTAGCTCATAAATTCCATGGCCAACCTAGTACCAATCGCTCATGAAATCCATTGCCAGCATCACAACATTCGCTCATAAAATCCATGGCCAACTGCTCACAGATCGCTCATAAATTCCACAGCTAACTTCACAGCGCCCGCTCATAAATTCCATAGCTAATGTCGCACCGCTCGCTCATAAATTCAATAGCTAATTTCGCACCGCTCGCTCATAAATTCCATAGCTAATGTCGCACCGCTCGCTTATAAATTCAATAGCTAATTTCGCACCGCTCGCTCAAAAAATCCACGGCCAACTTCACACCGCACGCTCATAAAATCCATGGCCGACTTCGCACCGCTCGCTCATAAAATCCATGGCCGACTTCACACCGCTCGCTCATAAAATCCATGGTTAACTTCGCACAGATCGCTCATAAATTCCACAGCCAACTTCACAGCGCTCGCTCATAAATTCCATAGCTTATGTCGCACCGCTCGCTCATAAATTCCATAGCTAATTTCGCACCGCTCGCTCATAAATTCCATAGCTTATGTCGCACCGCTCGCTCATAAATTCCATAGCTAATTTCGCACCGCTCGCTCATAAATTCAATGGCTAATTTCACACCGCTTGCTCATAAATTCCATGGCCAACTTCACGCCACTCGCTCATAAATTCCTTGGGCAACTTCATACCGCTCGCTCATAAATTCCATAGCCAACGTCGCACCGTTCTCTCATAAATTCCATGGCCATCTTCAAACCGCTCGCTCATAAAATCCATGGCTAACTTCGCACCGCTCGCTCATAAATTCTAAAGCAAACTTTACACCGCTCGCTCATAAATTCCATGGCCAACTTCACACCGCTAGCTCATAAATTCCATGTCCAACCTAGTACCAATCGCTCATAAAATCCATTGCCAGCATCACAACGCTCGCTCATAAAATCCATGGCCAACTGCTCACAGATCGTTCATAGATTCCACAGCCAACTTCACAGCGCTCGCTCATAAATTCCATAGCTAATGTCGCACCGCTCGCTCATAAATTCAATAGCTAATTTCGCACCGCTCGCTCATAAATTCCATAGCTAATGTCGCACCGCTCGCTCATAAATTCAATAGCTAATTTTGCACCGCTCGCTCATAAATTCCACGGCCAACTTCGCACCGCTCGCTCATAAATTCCACGGCCAACTGCACACAGCTCGCTAATAAATTCCACGGCCAACTTCACACCTCTCGCTCATAAAATCCATGGCCCACTACGCACCGCTCGCTCATAAATTCCAAAGCCAGCTTCACACCGCTAGCTCATAAATTCCAAGGCCAACTATGCACTGCGCGCTCATAAAATCCATAGTCAACTTCACACCGCTCGATCATACATTCTATGGCTAAGTTAATACCCCTCGCTCATATATTCAATGGCTAATTTTATACCGCTCGCTCGTAAATTCCATGGCCAAATTTACACCGATCGAACATAAATTCCATCGTCAACTTCACACCGCTCGAACATAAATTCCATAGCCAACTTCACACCGCTCGCTAATAAATTCCATGGCCAACTTCACACCGCTAGCTCATAAATTCCATGGCCAACTCAGTACCACTCGCTCATGAAATCCATATCCAGCATCACACCGCTCGCTCATAAAATCCATGGCCAATTGCTCACAGATCGCTTTAAATTCCACAGCCAACTTCACAGCGCTCGCCCATAAATTCCATAGCTAATGTCTCACCGCTCGCTCATAAATTCAATAGCTAATTTCGCACCGCTCGCTCATAAATTCCACGGCCAACTTCACACCGCTCGCTCATAAAATCCATGGCCGACTTCGCACCGCTCGCTCATAAATTCCATGGCCGACTTCACACCGCTCGCTCATAAATTCCATAGCCAACTTCACACCGCTAGCTCATAAATTTCAAGGACAACTTCGCACCGCTCGCTCATAAATTCCATGGCCAAATTTACACCGATCGAACATAAATTCCATCGTCAACTTCACACCGCTCGAACATAAATTCCATAGCCAACTTCACACCAGTCGCTAATACATTCCATGGCCAACTTCACACCACTCGCTCATAAATTCCATGGCCAACTTCACACCGCTAGCTCATAAATTCCATGTCCAACCTAGTACCAATCGCTCATGAAATCCATTGCCAGCATCACAACGCTCGCTCATAAAATCCATGGCCAACTGCTCACAGATCGTTCATAAATTCCACAGCCAACTTCACAGCGCTCGCTCATAAATTCCATAGCTAATGTCGCACCGCTCGCTCATAAATTCAATAGCTAATTTCGCACCGCTCGCTCATAAATTCCATAGCTAATGTCGCACCGCTCGCTCATAAATTCAATAGCTAATTTTGCACCGCTCGCTCATAAATTCCACGGCCAACTTCGCACCGCTCGCTCATAAATTCCACGGACAACTGCACACAGCTCGCTAATAAATTCCACGGCCAACTTCACACCTCTCGCTCATAAAATCCATGGCCCACTACGCACCGCTCGCTCATAAACTCCAAAGCCAGCTTCACACCGCTAGCTCATAAATTCCAAGGCCAACTATGCACTGCGAGCTCATAAAATCCATAGTCAACTTCACACCGCTCGATCATACATTCTATGGCTAAGTTAATACCGCTCGCTCATATATTCAATGGCTAATTTTATACCGCTCGCACATAAATTCCATGGCCAAATTTACACCGATCGAACATAAATTCCATCGTCAACTTCACACCGCTCGAACATAAATTCCATAGCCAACTTCACACCGCTCGCTAATAAATTCCATGGCCAACTTCACACCGCTAGCTCATAAATTCCATGACCAACTTAGTACCACTCGCTCATGAAATCCATATCCAGCATCACACCGCTCGCTCATAAAATCCATGGCCAATTGCTCACACATCGCATTAAATTCCACAGCCAACTTCACAGCGCTCGCTCATAAATTCCATAGCTAATGTCTCACCGCTCGCTCATAAATTCAATAGCTAATTTCGCACCGCTCGCTCATAAATTCCATAGCCAACGTCGCACCGCTCGCTCATAAATTCCACGGCCAACTGCACACAGCTCGCTAGTAAATTCCATGGACAACTTCACACCTCTCGCTCATAAAATCCATGGCCCACTTCACACCGCTAGCTCATAAATTCCATGGCCAACTTAGTACCAATCGCTCATGAAATCCATTGCCAGCATCACACCGCTCGCTCATAAAATCCATGGCCAACTGCTCACAGATCGCTCATAAATTCCACAGCCAACATCACAGCCCTCGCTCATAAATACCATAGCTAATGTCGCACCGCTCGCTCATAAATTCCATAGCTAATTTCGCACCGCTCGCTCATAAATTCCACGGCCAACATCACACCGCTCGCTCATAAAATCCATGGCCGACTTCGCACCGCTCGCTCATAAAATCCATGGCCGACTGCACACAGCTCGCGAATAAATTCCACGGCCAACTTCACACCTCTCGCTCATAAAATTCATGGCCCACTTCGCACCGCTCGCTCATAAATTCCAAAGCCAGCTTCACACCGCTAGCTCATAAATTCCAAGGCCAACTATGCACTGCGCGCTCATAAAATCCATAGTCAACTTCACACCGCTCGATCATACATTCTATGGCTAAGTTAATACCCCTCGCTCATATATTCAATGGCTAATTTTATACCGCTCGCTCATAAATTCCATGGCCAAATTTACACCGATCGAACATAAATTCCATCGTCAACTGCACACCGCTCGAACATAAATTCCATAGCCAACTTCACACCGCTCGCTAATAAATTCCATGGCCAACTTCACACCGCTAGCTCAGAAATTCCAAGGCCAACTATGCACTGCGCGCTCATAAAATCCATAGCCAACTTCACACCGCTAGCTCATAAATTCCATGGCCAACTTCGTACTACTCGCTCATGAAATCCATAGCCAGCATCACACCGCTCGCTCATAAAATCCATGGCCAACTGCTCACAGATCGCTCATAAATTCCACAGCCAACTTCACAGCGCTCGCTCATAAATTCCATAGCTTATGTCGCACCGCTCGCTCATAAATTCCATAGCTAATTTCGCACCGCTCGCTCATAAATTCCATAGCTTATGTCGCACCGCTCGCTCATAAATTCCATAGCTAATTTCGCACCGCTCGCTCATAAATTCAATGGCTAATTTCACACCGCTTGCTCATAAATTCCATGGCCAACTTCACGCCACTCGCTCATAAATTCCTTGGGCAACTTCATACCGCTCGCTCATAAATTCCATAGCCAACGTCGCACCGTTCTCTCATAAATTCCATGGCCATCTTCAAACCGCTCGCTCATAAAATCCATGGCTAACTTCGCACCGCTCGCTCATAAATTCTAAAGCAAACTTTACACCGCTCGCTCATAAATTCCATGGCCAACTTCACACCGCTAGCTCATAAATTCCATGTCCAACCTAGTACCAATCGCTCATAAAATCCATTGCCAGCATCACAACGCTCGCTCATAAAATCCATGGCCAACTGCTCACAGATCGTTCATAAATTCCACAGCCAACTTCACAGCGCTCGCTCATAAATTCCATAGCTAATGTCGCACCGCTCGCTCATAAATTCAATAGCTAATTTCGCACCGCTCGCTCATAAATTCCATAGCTAATGTCGCACCGCTCGCTCATAAATTCAATAGCTAATTTTGCACCGCTCGCTCATAAATTCCACGGCCAACTTCGCACCGCTCGCTCATAAATTCCACGGCCAACTTCACACCGCTAGCTCATAAATTCCATGGCCAACTTAGTACCACTCGCTCATGAAATCCATATCCAGCATCACACCGCTCGCTCATAAAATCCATGGCCAATTGCTCACAGATCGCTTTAAATTCCACAGCCAACTTCACAGCGCTCGCCCATAAATTCCATAGCTAATGTCTCACCGCTCGCTCATAAATTCAATAGCTAATTTCGCACCGCTCGCTCATAAATTCCACGGCCAACTTCACACCGCTCGCTCATAAAATCCATGGCCGACTTCGCACCGCTCGCTCATAAATTCCATGGCCGACTTCACACCGCTCGCTCATAAATTCCATAGCCAACTTCACACCGATAGCTCATAAATTCCATGGCCGACTTCACACCGCTCGCTCATAAATTCCATAGCCAACTTCACACCGATAGCTCATAAATTTCAAGGACAACTTCGCACCGCTCGCTCATAAATTCCATGGCCAAATTTACACCGATCGAACATAAATTCCATCGTCAACTTCACACCGCTCGAACATAAATTCCATAGCCAACTTCACACCAGTCGCTAATACATTCCATGGCCAACTTCACACCACTCGCTCATAAATTCCATGGCCAACTTCACACCGCTAGCTCATAAATTCCATGTCCAACCTAGTACCAATCGCTCATGAAATCCATTGCCAGCATCACAACGCTCGCTCATAAAATCCATGGCCAACTGCTCACAGATCGTTCATAAATTCCACAGCCAACTTCACAGCGCTCGCTCATAAATTCCATAGCTAATGTCGCACCGCTCGCTCATAAATTCAATAGCTAATTTCGCACCGCTCGCTCATAAATTCCATAGCTAATGTCGCACCGCTCGCTCATAAATTCAATAGCTAATTTTGCACCGCTCGCTCATAAATTCCACGGCCAACTTCGCACCGCTCGCTCATAAATTCCACGGCCAACTGCACACAGCTCGCTAATAAATTCCACGGCCAACTGCACACAGCTCGCTAGTAAATTCCATGGACAACTTCACACCTCTCGCTCATAAAATCCATGGCCCACTTCACACCGCTAGCTCATAAATTCCATGGCCAACTTAGTACCAATCGCTCATGAAATCCATTGCCAGCATCACACCGCTCGCTCATAAAATCCATGGCCAACTGCTCACAGATCGCTCATAAATTCCACAGCCAACATCACAGCCCTCGCTCATAAATACCATAGCTAATGTCGCACCGCTCGCTCATAAATTCCATAGCTAATTTCGCACCGCTCGCTCATAAATTCCACGGCCAACATCACACCGCTCGCTCATAAAATCCATGGCCGACTTCGCACCGCTCGCTCATAAAATCCATGGCCGACTGCACACAGCTCGCGAATAAATTCCACGGCCAACTTCACACCTCTCGCTCATAAATACCATAGCTAATGTCGCACCGCTCGCTCATAAATTCCATAGCTAATTTCGCACCGCTCGCTCATAAATTCCACGGCCAACATCACACCGCTCGCTCATAAAATCCATGGCCGACTTCGCACCGCTCGCTCATAAAATCCATGGCCGACTGCACACAGCTCGCGAATAAATTCCACGGCCAACTTCACACCTCTCGCTCATAAAATTCATGGCCCACTTCGCACCGCTCGCTCATAAATTCCAAAGCCAGCTTCACACCGCTAGCTCATAAATTCCAAGGCCAACTATGCACTGCGCGCTCATAAAATCCATAGTCAACTTCACACCGCTCGATCATACATTCTATGGCTAAGTTAATACCCCTCGCTCATATATTCAATGGCTAATTTTATACCGCTCGCTCATAAATTCCATGGCCAAATTTACACCGATCGAACATAAATTCCATCGTCAACTGCACACCGCTCGAACATAAATTCCATAGCCAACTTCACACCGCTCGCTAATAAATTCCATGGCCAACTTCACACCGCTAGCTCATAAATTCCATGGCCAACTTAGTACCACTCGCTCATGAAATCCATTGCCAGCATTACGACATTCGCTCATAAAATCCATGGCCAACTGCTCACAGATCGCTCATAAATTCCACAGCCAACTTCACAGCGCTCGCTCATAAATCCCATAGCTAATGTCGCACCGCTCGCTCATAAATTCAATAGCTAATTTCGCACCGCTCGCTCATAAATTCCATAGCTAATGTCGCACCGCTCGCTCATAAATTCAATAGCTAATTTCGCACCGCTCACTCATAAAATCCATGGCCAACTTCACACCGCTCGGTCATAAAATCCATGGCCAACTTCACACAACTCGCTCATAAATTCCTTAGGCAACTTCATACCGCTCGCTCGTAAATTCCAGAGCCAACTTCACACCGATAGCTCATAAATTCCATTGCTAATTTCGCACCGCTCGCTCATAAATTCCACGGCCAACTTCACACCGCTCGCTCATAAAATCCATGGCCAACTTCGCACCGCTCGCTCAAAAATTCCATAGCTAATTACGCACCGCTAGCTCATAAATTCCATGGCCAACTTAGTACCGCTCGCTCATAAAATCCATAGCCATTTTCTCACCGCTCGCTCATAATTTCCATGACCAACTTAATACCGCTCGCTCATAAATTCAAGGGCTAATTTCATACCGCACGCTCATAAATTCCATGGCCATCTTCACAACACTCGCTCATAAATTCCATGGGCAACTTCGCACATCTCGCTCATAAAATCCATAGCCAATTTCACACCGCTCGCTCAAAAATTCCATAGCTAATGTCGCACCGCTCGCTCATAAATTCCATAGCTAATTTCGCACCGCCCGCTCACAGATTCCATGTCGAACTTGACACCTCTTGGGCATCAATTCCATGGCCAACTTGACACCGCTCGTTCATAAATTCCATAGCTACTTTCGCACCGCTCGCTCAGAAATTCAATGGCTATTTTCACACCACTCGCTCATAAATTCCATGGGCAACTTCACACCGCTCGAACATAAATTCCATAGCCAACTTCACACCAGTCGCTAATACATTCCATGGACAACTTCACACCACTCGCTCATAAATTCCATGGCCAACTTAGTACCACTCGCTCATAAATTCCAGGGCCAACTTAGTACCACTCGCTCATAAATTCCAGAGCCAACTTCACACCGATAGCTCATAAATTCCATAGCTAATTTCGCACCGCTCGCTCATAAATTCCATGGCCAAATTTACACCGATCGAACATAAATTCCATCGTCAACTTCACACCGCTCGAACATAAATTGCATAGCCAACTTCACACCAGTCGCTAATACATTCCATGGCCAACTTCACACCACTCGCTCATAAATTCCATGGCCAACTTAGTACCACTCGCTCATAAATTCCATGGCCAACTTAGTAACACTCGCTCATAAATTCCACTGCCAACTTCACACCGCTCGCTCATAAGTTCCATAGCCAACGTCGCACCGCTCGCTCATAAATTCCATGGCCATCTTCAAACCGCTCGCTCATAATTTCCACGGCCAACTTCACACCGCTAGCTCATAAATTCCATGGCCAACCTAGTACCAATCGCTCATGAAATCCATTGCCAGCATCACAACATTCGCTCATAAAATCCATGGCCAACTGCTCACAGATCGCTCATAAATTCCACAGCTAACTTCACAGCGCCCGCTCATAAATTCCATAGCTAATGTCGCACCGCTCGCTCATAAATTCAATAGCTAATTTCGCACCGCTCGCTCATAAATTCCATAGCTAATGTCGCACCGCTCGCTTATAAATTCAATAGCTAATTTCGCACCGCTCGCTCAAAAAATCCACGGCCAACTTCACACCGCACGCTCATAAAATCCATGGCCGACTTCGCACCGCTCGCTCATAAAATCCATGGCCGACTTCACACCGCTCGCTCATAAAATCCATGGTTAACTTCGCACAGATCGCTCATAAATTCCACAGCCAACTTCACAGCGCTCGCTCATAAATTCCATAGCTTATGTCGCACCGCTCGCTCATAAATTCCATAGCTAATTTCGCACCGCTCGCTCATAAATTCCATAGCTTATGTCGCACCGCTCGCTCATAAATTCCATAGCTAATTTCGCACCGCTCGCTCATAAATTCAATGGCTAATTTCACACCGCTTGCTCATAAATTCCATGGCCAACTTCACGCCACTCGCTCATAAATTCCTTGGGCAACTTCATACCGCTCGCTCATAAATTCCATAGCCAACGTCGCACCGTTCTCTCATAAATTCCATGGCCATCTTCAAACCGCTCGCTCATAAAATCCATGGCTAACTTCGCACCGCTCGCTCATAAATTCTAAAGCAAACTTTACACCGCTCGCTCATAAATTCCATGGCCAACTTCACACCGCTAGCTCATAAATTCCATGTCCAACCTAGTACCAATCGCTCATAAAATCCATTGCCAGCATCACAACGCTCGCTCATAAAATCCATGGCCAACTGCTCACAGATCGTTCATAAATTCCACAGCCAACTTCACAGCGCTCGCTCATAAATTCCATAGCTAATGTCGCACCGCTCGCTCATAAATTCAATAGCTAATTTCGCACCGCTCGCTCATAAATTCCATAGCTAATGTCGCACCGCTCGCTCATAAATTCAATAGCTAATTTTGCACCGCTCGCTCATAAATTCCACGGCCAACTTCGCACCGCTCGCTCATAAATTCCACGGCGACTGCACACAGCTCGCTAATAAATTCCACGGCCAACTTCACACCTCTCGCTCATAAAATCCATGGCCCACTACGCACCGCTCGCTCATAAATTCCAAAGCCAGCTTCACACCGCTAGCTCATAAATTCCAAGGCCAACTATGCACTGCGCGCTCATAAAATCCATAGTCAACTTCACACCGCTCGATCATACATTCTATGGCTAAGTTAATACCCCTCGCTCATATATTCAATGGCTAATTTTATACCGCTCGCTCGTAAATTCCATGGCCAAATTTACACCGATCGAACATAAATTCCATCGTCAACTTCACACCGCTCGAACATAAATTCCATAGCCAACTTCACACCGCTCGCTAATAAATTCCATGGCCAACTTCACACCGCTAGCTCATAAATTCCATGGCCAACTCAGTACCACTCGCTCATGAAATCCATATCCAGCATCACACCGCTCGCTCATAAAATCCATGGCCAATTGCTCACAGATCGCTTTAAATTCCACAGCCAACTTCACAGCGCTCGCCCATAAATTCCATAGCTAATGTCTCACCGCTCGCTCATAAATTCAATAGCTAATTTCGCACCGCTCGCTCATAAATTCCACGGCCAACTTCACACCGCTCGCTCATAAAATCCATGGCCGACTTCGCACCGCTCGCTCATAAATTCCATGGCCGACTTCACACCGCTCGCTCATAAATTCCATAGCCAACTTCACACCGCTAGCTCATAAATTTCAAGGACAACTTCGCACCGCTCGCTCATAAATTCCATGGCCAAATTTACACCGATCGAACATAAATTCCATCGTCAACTTCACACCGCTCGAACATAAATTCCATAGCCAACTTCACACCAGTCGCTAATACATTCCATGGCCAACTTCACACCACTCGCTCATAAATTCCATGGCCAACTTCACACCGCTCGCTAATAAATTCCATGGCCAACTTCACACCGCTAGCTCATAAATTCCATGACCAACTTAGTACCACTCGCTCATGAAATCCATATCCAGCATCACACCGCTCGCTCATAAAATCCATGGCCAATTGCTCACACATCGCATTAAATTCCACAGCCAACTTCACAGCGCTCGCTCATAAATTCCATAGCTAATGTCTCACCGCTCGCTCATAAATTCAATAGCTAATTTCGCACCGCTCGCTCATAAATTCCATAGCCAACGTCGCACCGCTCGCTCATAAATTCCACGGCCAACTGCACACAGCTCGCTAGTAAATTCCATGGACAACTTCACACCTCTCGCTCATAAAATCCATGGCCCACTTCACACCGCTAGCTCATAAATTCCATGGCCAACTTAGTACCAATCGCTCATGAAATCCATTGCCAGCATCACACCGCTCGCTCATAAAATCCATGGCCAACTGCTCACAGATCGCTCATAAATTCCACAGCCAACATCACAGCCCTCGCTCATAAATACCATAGCTAATGTCGCACCGCTCGCTCATAAATTCCATAGCTAATTTCGCACCGCTCGCTCATAAATTCCACGGCCAACATCACACCGCTCGCTCATAAAAACCATGGCCGACTTCGCACCGCTCGCTCATAAAATCCATGGCCGACTGCACACAGCTCGCGAATAAATTCCACGGCCAACTTCACACCTCTCGCTCATAAAATTCATGGCCCACTTCGCACCGCTCGCTCATAAATTCCAAAGCCAGCTTCACACCGCTAGCTCATAAATTCCAAGGCCAACTATGCACTGCGCGCTCATAAAATCCATAGTCAACTTCACACCGCTCGATCATACATTCTATGGCTAAGTTAATACCCCTCGCTCATATATTCAATGGCTAATTTTATACCGCTCGCTCATAAATTCCATGGCCAAATTTACACCGATCGAACATAAATTCCATCGTCAACTGCACACCGCTAGCTCATAAATTCCATGACCAACTTAGTACCACTCGCTCATGAAATCCATATCCAGCATCACACCGCTCGCTCATAAAATCCATGGCCAATTGCTCACACATCGCATTAAATTCCACAGCCAACTTCACAGCGCTCGCTCATAAATTCCATAGCTAATGTCTCACCGCTCGCTCATAAATTCAATAGCTAATTTCGCACCGCTCGCTCATAAATTCCATAGCCAACGTCGCACCGCTCGCTCATAAATTCCACGGCCAACTGCACACAGCTCGCTAGTAAATTCCATGGACAACTTCACACCTCTCGCTCATAAAATCCATGGCCCACTTCACACCGCTAGCTCATAAATTCCATGGCCAACTTAGTACCAATCGCTCATGAAATCCATTGCCAGCATCACACCGCTCGCTCATAAAATCCATGGCCAACTTCGTACTACTCGCTCATGAAATCCATAGCCAGCATCACACCGCTCGCTCATAAAATCCATGGCCAACTGCTCACAGATCGCTCATAAATTCCACAGCCAACTTCACAGCGCTCGCTCATAAATTCCATAGCTTATGTCGCACCGCTCGCTCATAAATTCCATAGCTAATTTCGCACCGCTCGCTCATAAATTCAATGGCTAATTTCACACCGCTTGCTCATAAATTCCATGGCCAACTTCACGCCACTCGCTCATAAATTCCTTGGGCAACTTCATACCGCTCGCTCATAAATTCCATAGCCAACGTCGCACCGTTCTCTCATAAATTCCATGGCCATCTTCAAACCGCTCGCTCATAAAATCCATGGCTAACTTCGCACCGCTCGCTCATAAATTCTAAAGCAAACTTTACACCGCTCGCTCATAAATTCCATGGCCAACTTCACACCGCTAGCTCATAAATTCCATGTCCAACCTAGTACCAATCGCTCATAAAATCCATTGCCAGCATCACAACGCTCGCTCATAAAATCCATGGCCAACTGCTCACAGATCGTTCATAAATTCCACAGCCAACTTCACAGCGCTCGCTCATAAATTCCATAGCTAATGTCGCACCGCTCGCTCATAAATTCAATAGCTAATTTCGCACCGCTCGCTCATAAATTCCATAGCTAATGTCGCACCGCTCGCTCATAAATTCAATAGCTAATTTTGCACCGCTCGCTCATAAATTCCACGGCCAACTTCGCACCGCTCGCTCATAAATTCCACGGCCAACTGCACACAGCTCGCTAATAAATTCCACGGCCAACTTCACACCTCTCGCTCATAAAATCCATGGCCCACTACGCACCGCTCGCTCATAAATTCCAAAGCCAGCTTCACACCGCTAGCTCATAAATTCCAAGGCCAACTATGCACTGCGCGCTCATAAAATCCATAGTCAACTTCACACCGCTCGATCATACATTCTATGGCTAAGTTAATACCCCTCGCTCATATATTCAATGGCTAATTTTATACCGCTCGCTCGTAAATTCCATGGCCAAATTTACACCGATCGAACATAAATTCCATCGTCAACTTCACACCGCTCGAACATAAATTCCATAGCCAACTTCACACCGCTCGCTAATAAATTCCATGGCCAACTTCACACCGCTAGCTCATAAATTCCATGGCCAACTTAGTACCACTCGCTCATGAAATCCATATCCAGCATCACACCGCTCGCTCATAAAATCCATGGCCAATTGCTCACAGATCGCTTTAAATTCCACAGCCAACTTCACAGCGCTCGCCCATAAATTCCATAGCTAATGTCTCACCGCTCGCTCATAAATTCAATAGCTAATTTCGCACCGCTCGCTCATAAATTCCACGGCCAACTTCACACCGCTCGCTCATAAAATCCATGGCCGACTTCGCACCGCTCGCTCATAAATTCCATGGCCGACTTCACACCGCTCGCTCATAAATTCCATAGCCAACTTCACACCGCTAGCTCATAAATTTCAAGGACAACTTCGCACCGCTCGCTCATAAATTCCATGGCCAAATTTACACCGATCGAACATAAATTCCATCGTCAACTTCACACCGCTCGAACATAAATTCCATAGCCAACTTCACACCAGTCGCTAATACATTCCATGGCCAACTTCACACCACTCGCTCATAAATTCCATGGCCAACTTCACACCGCTAGCTCATAAATTCCATGTCCAACCTAGTACCAATCGCTCATGAAATCCATTGCCAGCATCACAACGCTCGCTCATAAAATCCATGGCCAACTGCTCACAGATCGTTCATAAATTCCACAGCCAACTTCACAGCGCTCGCTCATAAATTCCATAGCTAATGTCGCACCGCTCGCTCATAAATTCAATAGCTAATTTTGCACCGCTCGCTCATAAATTCCACGGCCAACTTCGCACCGCTCGCTCATAAATTCCACGGACAACTGCACACAGCTCGCTAATAAATTCCACGGCCAATTTCACACCTCTCGCTCATAAAATCCATGGCCCACTACGCACCGCTCGCTCATAAACTCCAAAGCCAGCTTCACACCGCTAGCTCATAAATTCCAAGGCCAACTATGCACTGCGAGCTCATAAAATCCATAGTCAACTTCACACCGCTCGATCATACATTCTATGGCTAAGTTAATACCGCTCGCTCATATATTCAATGGCTAATTTTATACCGCTCGCACATAAATTCCATGGCCAAATTTACACCGATCGAACATAAATTCCATCGTCAACTTCACACCGCTCGAACATAAATTCCATAGCCAACTTCACACCGCTCGCTAATAAATTCCATGGCCAACTTCACACCGCTAGCTCATAAATTCCATGACCAACTTAGTACCACTCGCTCATGAAATCCATATCCAGCATCACACCGCTCGCTCATAAAATCCATGGCCAATTGCTCACAGATCGCACTAAATTCCACAGCCAACTTCACAGCGCTCGCTCATAAATTCCATAGCTAATGTCTCACCGCTCGCTCATAAATTCAATAGCTAATTTCGCACCGCTCGCTCATAAATTCCACGGCCAACTTCACACCGCTCGCTCATAAAATCCATGGCCGACTTCGCACCGCTCGCTCATAAAATCCATGGCCGACTTCACACCGCTCGCTAATAAATTCCATAGCCAACGTCGCACCGCTCGCTCATAAATTCCACGGCCAACTGCACACAGCTCGCTAGTAAATTCCATGGACAACTTCACACCTCTCGCTCATAAAATCCATGGCCCACTTCACACCGCTAGCTCATAAATTCCATGGCCAACTTAGTACCAATCGCTCATGAAATCCATTGCCAGCATCACACCGCTCGCTCATAAAATCCATGGCCAACTGCTCACAGATCGCTCATAAATTCCACAGCCAACATCACAGCCCTCGCTCATAAATACCATAGCTAATGTCGCACCGCTCGCTCATAAATTCCATAGCTAATTTCGCACCGCTCGCTCATAAATTCCACGGCCAACTTCACACCGCTCGCTCATAAAATCCATGGCCAACTTCGCACCGCTCGCTCAAAAATTCCATAGCTAATTACGCACCGCTAGCTCATAAATTCCATGGCCAACTTAGTACCGCTCGCTCATAAAATCCATAGCCATTTTCTCACCGCTCGCTCATAATTTCCATGACCAACTTAATACCGCTCGCTCATAAATTCAAGGGCTAATTTCATACCGCACGCTCATAAATTCCATGGCCATCTTCACACCACTCGCTCATAAATTCCATGGGCAACTTCGCACATCTCGCTCATAAAATCCATAGCCAATTTCACACCGCTCGCTCAAAAATTCCATAGCTAATGTCGCACCGCTCGCTCATAAATTCCATAGCTAATTTCGCACCGCTCGCTCACAGATTCCATGTCGAACTTGACACCTCTTGGGCATCAATTCCATGGCCAACTTGACACCGCTCGTTCATAAATTCCATAGCTACTTTCGCACCGCTCGCTCAGAAATTCAATGGCTATTTTCACACCACTCGCTCATAAATTCCATGGGCAACTTCACACCGCTCGAACATAAATTCCATAGCCAACTTCACACCAGTCGCTAATACATTCCATGGCCAACTTCACACCACTCGCTCATAAATTCCATGGCCAACTTAGTACCACTCGCTCATAAATTCCAGGGCCAACTTAGTACCACTCGCTCATAAATTCCAGAGCCAACTTCACACCGATAGCTCATAAATTCCATAGCTAATTTCGCACCGCTCGCTCATAAATTCCACGGCCAACTTCACACCGCTCGCTCATAAAATCCATGGCCGACTTCGCACCGCTCGCTCATAAAATCCATGGCCGACTTCACACCGCTCGCTCATAAATTCCATAGCCAACTTCACACCGCTAGCTCATAAATTCCATGGCCAACCTAGTACCAATCGCTCATGAAATCCATTGCCAGCATCACAACATTCGCTCATAAAATCCATGGCCAACTGCTCACAGATCGCTCATAAATTCCACAGCTAACTTCACAGCGCTCGCTCATAAATTCCATAGCTAATGCCGCACCGCTCGCTCATAAATTCAATAGTTAATTTCGCACCGCTCGCTCATAAATTCCATAGCTAATGTCGCACCGCTCGCTTATAAATTCAATAGCTAATTTCGCACCGCTCGCTCATAAAATCCACGGCCAACTTCACACAGCACGCTCATAAAATCCATGGCCGACTTCGCACCGCTCGCTCATAAAATCCATGGCCGACTTCACACCGCTCGCTCATAAAATCCATGGCCGACTTCGCACCGCTCGCTCATAAAATCCATGGCCGACTTCACACCGCTCGCTCATAAATTCCATAGTCAACTTCACACCGCTAGCTCATAAATTTCAAGGCCAACTTCGCACCGCTCGCTCATAAATTCCATGGCCAAATTTACACCGATCGAACATAAATTCCATCGTCAACTTCACACCGCTCGAACATAAATTGCATAGCCAACTTCACACCAGTCGCTAATACATTCCATGGCCAACTTCACACCACTCGCTCATAAATTCCATGGCCAACTTAGTACCACTCGCTCATAAATTCCATGGCCAACTTAGTAACACTCGCTCATAAATTCCACGGCCAACTTCACACCGCTCGCTCATAAGTTCCATAGCCAACGTCGCACCGCTCGCTCATAAATTCCATGGCCATCTTCAAACCGCTCGCTCATAATTTCCACGGCCAACTTCACACCGCTAGCTCATAAATTCCATGGCCAACCTAGTACCAATCGCTCATGAAATCCATTGCCAGCATCACAACATTCGCTCATAAAATCCATGGCCAACTGCTCACAGATCGCTCATAAATTCCACAGCTAACTTCACAGCGCTCGCTCATAAATTCCATAGCTAATGTCGCACCGCTCGCTCATAAATTCAATAGTTAATTTCGCACCGCTCGCTCATAAATTCCATAGCTAATGTCGCACCGCTCGCTTATAAATTCAATAGCTAATTTCGCACCGCTCGCTCATAAAATCCACGGCCAACTTCACACAGCACGCTCATAAAATCCATGGCCGACTTCGCACCGCTCGCTCATAAAATCCATGGCCGACTTCACACCGCTCGCTCATAAAATCCATGGTTAACTTCGCATTGCTCGCTCATAAATTCCATAGCCAACTTCACACCGCTAGCTCATAAATTCCAAGGCCAACTTCGCACCGCTCGCTCATAAATTCCATGGCCAAATTTACACCGATCGAACATAAATTCCATCGTCAACTTCACACCGCTCGACCATAAATTCCATAGCCAACTTCACACCAGTCGCTAATACATTCCATGGCCAACTTCACACCAGTCGCTCATAAATTCCATGGCCAACTTATTACCACTCGCTCATAAATTCCATGGCCATCTTCACACCACTCGCTCATAAATTCCATGGGCAACTTCGCACATCTCGCTCATAAAATCCATAGCCAATTTCACACCGCTCGCTCAAAAATTCCATAGCTAATGTCGCACCGCTCGCTCATAAATTCCATAGCTAATTTCGCACCGCTCGCTCACAGATTCCATGTCGAACTTGACACCTCTTGGGCATCAATTCCATGGCCAACTTGACACCGCTCGTTCATAAATTCCATAGCTACTTTCGCACCGCTCGCTCAGAAATTCAATGGCTATTTTCACACCACTCGCTCATAAATTCCATGGGCAACTTCACACCGCTCGAACATAAATTCCATAGCCAACTTCACACCAGTCGCTAATACATTCCATGGCCAACTTCACACCACTCGCTCATAAATTCCATGGCCAACTTAGTACCACTCGCTCATAAATTCCAGGGCCAACTTAGTACCACTCGCTCATAAATTCCAGAGCCAACTTCACACCGATAGCTCATAAATTCCATAGCTAATTTCGCACCGCTCGCTCATAAATTCCACGGCCAACTTCACACCGCTCGCTCATAAAATCCATGGCCGACTTCGCACCGCTCGCTCATAAAATCCATGGCCGACTTCACACCGCTCGCTCATAAATTCCATAGCCAACTTCACACCGCTAGCTCATAAATTCCATGGCCAACCTAGTACCAATCGCTCATGAAATCCATTGCCAGCATCACAACATTCGCTCATAAAATCCATGGCCAACTGCTCACAGATCGCTCATAAATTCCACAGCTAACTTCACAGCGCTCGCTCATAAATTCCATAGCTAATGTCGCACCGCTCGCTCATAAATTCAATAGTTAATTTCGCACCGCTCGCTCATAAATTCAATAGCTAATTTCGCACCGCTCGCTCATAAAATCCACGGCCAACTTCACACAGCACGCTCATAAAATCCATGGCCGACTTCGCACCGCTCGCTCATAAAATCCATGGCCGACTTCACACCGCTCGCTCATAAAATCCATGGCCGACTTCGCACCGCTCGCTCATAAAATCCATGGCCGACTTCACACCGCTCGCTCATAAATTCCATAGTCAACTTCACACCGCTAGCTCATAAATTTCAAGGCCAACTTCGCACCGCTCGCTCATAAATTCCATGGCCAAATTTACACCGATCGAACATAAATTCCATCGTCAACTTCACACCGCTCGAACATAAATTGCATAGCCAACTTCACACCAGTCGCTAATACATTCCATGGCCAACTTCACACCACTCGCTCATAAATTCCATGGCCAACTTAGTACCACTCGCTCATAAATTCCATGGCCAACTTAGTAACACTCGCTCATAAATTCCACGGCCAACTTCACACCGCTCGCTCATAAGTTCCATAGCCAACGTCGCACCGCTCGCTCATAAATTCCATGGCCATCTTCAAACCGCTCGCTCATAATTTCCACGGCCAACTTCACACCGCTAGCTCATAAATTCCATGGCCAACCTAGTACCAATCGCTCATGAAATCCATTGCCAGCATCACAACATTCGCTCATAAAATCCATGGCCAACTGCTCACAGATCGCTCATAAATTCCACAGCTAACTTCACAGCGCTCGCTCATAAATTCCATAGCTAATGTCGCACCGCTCGCTCATAAATTCAATAGTTAATTTCGCACCGCTCGCTCATAAATTCCATAGCTAATGTCGCACCGCTCGCTTATAAATTCAATAGCTAATTTCGCACCGCTCGCTCATAAAATCCACGGCCAACTTCACACAGCACGCTCATAAAATCCATGGCCGACTTCGCACCGCTCGCTCATAAAATCCATGGCCGACTTCACACCGCTCGCTCATAAAATCCATGGTTAACTTCGCATTGCTCGCTCATAAATTCCATAGCCAACTTCACACCGCTAGCTCATAAATTCCAAGGCCAACTTCGCACCGCTCGCTCATAAATTCCATGGCCAAATTTACACCGATCGAACATAAATTCCATCGTCAACTTCACACCGCTCGACCATAAATTCCATAGCCAACTTCACACCAGTCGCTAATACATTCCATGGCCAACTTCTCACCAGTCGCTCATAAATTCCATGGCCAACTTATTACCACTCGCTCATAAATTCCATGGCCAACTTAGTACCACTCGCTCATTAATTTCAGAGCCAACTTCACACCGATAGCTCATAAATTCCACAGCTAATTTCGCACCGCTCGCTCATAAATTCCACGGCCAAATTCACACCGCTCTCTCATAAATTCCATGGCCATCTTCAAACCGCTCGCTCATAAAATCCATGGCTAACTTCGCACCGCTCGCTCATAAATTCTAAAGCAAACTTTACACCGCTCGCTCATAAATTCCATGGCCAACTTCACACCGCTAGCTCATAAATTCCATGGCCAACCTAGTACCAATCGCTCATGAAATCCATTGCCAGCATCACAACGCTCGCTCATAAAATCCATGGCTAACTTCGCACCGCTCGCTCATAAATTCTAAAGCAAACTTTACACCGCTCGCTCATAAATTCCATGGCCAACTTCACACCGCTAGCTCATAAATTCCATAGCCAACTTCACACCGCTAGCTCATAAATTTCAAGGACAACTTCGCACCGCTCGCTCATAAATTCCATGGCCAAATTTACACCGATCGAACATAAATTCCATCGTCAACTTCACACCGCTCGAACATAAATTCCATAGCCAACTTCACACCAGTCGCTAATACATTCCATGGCCAACTTCACACCACTCGCTCATAAATTCCATGGCCAACTTCACACCGCTAGCTCATAAATTCCATGTCCAACCTAGTACCAATCGCTCATGAAATCCATTGCCAGCATCACAACGCTCGCTCATAAAATCCATGGCCAACTGCTCACAGATCGCTCATAAATTCCACAGCTAACTTCACAGCGCTCGCTCATAAATTCCATAGCTAATGTCGCACCGCTCGCTCATAAATTCAATAGTTAATTTCGCACCGCTCGCTCATAAATTCCATAGCTAATGTCGCACCGCTCGCTTATAAATTCAATAGCTAATTTCGCACCGCTCGCTCATAAAATCCACGGCCAACTTCACACAGCACGCTCATAAAATCCATGGCCGACTTCGCACCGCTCGCTCATAAAATCCATGGCCGACTTCACACCGCTCGCTCATAAAATCCATGGCCGACTTAGCACCGCTCGCTCATAAAATCCATGGCCGACTTCACACCGCTCGCTCATAAATTCCATAGTCAACTTCACACCGCTAGCTCATAAATTTCAAGGCCAACTTCGCACCGCTCGCTCATAAATTCCATGGCCAAATTTACACCGATCGAACATAAATTCCATCGTCAACTTCACACCGCTCGAACATAAATTGCATAGCCAACTTCACACCAGTCGCTAATACATTCCATGGCCAACTTCACACCACTCGCTCATAAATTCCATGGCCAACTTAGTACCACTCGCTCATAAATTCCATGGCCAAATTTACACCGATCGAACATAAATTCCATCGTCAACTTCACACCGCTCGAACATAAATTCCATAGCCAACTTCACACCGCTCGCTAATAAATTCCATGGCCAACTTCACACCGCTAGCTCATAAATTCCATGGCCAACTTCACACCGCTAGCTCATAAATTCCATGGCCAACTTAGTACCACTCGCTCATGAAATCCATATCCAGCATCACACCGCTCGCTCATAAAATCCATGGCCAATTGCTCACAGATCGCTCATAAATTCCACAGCCAACTTCACAGCGCTCGCTCATAAATTCCAAAGCTAATGTCTCACCGCTCGCTCATAAATTCAATAGCTAATTTCGCACCGCTCGCTCATAAATTCCACGGCCAACTTCACACCGCTCGCTCATAAAATCCATGGCCGACTTCGCACCGCTCGCTCATAAAATCCATGGCCGACTTCACACCGCTCGCTAATAAATTCCATAGCCAACGTCGCACCGCTCGCTCATAAATTCCACGGCCAACTGCACACAGCTCGCTAGTAAATTCCATGGACAACTTCACACCTCTCGCTCATAAAATCCATGGCCCACTTCACACCGCTAGCTCATAAATTCCATGGCCAAATTTACACCGATCGAACATAAATTCCATCGTCAACTTCACACCGCTCGAACATAAATTCCATAGCCAACTTCACAGCGCTCGCTCATAAAATCCATGGACAACTTCGCACCGCACGCTCATAAATTCCGTGGCCAACTGCACACAGCTCGCTCATAAAATCCATGGCCAACTTCAAACCGCTCGCTAATAAATTCCATGGCCAACTTCACACCGCTAGCTCATAAATTCCACGGCCAACCTAGTACCAATCGCTCATGAAATCCATTGCCAGCATCACAACGCTCGCTCATAAAATCCATGGCAAACTGCTCACAGATCGCTCATAAATTCCACAGCCAACTTCACAGCGCTCGCTCATAAATTCCATAGCTAATGTCGCACCGCTCGCTCATAAATTCAATAGCTAATTTCGCACCGCTCCCTCAGAATTTCCATGACCAACTTAATACCACTCGGTCATATATTCTATGGCTAATTTCATACCGCTCGCTCATAAATTCCGTGACAAACTTTACACCACTCGGACATAAATTCCATGGCCTACTTCACACGGTTCGCTCATAAATTCTATGGCCAACTTGACACCGCTCGCTCATAAATTCCATAGCTAATTTCGCACCGCTCGCTCATCGATTCCATGGCCAACTTGCTCGGGCATGAATTCCATGGCCAACTTGACAGCGCTCGCTCATAAATTCCATAGCTAATTTCGCACCGCTCGCTCGTAAATTCCATGGCCTACTTCACACGGTTCGCTCATAAATTCCATGACCAACTTAATACCGCTCGCTCATATATTCTATGGCTAATTTTATACCGCTCGCTCATAAATTCCATGACCAACTTTACACCGCTCGAACATATATTCCATGGCCAATTTCAAACCGCTTGCTCATAAATTGCATGGCCATCTCCAAACCGCTCGCTGATAAATTACATGGCCAACTGCACACAGCTCGCTAATAAATTCCATAGCTAAGGTCGCACCGCTCGCTCATAGATTCCGTGGCAAACTTGACACCGCTCGGGCATGAATTCCATGGCCAACTTGACACCGCTCGTTCATAAATTCCATAGCTAGTTTCGCACCGCTCGCTCATAAATTCAATGGCTATTTTCACACCACTCGCTCATAAATTCCATGGGCAACTTCATGCCGCTCGCTCATAAATTCCATAGCTAATTTCGCACCGCTCGCTCATAAATTCAAGGGCACATTTCACACCGCTCGCTCATAAATTCCACGTTCAACTTCACACCGCTCGCTCATAAAATCCATGGCCGACTTCGCACCGCTCGCTCATAAAATCCATGGCCGATTTCTCACCGCTCGCTCATAAAATCCATGGTTAACTTCGCATTGCTCGCTCATAAATTCCATAGCCAACTTCACACCGCTAGCTCATAAATTCCAAGGCCAACTTCGCACCGCTCGCTCATAAATTCAATAGCCAAATTTACACCGATCGAACATAAATTCCATCATCAACTTCACACCGCTCGAACATAAATTCCATAGCCAACTTCACACCGCTCGCTAATACATTCCATGGCCAACTTCACACCAATCGCTCATAAATTCCATGGCCAACTTAGTACCACTCGCTCATAAATTCCAGAGCCAACTTCACACCGATAGCTCATAAATTCCATAGCTAATTTCGCACCGCTCGCTCATAAATACCACGGCCAACTTCACACCGCACGCTCATAAGTTCCATAGCCAACGTCGCATCGCTCGCTCATAAATTCCATGGCCATCTTCAAACCGCTCGGTCATAATTTCCACGGCCAACTTCACACCGCTCGCTCATAAAATCCATGGCTAACTTCGCACCGCTCGCTCATAAATTCTAAAGCAAACTTTACACCGATAGATCATAAATTCCAAGGTCAACTTCGCACCGCTCGCTCATAAATTACACGGCCAACTGCACACAGCTCGCTAATAAATTCCACGGCCAACTATGCACTGCGCGCTCATAAAATCCATAGTCAACTTCACACCGCTCGATCATACATTCTATGGCTAAGTTAATACCCCTCGCTCATATATTCAATGGCTAATTTTATACCGCTCGCTCGTAAATTCCATGGCCAAATTTACACCGATCGAACATAAATTCCATCGTCAACTTCACACCGCTCGAACATAAATTCCATAGCCAACTTCACACCGCTCGCTAATAAATTCCATGGCCAACTTCACACCGCTAGCTCATAAATTCCATGGCCAACTTAGTACCACTCGCTCATGAAATCCATATCCAGCATCACACCGCTCGCTCATAAAATCCATGGCCAATTGCTCACAGATCGCTTTAAATTCCACAGCCAACTTCACAGCGCTCGCCCATAAATTCCATAGCTAATGTCTCACCGCTCGCTCATAAATTCAATAGCTAATTTCGCACCGCTCGCTCATAAATTCCACGGCCAACTTCACACCGCTCGCTCATAAAATCCATGGCCGACTTCGCACCGCTCGCTCATAAATTCCATGGCCGACTTCACACCGCTCGCTCATAAATTCCATAGCCAACTTCACACCGCTAGCTCATAAATTTCAAGGACAACTTCGCACCGCTCGCTCATAAATTCCATGGCCAAATTTACACCGATCGAACATAAATTCCATCGTCAACTTCACACCGCTCGAACATAAATTCCATAGCCAACTTCACACCAGTCGCTAATACATTCCATGGCCAACTTCACACCACTCGCTCATAAATTCCATGGCCAACTTCACACCGCTAGCTCATAAATTCCATGTCCAACCTAGTACCAATCGCTCATGAAATCCATTGCCAGCATCACAACGCTCGCTCATAAAATCCATGGCCAACTGCTCACAGATCGTTCATAAATTCCACAGCCAACTTCACAGCGCTCGCTCATAAATTCCATAGCTAATGTCGCACCGCTCGCTCATAAATTCAATAGCTAATTTCGCACCGCTCGCTCATAAATTCCATAGCTAATGTCGCACCGCTCGCTCATAAATTCAATAGCTAATTTTGCACCGCTCGCTCATAAATTCCACGGCCAACTTCGCACCGCTCGCTCATAAATTCCACGGCCAACTGCACACAGCTCGCTAATAAATTCCACGGCCAACTGCACACAGCTCGCTAGTAAATTCCATGGACAACTTCACACCTCTCGCTCATAAAATCCATGGCCCACTTCACACCGCTAGCTCATAAATTCCATGGCCAACTTAGTACCAATCGCTCATGAAATCCATTGCCAGCATCACACCGCTCGCTCATAAAATCCATGGCCAACTGCTCACAGATCGCTCATAAATTCCACAGCCAACATCACAGCTCTCGCTCATAAATACCATAGCTAATGTCGCACCGCTCGCTCATAAATTCCATAGCTAATTTCGCACCGCTCGCTCATAAATTCCACGGCCAACATCACACCGCTCGCTCATAAAATCCATGGCCGACTTCGCACCGCTCGCTCATAAAATCCATGGCCGACTGCACACAGCTCGCGAATAAATTCCACGGCCAACTTCACACCTCTCGCTCATAAAATTCATGGCCCACTTCGCACCGCTCGCTCATAAATTCCAAAGCCAGCTTCACACCGCTAGCTCATAAATTCCAAGGCCAACTATGCACTGCGCGCTCATAAAATCCATAGTCAACTTCACACCGCTCGATCATACATTCTATGGCTAAGTTAATACCCCTCGCTCATATATTCAATGGCTAATTTTATACCGCTCGCTCATAAATTCCATGGCCAAATTTACACCGATCGAACATAAATTCCATCGTCAACTGCACACCGCTCGAACATAAATTCCATAGCCAACTTCACACCGCTCGCTAATAAATTCCATGGCCAACTTCACACCGCTAGCTCATAAATTCCATGGCCAACTTAGTGCCACTCGCTCATGAAATCCATTGCCAGCATTACAACGTTCGCTCATAAAATCCATGGCCAACTGCTCACAGATCGCTCATAAATTCCACAGCCAACTTCACAGCGCTCGCTCATAAATCCCATAGCTAATGTCGCACCGCTCGCTCATAAATTCAATAGCTAATTTCGCACCGCTCGCTCATAAATTCCATAGCTAATGTCGCACCGCTCGCTCATAAATTCAATAGCTAATGTCGCACCGCTCGCTCATAAATTCAATAGCTAATTTCGCACCGCTCGCTCATAAATTCCATAGCTAATGTCGCACCGCTCGCTCATAAATTCCATAGCTAATGTCGCACCGCTCGTTCATAAATTCCATAGCTAGTTTCGCACCGCTCGCTCATAAATTCAATGGCTATTTTCACACCACTCGCTCATAAATTCCATGGGCAACTTCATGCCGCTCGCTCATAAATTCCATAGCTAATTTCGCACCGCTCGCTCATAAATTCAAGGGCACATTTCACACCGCTCGCTCATAAATTCCACGTTCAACTTCACACCGCTCGCTCATAAAATCCATGGCCGACTTCGCACCGCTCGCTCATAAAATCCATGGCCGATTTCTCACCGCTCGCTCATAAAATCCATGGTTAACTTCGCATTGCTCGCTCATTAATTCCATAGCCAACTTCACACCGCTAGCTCATAAATTCCAAGGCCAACTTCGCACCGCTCGCTCATAAATTCAATAGCCAAATTTACACCGATCGAACATAAATTCCATCATCAACTTCACACCGCACGAACATAAATTCCATAGCCAACTTCACACCGCTCGCTAATACATTCCATGGCCAACTTCACACCAATCGCTCATAAATTCCATGGCCAACTTAGTACCACTCGCTCATAAATTCCAGAGCCAACTTCACACCGATAGCTCATAAATTCCATAGCTAATTTCGCACCGCTCGCTCATAAATACCACGGCCAACTTCACACCGCACGCTCATAAGTTCCATAGCCAACGTCGCATCGCTCGCTCATAAATTCCATGGCCATCTTCAAACCGCTCGGTCATAATTTCCACGGCCAACTTCACACCGCTCGCTCATAAAATCCATGGCTAACTTCGCACCGCTCGCTCATAAATTCTAAAGCAAACTTTACACCGATAGATCATAAATTCCAAGGTCAACTTCGCACCGCTCGCTCATAAATTACACGGCCAACTGCACACAGCTCGCTAATAAATTCCACGGCCAACTATGCACTGCGCGCTCATAAAATCCATAGTCAACTTCACACCGCTTCATAAACTTCATAAACCGCACACCGATCATAAATTCTATGGCTAAGTTAATACCGCTCGCTCATATATTCAATGGCTAATTTTATACCGCTCGCTCATAAATTCCATGGCCAAATTTACGCCGATAGAACATAAATTCCATCGTCAACTTCACACCGCTCGAACATAAATTCCATGGGCAACTTCACACCGCTCGCTAATAAATTCCATGGGCAACTTCACACCGCTCGCTCATAAATTCAATGGCTAATTTCACACCGATTGCTCATAAATTCCATAGCCAACGTCGCACCGCTGGCTCATAAATTCCACGACCAACTGCACACAGCTCGCTAGTAAATTCCATGGACAACTTCACACCTCTCGCTCATAAAATCCATGGCCCACTTCACACCGCTAGCTCATAAATTCCATGGCCAACTTAGTACCAATCGCTCATGAAATCCATTGCCAGCATCACACCGCTCGCTCATAAAATCCATGGCCAACTGCTCACAGATCGCTCATAAATTCCACAGCCATCATCACAGCCCTCGCTCATAAATACCATAGCTAATGTCGCACCGCTCGCTCATAAATTCCACAGCTAATTTCGCACCGCTCGCTCATAAATTCCACGGCCAACATCACACCGCTCGCTCATAAAATCCATGGCCGACTTCGCACCGCTCGCTCATAAAATCCATGGCCGACTGCACACAGCTCGCGAATAAATTCCACGGCCAACTTCACACCTCTCGCTCATAAAATTCATGGCCCACTTCGCACCGCTCGCTCATAAATTCCAAAGCCAGCTTCACACCGCTAGCTCATAAATTCCAAGGCCAACTATGCACTGCGCGCTCATAAAATCCATAGTCAACTTCACACCGCTCGATCATACATTCTATGGCTAAGTTAATACCCCTCGCTCATATATTCAATGGCTAATTTTATACCGCTCGCTCATAAATTCCATGGCCAAATTTACACCGATCGAACATAAATTCCATCGTCAACTGCACACCGCTCGAACATAAATTCCATAGCCAACTTCACACCGCTCGCTAATAAATTCCATGGCCAACTTCACACCGCTAGCTCATAAATTCCATGGCCAACTTAGTGCCACTCGCTCATGAAATCCATTGCCAGCATTACAACGTTCGCTCATAAAATCCATGGCCAACTGCTCACAGATCGCTCATAAATTCCACAGCCAACTTCACAGCGCTCGCTCATAAATCCCATAGCTAATGTCGCACCGCTCGCTCATAAATTCAATAGCTAATTTCGCACCGCTCGCTCATAAATTCCATAGCTAATGTCGCACCGCTCGCTCATAAATTCAATAGCTAATTTCGCACCGCTCACTCATAAAATCCATGGCCAACTTCACACCGCTCGGTCATAAAATCCATGGCCAACTTCACACAACTCGCTCATAAATTCCTTAGGCAACTTCATACCGCTCGCTCGTAAATTCCAGAGCCAACTTCACACCGATAGCTCATAAATTCCATTGCTAATTTCGCACCGCTCGCTCATAAATTCCACGGCCAACTTCACACCGCTCGCTCATAAAATCCATGGCCAACTTCGCACCGCTCGCTCAAAAATTCCATAGCTAATTACGCACCGCTAGCTCATAAATTCCATGGCCAACTTAGTACCGCTCGCTCATAAAATCCATAGCCATTTTCTCACCGCTCGCTCATAATTTCCATGACCAACTTAATACCGCTCGCTCATAAATTCAAGGGCTAATTTCATACCGCACGCTCATAAATTCCATGGCCATCTTCACACCACTCGCTCATAAATTCCATGGGCAACTTCGCACATCTCGCTCATAAAATCCATAGCCAATTTCACACCGCTCGCTCAAAAATTCCATAGCTAATGTCGCACCGCTCGTTCATAAATTCCATAGCTAGTTTCGCACCGCTCGCTCATAAATTCAATGGCTATTTTCACACCACTCGCTCATAAATTCCATGGGCAACTTCATGCCGCTCGCTCATAAATTCCATAGCTAATTTCGCACCGCTCGCTCATAAATTCAAGGGCACATTTCACACCGCTCGCTCATAAATTCCACGTTCAACTTCACACCGCTCGCTCATAAAATCCATGGCCGACTTCGCACCGCTCGCTCATAAAATCCATGGCCGATTTCTCACCGCTCGCTCATAAAATCCATGGTTAACTTCGCATTGCTCGCTCATAAATTCCATAGCCAACTTCACACCGCTAGCTCATAAATTCCAAGGCCAACTTCGCACCGCTCGCTCATAAATTCAATAGCCAAATTTACACCGATCGAACATAAATTCCATCATCAACTTCACACCGCACGAACATAAATTCCATAGCCAACTTCACACCGCTCGCTAATACATTCCATGGCCAACTTCACACCAATCGCTCATAAATTCCATGGCCAACTTAGTACCACTCGCTCATAAATTCCAGAGCCAACTTCACACCGATAGCTCATAAATTCCATAGCTAATTTCGCACCGCTCGCTCATAAATACCACGGCCAACTTCACACCGCACGCTCATAAGTTCCATAGCCAACGTCGCATCGCTCGCTCATAAATTCCATGGCCATCTTCAAACCGCTCGGTCATAATTTCCACGGCCAACTTCACACCGCTCGCTCATAAAATCCATGGCTAACTTCGCACCGCTCGCTCATAAATTCTAAAGCAAACTTTACACCGATAGATCATAAATTCCAAGGTCAACTTCGCACCGCTCGCTCATAAATTACACGGCCAACTGCACACAGCTCGCTAATAAATTCCACGGCCAACTATGCACTGCGCGCTCATAAAATCCATAGTCAACTTCACACCGCTTCATAAACTTCATAAACCGCACACCGATCATAAATTCTATGGCTAAGTTAATACCGCTCGCTCATATATTCAATGGCTAATTTTATACCGCTCGCTCATAAATTCCATGGCCAAATTTACGCCGATAGAACATAAATTCCATCGTCAACTTCACACCGCTCGAACATAAATTCCATGGGCAACTTCACACCGCTCGCTAATAAATTCCATGGGCAACTTCACACCGCTCGCTCATAAATTCAATGGCTAATTTCACACCGATTGCTCATAAATTCCATAGCCAACTTCACACCGCTCGCTAATAAATTCCATGGCCAACTTCACACCGCTAGCTCATAAATTCCATGGCCAACTTAGTACCACTCGCTCATGAAATCCATATCCAGCATCACACCGCTCGCTCATAAAATCCATGGCCAATTGCTCACAGATCGCTTTAAATTCCACAGCCAACTTCACAGCGCTCGCCCATAAATTCCATAGCTAATGTCTCACCGCTCGCTCATAAATTCAATAGCTAATTTCGCACCGCTCGCTCATAAATTCCACGGCCAACTTCACACCGCTCGCTCATAAAATCCATGGCCGACTTCGCACCGCTCGCTCATAAATTCCATGGCCGACTTCACACCGCTCGCTCATAAATTCCATAGCCAACTTCACACCGCTAGCTCATAAATTTCAAGGACAACTTCGCACCGCTCGCTCATAAATTCCATGGCCAAATTTACACCGATCGAACATAAATTCCATCGTCAACTTCACACCGCTCGAACATAAATTCCATAGCCAACTTCACACCAGTCGCTAATACATTCCATGGCCAACTTCACACCACTCGCTCATAAATTCCATGGCCAACTTCACACCGCTAGCTCATAAATTCCATGTCCAACCTAGTACCAATCGCTCATGAAATCCATTGCCAGCATCACAACGCTCGCTCATAAAATCCATGGCCAACTGCTCACAGATCGTTCATAAATTCCACAGCCAACTTCACAGCGCTCGCTCATAAATTCCATAGCTAATGTCGCACCGCTCGCTCATAAATTCAATAGCTAATTTCGCACCGCTCGCTCATAAATTCCATAGCTAATGTCGCACCGCTCGCTCATAAATTCAATAGCTAATTTTGCACCGCTCGCTCATAAATTCCACGGCCAACTTCGCACCGCTCGCTCATAAATTCCACGGCCAACTGCACACAGCTCGCTAATAAATTCCACGGCCAACTGCACACAGCTCGCTAGTAAATTCCATGGACAACTTCACACCTCTCGCTCATAAAATCCATGGCCCACTTCACACCGCTAGCTCATAAATTCCATGGCCAACTTAGTACCAATCGCTCATGAAATCCATTGCCAGCATCACACCGCTCGCTCATAAAATCCATGGCCAACTGCTCACAGATCGCTCATAAATTCCACAGCCAACATCACAGCCCTCGCTCATAAATACCATAGCTAATGTCGCACCGCTCGCTCATAAATTCCATAGCTAATTTCGCACCGCTCGCTCATAAATTCCACGGCCAACATCACACCGCTCGCTCATAAAATCCATGGCCGACTTCGCACCGCTCGCTCATAAAATCCATGGCCGACTGCACACAGCTCGCGAATAAATTCCACGGCCAACTTCACACCTCTCGCTCATAAATACCATAGCTAATGTCGCACCGCTCGCTCATAAATTCCATAGCTAATTTCGCACCGCTCGCTCATAAATTCCACGGCCAACATCACACCGCTCGCTCATAAAATCCATGGCCGACTTCGCACCGCTCGCTCATAAAATCCATGGCCGACTGCACACAGCTCGCGAATAAATTCCACGGCCAACTTCACACCTCTCGCTCATAAAATTCATGGCCCACTTCGCACCGCTCGCTCATAAATTCCAAAGCCAGCTTCACACCGCTTGCTCATAAATTCCAAGGCCAACTATGCACTGCGCGCTCATAAAATCCATAGTCAACTTCACACCGCTCGATCATACATTCTATGGCTAAGTTAATACCCCTCGCTCATATATTCAATGGCTAATTTTATACCGCTCGCTCATAAATTCCATGGCCAAATTTACACCGATCGAACATAAATTCCATCGTCAACTGCACACCGCTCGAACATAAATTCCATAGCCAACTTCACACCGCTCGCTAATAAATTCCATGGCCAACTTCACACCGCTAGCTCATAAATTCCATGGCCAACTTAGTACCACTCGCTCATGAAATCCATTGCCAGCATTACGACATTCGCTCATAAAATCCATGGCCAACTGCTCACAGATCGCTCATAAATTCCACAGCCAACTTCACAGCGCTCGCTCATAAATCCCATAGCTAATGTCGCACCGCTCGCTCATAAATTCAATAGCTAATTTCGCACCGCTCGCTCATAAATTCCATAGCTAATGTCGCACCGCTCGCTCATAAATTCAATAGCTAATTTCGCACCGCTCACTCATAAAATCCATGGCCAACTTCACACCGCTCGGTCATAAAATCCATGGCCAACTTCACACAACTCGCTCATAAATTCCTTAGGCAACTTCATACCGCTCGCTCGTAAATTCCAGAGCCAACTTCACACCGATAGCTCATAAATTCCATTGCTAATTTCGCACCGCTCGCTCATAAATTCCACGGCCAACTTCACACCGCTCGCTCATAAAATCCATGGCCAACTTCGCACCGCTCGCTCAAAAATTCCATAGCTAATTACGCACCGCTAGCTCATAAATTCCATGGCCAACTTAGTACCGCTCGCTCATAAAATCCATAGCCATTTTCTCACCGCTCGCTCATAATTTCCATGACCAACTTAATACCGCTCGCTCATAAATTCAAGGGCTAATTTCATACCGCACGCTCATAAATTCCATGGCCATCTTCACAACACTCGCTCATAAATTCCATGGGCAACTTCGCACATCTCGCTCATAAAATCCATAGCCAATTTCACACCGCTCGCTCAAAAATTCCATAGCTAATGTCGCACCGCTCGCTCATAAATTCCATAGCTAATTTCGCACCGCCCGCTCACAGATTCCATGTCGAACTTGACACCTCTTGGGCATCAATTCCATGGCCAACTTGACACCGCTCGTTCATAAATTCCATAGCTACTTTCGCACCGCTCGCTCAGAAATTCAATGGCTATTTTCACACCACTCGCTCATAAATTCCATGGGCAACTTCACACCGCTCGAACATAAATTCCATAGCCAACTTCACACCAGTCGCTAATACATTCCATGGACAACTTCACACCACTCGCTCATAAATTCCATGGCCAACTTAGTACCACTCGCTCATAAATTCCAGGGCCAACTTAGTACCACTCGCTCATAAATTCCAGAGCCAACTTCACACCGATAGCTCATAAATTCCATAGCTAATTTCGCACCGCTCGCTCATAAATTCCATGGCCAAATTTACACCGATCGAACATAAATTCCATCGTCAACTTCACACCGCTCGAACATAAATTGCATAGCCAACTTCACACCAGTCGCTAATACATTCCATGGCCAACTTCACACCACTCGCTCATAAATTCCATGGCCAACTTAGTACCACTCGCTCATAAATTCCATGGCCAACTTAGTAACACTCGCTCATAAATTCCACTGCCAACTTCACACCGCTCGCTCATAAGTTCCATAGCCAACGTCGCACCGCTCGCTCATAAATTCCATGGCCATCTTCAAACCGCTCGCTCATAATTTCCACGGCCAACTTCACACCGCTAGCTCATAAATTCCATGGCCAACCTAGTACCAATCGCTCATGAAATCCATTGCCAGCATCACAACATTCGCTCATAAAATCCATGGCCAACTGCTCACAGATCGCTCATAAATTCCACAGCTAACTTCACAGCGCCCGCTCATAAATTCCATAGCTAATGTCGCACCGCTCGCTCATAAATTCAATAGCTAATTTCGCACCGCTCGCTCATAAATTCCATAGCTAATGTCGCACCGCTCGCTTATAAATTCAATAGCTAATTTCGCACCGCTCGCTCAAAAAATCCACGGCCAACTTCACACCGCACGCTCATAAAATCCATGGCCGACTTCGCACCGCTCGCTCATAAAATCCATGGCCGACTTCACACCGCTCGCTCATAAAATCCATGGTTAACTTCGCACAGATCGCTCATAAATTCCACAGCCAACTTCACAGCGCTCGCTCATAAATTCCATAGCTTATGTCGCACCGCTCGCTCATAAATTCCATAGCTAATTTCGCACCGCTCGCTCATAAATTCCATAGCTTATGTCGCACCGCTCGCTCATAAATTCCATAGCTAATTTCGCACCGCTCGCTCATAAATTCAATGGCTAATTTCACACCGCTTGCTCATAAATTCCATGGCCAACTTCACGCCACTCGCTCATAAATTCCTTGGGCAACTTCATACCGCTCGCTCATAAATTCCATAGCCAACGTCGCACCGTTCTCTCATAAATTCCATGGCCATCTTCAAACCGCTCGCTCATAAAATCCATGGCTAACTTCGCACCGCTCGCTCATAAATTCTAAAGCAAACTTTACACCGCTCGCTCATAAATTCCATGGCCAACTTCACACCGCTAGCTCATAAATTCCATGTCCAACCTAGTACCAATCGCTCATAAAATCCATTGCCAGCATCACAACGCTCGCTCATAAAATCCATGGCCAACTGCTCACAGATCGTTCATAGATTCCACAGCCAACTTCACAGCGCTCGCTCATAAATTCCATAGCTAATGTCGCACCGCTCGCTCATAAATTCAATAGCTAATTTCGCACCGCTCGCTCATAAATTCCATAGCTAATGTCGCACCGCTCGCTCATAAATTCAATAGCTAATTTTGCACCGCTCGCTCATAAATTCCACGGCCAACTTCGCACCGCTCGCTCATAAATTCCACGGCCAACTGCACACAGCTCGCTAATAAATTCCACGGCCAACTTCACACCTCTCGCTCATAAAATCCATGGCCCACTACGCACCGCTCGCTCATAAATTCCAAAGCCAGCTTCACACCGCTAGCTCATAAATTCCAAGGCCAACTATGCACTGCGCGCTCATAAAATCCATAGTCAACTTCACACCGCTCGATCATACATTCTATGGCTAAGTTAATACCCCTCGCTCATATATTCAATGGCTAATTTTATACCGCTCGCTCGTAAATTCCATGGCCAAATTTACACCGATCGAACATAAATTCCATCGTCAACTTCACACCGCTCGAACATAAATTCCATAGCCAACTTCACACCGCTCGCTAATAAATTCCATGGCCAACTTCACACCGCTAGCTCATAAATTCCATGGCCAACTCAGTACCACTCGCTCATGAAATCCATATCCAGCATCACACCGCTCGCTCATAAAATCCATGGCCAATTGCTCACAGATCGCTTTAAATTCCACAGCCAACTTCACAGCGCTCGCCCATAAATTCCATAGCTAATGTCTCACCGCTCGCTCATAAATTCAATAGCTAATTTCGCACCGCTCGCTCATAAATTCCACGGCCAACTTCACACCGCTCGCTCATAAAATCCATGGCCGACTTCGCACCGCTCGCTCATAAATTCCATGGCCGACTTCACACCGCTCGCTCATAAATTCCATAGCCAACTTCACACCGCTAGCTCATAAATTTCAAGGACAACTTCGCACCGCTCGCTCATAAATTCCATGGCCAAATTTACACCGATCGAACATAAATTCCATCGTCAACTTCACACCGCTCGAACATAAATTCCATAGCCAACTTCACACCAGTCGCTAATACATTCCATGGCCAACTTCACACCACTCGCTCATAAATTCCATGGCCAACTTCACACCGCTAGCTCATAAATTCCATGTCCAACCTAGTACCAATCGCTCATGAAATCCATTGCCAGCATCACAACGCTCGCTCATAAAATCCATGGCCAACTGCTCACAGATCGTTCATAAATTCCACAGCCAACTTCACAGCGCTCGCTCATAAATTCCATAGCTAATGTCGCACCGCTCGCTCATAAATTCAATAGCTAATTTCGCACCGCTCGCTCATAAATTCCATAGCTAATGTCGCACCGCTCGCTCATAAATTCAATAGCTAATTTTGCACCGCTCGCTCATAAATTCCACGGCCAACTTCGCACCGCTCGCTCATAAATTCCACGGACAACTGCACACAGCTCGCTAATAAATTCCACGGCCAACTTCACACCTCTCGCTCATAAAATCCATGGCCCACTACGCACCGCTCGCTCATAAACTCCAAAGCCAGCTTCACACCGCTAGCTCATAAATTCCAAGGCCAACTATGCACTGCGAGCTCATAAAATCCATAGTCAACTTCACACCGCTCGATCATACATTCTATGGCTAAGTTAATACCGCTCGCTCATATATTCAATGGCTAATTTTATACCGCTCGCACATAAATTCCATGGCCAAATTTACACCGATCGAACATAAATTCCATCGTCAACTTCACACCGCTCGAACATAAATTCCATAGCCAACTTCACACCGCTCGCTAATAAATTCCATGGCCAACTTCACACCGCTAGCTCATAAATTCCATGACCAACTTAGTACCACTCGCTCATGAAATCCATATCCAGCATCACACCGCTCGCTCATAAAATCCATGGCCAATTGCTCACACATCGCATTAAATTCCACAGCCAACTTCACAGCGCTCGCTCATAAATTCCATAGCTAATGTCTCACCGCTCGCTCATAAATTCAATAGCTAATTTCGCACCGCTCGCTCATAAATTCCATAGCCAACGTCGCACCGCTCGCTCATAAATTCCACGGCCAACTGCACACAGCTCGCTAGTAAATTCCATGGACAACTTCACACCTCTCGCTCATAAAATCCATGGCCCACTTCACACCGCTAGCTCATAAATTCCATGGCCAACTTAGTACCAATCGCTCATGAAATCCATTGCCAGCATCACACCGCTCGCTCATAAAATCCATGGCCAACTGCTCACAGATCGCTCATAAATTCCACAGCCAACATCACAGCCCTCGCTCATAAATACCATAGCTAATGTCGCACCGCTCGCTCATAAATTCCATAGCTAATTTCGCACCGCTCGCTCATAAATTCCACGGCCAACATCACACCGCTCGCTCATAAAATCCATGGCCGACTTCGCACCGCTCGCTCATAAAATCCATGGCCGACTGCACACAGCTCGCGAATAAATTCCACGGCCAACTTCACACCTCTCGCTCATAAAATTCATGGCCCACTTCGCACCGCTCGCTCATAAATTCCAAAGCCAGCTTCACACCGCTAGCTCATAAATTCCAAGGCCAACTATGCACTGCGCGCTCATAAAATCCATAGTCAACTTCACACCGCTCGATCATACATTCTATGGCTAAGTTAATACCCCTCGCTCATATATTCAATGGCTAATTTTATACCGCTCGCTCATAAATTCCATGGCCAAATTTACACCGATCGAACATAAATTCCATCGTCAACTGCACACCGCTCGAACATAAATTCCATAGCCAACTTCACACCGCTCGCTAATAAATTCCATGGCCAACTTCACACCGCTAGCTCAGAAATTCCAAGGCCAACTATGCACTGCGCGCTCATAAAATCCATAGCCAACTTCACACCGCTAGCTCATAAATTCCATGGCCAACTTCGTACTACTCGCTCATGAAATCCATAGCCAGCATCACACCGCTCGCTCATAAAATCCATGGCCAACTGCTCACAGATCGCTCATAAATTCCACAGCCAACTTCACAGCGCTCGCTCATAAATTCCATAGCTTATGTCGCACCGCTCGCTCATAAATTCCATAGCTAATTTCGCACCGCTCGCTCATAAATTCCATAGCTTATGTCGCACCGCTCGCTCATAAATTCCATAGCTAATTTCGCACCGCTCGCTCATAAATTCAATGGCTAATTTCACACCGCTTGCTCATAAATTCCATGGCCAACTTCACGCCACTCGCTCATAAATTCCTTGGGCAACTTCATACCGCTCGCTCATAAATTCCATAGCCAACGTCGCACCGTTCTCTCATAAATTCCATGGCCATCTTCAAACCGCTCGCTCATAAAATCCATGGCTAACTTCGCACCGCTCGCTCATAAATTCTAAAGCAAACTTTACACCGCTCGCTCATAAATTCCATGGCCAACTTCACACCGCTAGCTCATAAATTCCATGTCCAACCTAGTACCAATCGCTCATAAAATCCATTGCCAGCATCACAACGCTCGCTCATAAAATCCATGGCCAACTGCTCACAGATCGTTCATAAATTCCACAGCCAACTTCACAGCGCTCGCTCATAAATTCCATAGCTAATGTCGCACCGCTCGCTCATAAATTCAATAGCTAATTTCGCACCGCTCGCTCATAAATTCCATAGCTAATGTCGCACCGCTCGCTCATAAATTCAATAGCTAATTTTGCACCGCTCGCTCATAAATTCCACGGCCAACTTCGCACCGCTCGCTCATAAATTCCACGGCCAACTTCACACCGCTAGCTCATAAATTCCATGGCCAACTTAGTACCACTCGCTCATGAAATCCATATCCAGCATCACACCGCTCGCTCATAAAATCCATGGCCAATTGCTCACAGATCGCTTTAAATTCCACAGCCAACTTCACAGCGCTCGCCCATAAATTCCATAGCTAATGTCTCACCGCTCGCTCATAAATTCAATAGCTAATTTCGCACCGCTCGCTCATAAATTCCACGGCCAACTTCACACCGCTCGCTCATAAAATCCATGGCCGACTTCGCACCGCTCGCTCATAAATTCCATGGCCGACTTCACACCGCTCGCTCATAAATTCCATAGCCAACTTCACACCGATAGCTCATAAATTTCAAGGACAACTTCGCACCGCTCGCTCATAAATTCCATGGCCAAATTTACACCGATCGAACATAAATTCCATCGTCAACTTCACACCGCTCGAACATAAATTCCATAGCCAACTTCACACCAGTCGCTAATACATTCCATGGCCAACTTCACACCACTCGCTCATAAATTCCATGGCCAACTTCACACCGCTAGCTCATAAATTCCATGTCCAACCTAGTACCAATCGCTCATGAAATCCATTGCCAGCATCACAACGCTCGCTCATAAAATCCATGGCCAACTGCTCACAGATCGTTCATAAATTCCACAGCCAACTTCACAGCGCTCGCTCATAAATTCCATAGCTAATGTCGCACCGCTCGCTCATAAATTCAATAGCTAATTTCGCACCGCTCGCTCATAAATTCCATAGCTAATGTCGCACCGCTCGCTCATAAATTCCACGGCCAACTTCGCACCGCTCGCTCATAAATTCCACGGCCAACTGCACACAGCACGCTAATAAATTCCACGGCCAACTGCACACAGCTCGCTAGTAAATTCCATGGACAACTTCACACCTCTCGCTCATAAAATCCATGGCCCACTTCACACCGCTAGCTCATAAATTCCATGGCCAACTTAGTACCAATCGCTCATGAAATCCATTGCCAGCATCACACCGCTCGCTCATAAAATCCATGGCCAACTGCTCACAGATCGCTCATAAATTCCACAGCCAACATCACAGCCCTCGCTCATAAATACCATAGCTAATGTCGCACCGCTCGCTCATAAATTCCATAGCTAATTTCGCACCGCTCGCTCATAAATTCCACGGCCAACATCACACCGCTCGCTCATAAAATCCATGGCCGACTTCGCACCGCTCGCTCATAAAATCCATGGCCGACTGCACACAGCTCGCGAATAAATTCCACGGCCAACTTCACACCTCTCGCTCATAAATACCATAGCTAATGTCGCACCGCTCGCTCATAAATTCCATAGCTAATTTCGCACCGCTCGCTCATAAATTCCACGGCCAACATCACACCGCTCGCTCATAAAATCCATGGCCGACTTCGCACCGCTCGCTCATAAAATCCATGGCCGACTGCACACAGCTCGCGAATAAATTCCACGGCCAACTTCACACCTCTCGCTCATAAAATTCATGGCCCACTTCGCACCGCTCGCTCATAAATTCCAAAGCCAGCTTCACACCGCTAGCTCATAAATTCCAAGGCCAACTATGCACTGCGCGCTCATAAAATCCATAGTCAACTTCACACCGCTCGATCATACATTCTATGGCTAAGTTAATACCCCTCGCTCATATATTCAATGGCTAATTTTATACCGCTCGCTCATAAATTCCATGGCCAAATTTACACCGATCGAACATAAATTCCATCGTCAACTGCACACCGCTCGAACATAAATTCCATAGCCAACTTCACACCGCTCGCTAATAAATTCCATGGCCAACTTCACACCGCTAGCTCATAAATTCCATGGCCAACTTAGTACCACTCGCTCATGAAATCCATTGCCAGCATTACGACATTCGCTCATAAAATCCATGGCCAACTGCTCACAGATCGCTCATAAATTCCACAGCCAACTTCACAGCGCTCGCTCATAAATCCCATAGCTAATGTCGCACCGCTCGCTCATAAATTCAATAGCTAATTTCGCACCGCTCGCTCATAAATTCCATAGCTAATGTCGCACCGCTCGCTCATAAATTCAATAGCTAATTTCGCACCGCTCACTCATAAAATCCATGGCCAACTTCACACCGCTCGGTCATAAAATCCATGGCCAACTTCACACAACTCGCTCATAAATTCCTTAGGCAACTTCATACCGCTCGCTCGTAAATTCCAGAGCCAACTTCACACCGATAGCTCATAAATTCCATTGCTAATTTCGCACCGCTCGCTCATAAATTCCACGGCCAACTTCACACCGCTCGCTCATAAAATCCATGGCCAACTTCGCACCGCTCGCTCAAAAATTCCATAGCTAATTACGCACCGCTAGCTCATAAATTCCATGGCCAACTTAGTACCGCTCGCTCATAAAATCCATAGCCATTTTCTCACCGCTCGCTCATAATTTCCATGACCAACTTAATACCGCTCGCTCATAAATTCAAGGGCTAATTTCATACCGCACGCTCATAAATTCCATGGCCATCTTCACAACACTCGCTCATAAATTCCATGGGCAACTTCGCACATCTCGCTCATAAAATCCATAGCCAATTTCACACCGCTCGCTCAAAAATTCCATAGCTAATGTCGCACCGCTCGCTCATAAATTCCATAGCTAATTTCGCACCGCCCGCTCACAGATTCCATGTCGAACTTGACACCTCTTGGGCATCAATTCCATGGCCAACTTGACACCGCTCGTTCATAAATTCCATAGCTACTTTCGCACCGCTCGCTCAGAAATTCAATGGCTATTTTCACACCACTCGCTCATAAATTCCATGGGCAACTTCACACCGCTCGAACATAAATTCCATAGCCAACTTCACACCAGTCGCTAATACATTCCATGGACAACTTCACACCACTCGCTCATAAATTCCATGGCCAACTTAGTACCACTCGCTCATAAATTCCAGGGCCAACTTAGTACCACTCGCTCATAAATTCCAGAGCCAACTTCACACCGATAGCTCATAAATTCCATAGCTAATTTCGCACCGCTCGCTCATAAATTCCATGGCCAAATTTACACCGATCGAACATAAATTCCATCGTCAACTTCACACCGCTCGAACATAAATTGCATAGCCAACTTCACACCAGTCGCTAATACATTCCATGGCCAACTTCACACCACTCGCTCATAAATTCCATGGCCAACTTAGTACCACTCGCTCATAAATTCCATGGCCAACTTAGTAACACTCGCTCATAAATTCCACTGCCAACTTCACACCGCTCGCTCATAAGTTCCATAGCCAACGTCGCACCGCTCGCTCATAAATTCCATGGCCATCTTCAAACCGCTCGCTCATAATTTCCACGGCCAACTTCACACCGCTAGCTCATAAATTCCATGGCCAACCTAGTACCAATCGCTCATGAAATCCATTGCCAGCATCACAACATTCGCTCATAAAATCCATGGCCAACTGCTCACAGATCGCTCATAAATTCCACAGCTAACTTCACAGCGCCCGCTCATAAATTCCATAGCTAATGTCGCACCGCTCGCTCATAAATTCAATAGCTAATTTCGCACCGCTCGCTCATAAATTCCATAGCTAATGTCGCACCGCTCGCTTATAAATTCAATAGCTAATTTCGCACCGCTCGCTCAAAAAATCCACGGCCAACTTCACACCGCACGCTCATAAAATCCATGGCCGACTTCGCACCGCTCGCTCATAAAATCCATGGCCGACTTCACACCGCTCGCTCATAAAATCCATGGTTAACTTCGCACAGATCGCTCATAAATTCCACAGCCAACTTCACAGCGCTCGCTCATAAATTCCATAGCTTATGTCGCACCGCTCGCTCATAAATTCCATAGCTAATTTCGCACCGCTCGCTCATAAATTCCATAGCTTATGTCGCACCGCTCGCTCATAAATTCCATAGCTAATTTCGCACCGCTCGCTCATAAATTCAATGGCTAATTTCACACCGCTTGCTCATAAATTCCATGGCCAACTTCACGCCACTCGCTCATAAATTCCTTGGGCAACTTCATACCGCTCGCTCATAAATTCCATAGCCAACGTCGCACCGTTCTCTCATAAATTCCATGGCCATCTTCAAACCGCTCGCTCATAAAATCCATGGCTAACTTCGCACCGCTCGCTCATAAATTCTAAAGCAAACTTTACACCGCTCGCTCATAAATTCCATGGCCAACTTCACACCGCTAGCTCATAAATTCCATGTCCAACCTAGTACCAATCGCTCATAAAATCCATTGCCAGCATCACAACGCTCGCTCATAAAATCCATGGCCAACTGCTCACAGATCGTTCATAAATTCCACAGCCAACTTCACAGCGCTCGCTCATAAATTCCATAGCTAATGTCGCACCGCTCGCTCATAAATTCAATAGCTAATTTCGCACCGCTCGCTCATAAATTCCATAGCTAATGTCGCACCGCTCGCTCATAAATTCAATAGCTAATTTTGCACCGCTCGCTCATAAATTCCACGGCCAACTTCGCACCGCTCGCTCATAAATTCCACGGCGACTGCACACAGCTCGCTAATAAATTCCACGGCCAACTTCACACCTCTCGCTCATAAAATCCATGGCCCACTACGCACCGCTCGCTCATAAATTCCAAAGCCAGCTTCACACCGCTAGCTCATAAATTCCAAGGCCAACTATGCACTGCGCGCTCATAAAATCCATAGTCAACTTCACACCGCTCGATCATACATTCTATGGCTAAGTTAATACCCCTCGCTCATATATTCAATGGCTAATTTTATACCGCTCGCTCGTAAATTCCATGGCCAAATTTACACCGATCGAACATAAATTCCATCGTCAACTTCACACCGCTCGAACATAAATTCCATAGCCAACTTCACACCGCTCGCTAATAAATTCCATGGCCAACTTCACACCGCTAGCTCATAAATTCCATGGCCAACTCAGTACCACTCGCTCATGAAATCCATATCCAGCATCACACCGCTCGCTCATAAAATCCATGGCCAATTGCTCACAGATCGCTTTAAATTCCACAGCCAACTTCACAGCGCTCGCCCATAAATTCCATAGCTAATGTCTCACCGCTCGCTCATAAATTCAATAGCTAATTTCGCACCGCTCGCTCATAAATTCCACGGCCAACTTCACACCGCTCGCTCATAAAATCCATGGCCGACTTCGCACCGCTCGCTCATAAATTCCATGGCCGACTTCACACCGCTCGCTCATAAATTCCATAGCCAACTTCACACCGCTAGCTCATAAATTTCAAGGACAACTTCGCACCGCTCGCTCATAAATTCCATGGCCAAATTTACACCGATCGAACATAAATTCCATCGTCAACTTCACACCGCTCGAACATAAATTCCATAGCCAACTTCACACCAGTCGCTAATACATTCCATGGCCAACTTCACACCACTCGCTCATAAATTCCATGGCCAACTTCACACCGCTAGCTCATAAATTCCATGTCCAACCTAGTACCAATCGCTCATGAAATCCATTGCCAGCATCACAACGCTCGCTCATAAAATCCATGGCCAACTGCTCACAGATCGTTCATAAATTCCACAGCCAACTTCACAGCGCTCGCTCATAAATTCCATAGCTAATGTCGCACCGCTCGCTCATAAATTCAATAGCTAATTTCGCACCGCTCGCTCATAAATTCCATAGCTAATGTCGCACCGCTCGCTCATAAATTCAATAGCTAATTTTGCACCGCTCGCTCATAAATTCCACGGCCAACTTCGCACCGCTCGCTCATAAATTCCACGGACAACTGCACACAGCTCGCTAATAAATTCCACGGCCAACTTCACACCTCTCGCTCATAAAATCCATGGCCCACTACGCACCGCTCGCTCATAAACTCCAAAGCCAGCTTCACACCGCTAGCTCATAAATTCCAAGGCCAACTATGCACTGCGAGCTCATAAAATCCATAGTCAACTTCACACCGCTCGATCATACATTCTATGGCTAAGTTAATACCGCTCGCTCATATATTCAATGGCTAATTTTATACCGCTCGCACATAAATTCCATGGCCAAATTTACACCGATCGAACATAAATTCCATCGTCAACTTCACACCGCTCGAACATAAATTCCATAGCCAACTTCACACCGCTCGCTAATAAATTCCATGGCCAACTTCACACCGCTAGCTCATAAATTCCATGACCAACTTAGTACCACTCGCTCATGAAATCCATATCCAGCATCACACCGCTCGCTCATAAAATCCATGGCCAATTGCTCACACATCGCATTAAATTCCACAGCCAACTTCACAGCGCTCGCTCATAAATTCCATAGCTAATGTCTCACCGCTCGCTCATAAATTCAATAGCTAATTTCGCACCGCTCGCTCATAAATTCCATAGCCAACGTCGCACCGCTCGCTCATAAATTCCACGGCCAACTGCACACAGCTCGCTAGTAAATTCCATGGACAACTTCACACCTCTCGCTCATAAAATCCATGGCCCACTTCACACCGCTAGCTCATAAATTCCATGGCCAACTTAGTACCAATCGCTCATGAAATCCATTGCCAGCATCACACCGCTCGCTCATAAAATCCATGGCCAACTGCTCACAGATCGCTCATAAATTCCACAGCCAACATCACAGCCCTCGCTCATAAATACCATAGCTAATGTCGCACCGCTCGCTCATAAATTCCATAGCTAATTTCGCACCGCTCGCTCATAAATTCCACGGCCAACATCACACCGCTCGCTCATAAAAACCATGGCCGACTTCGCACCGCTCGCTCATAAAATCCATGGCCGACTGCACACAGCTCGCGAATAAATTCCACGGCCAACTTCACACCTCTCGCTCATAAAATTCATGGCCCACTTCGCACCGCTCGCTCATAAATTCCAAAGCCAGCTTCACACCGCTAGCTCATAAATTCCAAGGCCAACTATGCACTGCGCGCTCATAAAATCCATAGTCAACTTCACACCGCTCGATCATACATTCTATGGCTAAGTTAATACCCCTCGCTCATATATTCAATGGCTAATTTTATACCGCTCGCTCATAAATTCCATGGCCAAATTTACACCGATCGAACATAAATTCCATCGTCAACTGCACACCGCTAGCTCATAAATTCCATGACCAACTTAGTACCACTCGCTCATGAAATCCATATCCAGCATCACACCGCTCGCTCATAAAATCCATGGCCAATTGCTCACACATCGCATTAAATTCCACAGCCAACTTCACAGCGCTCGCTCATAAATTCCATAGCTAATGTCTCACCGCTCGCTCATAAATTCAATAGCTAATTTCGCACCGCTCGCTCATAAATTCCATAGCCAACGTCGCACCGCTCGCTCATAAATTCCACGGCCAACTGCACACAGCTCGCTAGTAAATTCCATGGACAACTTCACACCTCTCGCTCATAAAATCCATGGCCCACTTCACACCGCTAGCTCATAAATTCCATGGCCAACTTAGTACCAATCGCTCATGAAATCCATTGCCAGCATCACACCGCTCGCTCATAAAATCCATGGCCAACTGCTCACAGATCGCTCATAAATTCCACAGCCAACATCACAGCCCTCGCTCATAAATACCATAGCTAATGTCGCACCGCTCGCTCATAAATTCCATAGCTAATTTCGCACCGCTCGCTCATAAATTCCACGGCGAACATCACACCGCTCGCTCATAAAAACCATGGCCGACTTCGCACCGCTCGCTCATAAAATCCATGGCCGACTGCACACAGCTCGCGAATAAATTCCACGGCCAACTTCACACCTCTCGCTCATAAAATTCATGGCCCACTTCGCACCGCTCGCTCATAAATTCCAAAGCCAGCTTCACACCGCTAGCTCATAAATTCCAAGGCCAACTATGCACTGCGCGCTCATAAAATCCATAGTCAACTTCACACCGCTCGATCATACATTCTATGGCTAAGTTAATACCCCTCGCTCATATATTCAATGGCTAATTTTATACCGCTCGCTCATAAATTCCATGGCCAAATTTACACCGATCGAACATAAATTCCATCGTCAACTGCACACCGCTCGAACATAAATTCCATAGCCAACTTCACACCGCTCGCTAATAAATTCCATGGCCAACTTCACACCGCTAGCTCATAAATTCCATGGCCAACTTCGTACTACTCGCTCATGAAATCCATAGCCAGCATCACACCGCTCGCTCATAAAATCCATGGCCAACTGCTCACAGATCGCTCATAAATTCCACAGCCAACTTCACAGCGCTCGCTCATAAATTCCATAGCTTATGTCGCACCGCTCGCTCATAAATTCCATAGCTAATTTCGCACCGCTCGCTCATAAATTCAATGGCTAATTTCACACCGCTTGCTCATAAATTCCATGGCCAACTTCACGCCACTCGCTCATAAATTCCTTGGGCAACTTCATACCGCTCGCTCATAAATTCCATAGCCAACGTCGCACCGTTCTCTCATAAATTCCATGGCCATCTTCAAACCGCTCGCTCATAAAATCCATGGCTAACTTCGCACCGCTCGCTCATAAATTCTAAAGCAAACTTTACACCGCTCGCTCATAAATTCCATGGCCAACTTCACACCGCTAGCTCATAAATTCCATGTCCAACCTAGTACCAATCGCTCATAAAATCCATTGCCAGCATCACAACGCTCGCTCATAAAATCCATGGCCAACTGCTCACAGATCGTTCATAAATTCCACAGCCAACTTCACAGCGCTCGCTCATAAATTCCATAGCTAATGTCGCACCGCTCGCTCATAAATTCAATAGCTAATTTCGCACCGCTCGCTCATAAATTCCATAGCTAATGTCGCACCGCTCGCTCATAAATTCAATAGCTAATTTTGCACCGCTCGCTCATAAATTCCACGGCCAACTTCGCACCGCTCGCTCATAAATTCCACGGCCAACTGCACACAGCTCGCTAATAAATTCCACGGCCAACTTCACACCTCTCGCTCATAAAATCCATGGCCCACTACGCACCGCTCGCTCATAAATTCCAAAGCCAGCTTCACACCGCTAGCTCATAAATTCCAAGGCCAACTATGCACTGCGCGCTCATAAAATCCATAGTCAACTTCACACCGCTCGATCATACATTCTATGGCTAAGTTAATACCCCTCGCTCATATATTCAATGGCTAATTTTATACCGCTCGCTCGTAAATTCCATGGCCAAATTTACACCGATCGAACATAAATTCCATCGTCAACTTCACACCGCTCGAACATAAATTCCATAGCCAACTTCACACCGCTCGCTAATAAATTCCATGGCCAACTTCACACCGCTAGCTCATAAATTCCATGGCCAACTTAGTACCACTCGCTCATGAAATCCATATCCAGCATCACACCGCTCGCTCATAAAATCCATGGCCAATTGCTCACAGATCGCTTTAAATTCCACAGCCAACTTCACAGCGCTCGCCCATAAATTCCATAGCTAATGTCTCACCGCTCGCTCATAAATTCAATAGCTAATTTCGCACCGCTCGCTCATAAATTCCACGGCCAACTTCACACCGCTCGCTCATAAAATCCATGGCCGACTTCGCACCGCTCGCTCATAAATTCCATGGCCGACTTCACACCGCTCGCTCATAAATTCCATAGCCAACTTCACACCGCTAGCTCATAAATTTCAAGGACAACTTCGCACCGCTCGCTCATAAATTCCATGGCCAAATTTACACCGATCGAACATAAATTCCATCGTCAACTTCACACCGCTCGAACATAAATTCCATAGCCAACTTCACACCAGTCGCTAATACATTCCATGGCCAACTTCACACCACTCGCTCATAAATTCCATGGCCAACTTCACACCGCTAGCTCATAAATTCCATGTCCAACCTAGTACCAATCGCTCATGAAATCCATTGCCAGCATCACAACGCTCGCTCATAAAATCCATGGCCAACTGCTCACAGATCGTTCATAAATTCCACAGCCAACTTCACAGCGCTCGCTCATAAATTCCATAGCTAATGTCGCACCGCTCGCTCATAAATTCAATAGCTAATTTTGCACCGCTCGCTCATAAATTCCACGGCCAACTTCGCACCGCTCGCTCATAAATTCCACGGACAACTGCACACAGCTCGCTAATAAATTCCACGGCCAATTTCACACCTCTCGCTCATAAAATCCATGGCCCACTACGCACCGCTCGCTCATAAACTCCAAAGCCAGCTTCACACCGCTAGCTCATAAATTCCAAGGCCAACTATGCACTGCGAGCTCATAAAATCCATAGTCAACTTCACACCGCTCGATCATACATTCTATGGCTAAGTTAATACCGCTCGCTCATATATTCAATGGCTAATTTTATACCGCTCGCACATAAATTCCATGGCCAAATTTACACCGATCGAACATAAATTCCATCGTCAACTTCACACCGCTCGAACATAAATTCCATAGCCAACTTCACACCGCTCGCTAATAAATTCCATGGCCAACTTCACACCGCTAGCTCATAAATTCCATGACCAACTTAGTACCACTCGCTCATGAAATCCATATCCAGCATCACACCGCTCGCTCATAAAATCCATGGCCAATTGCTCACAGATCGCACTAAATTCCACAGCCAACTTCACAGCGCTCGCTCATAAATTCCATAGCTAATGTCTCACCGCTCGCTCATAAATTCAATAGCTAATTTCGCACCGCTCGCTCATAAATTCCACGGCCAACTTCACACCGCTCGCTCATAAAATCCATGGCCGACTTCGCACCGCTCGCTCATAAAATCCATGGCCGACTTCACACCGCTCGCTAATAAATTCCATAGCCAACGTCGCACCGCTCGCTCATAAATTCCACGGCCAACTGCACACAGCTCGCTAGTAAATTCCATGGACAACTTCACACCTCTCGCTCATAAAATCCATGGCCCACTTCACACCGCTAGCTCATAAATTCCATGGCCAACTTAGTACCAATCGCTCATGAAATCCATTGCCAGCATCACACCGCTCGCTCATAAAATCCATGGCCAACTGCTCACAGATCGCTCATAAATTCCACAGCCAACATCACAGCCCTCGCTCATAAATACCATAGCTAATGTCGCACCGCTCGCTCATAAATTCCATAGCTAATTTCGCACCGCTCGCTCATAAATTCCACGGCCAACTTCACACCGCTCGCTCATAAAATCCATGGCCAACTTCGCACCGCTCGCTCAAAAATTCCATAGCTAATTACGCACCGCTAGCTCATAAATTCCATGGCCAACTTAGTACCGCTCGCTCATAAAATCCATAGCCATTTTCTCACCGCTCGCTCATAATTTCCATGACCAACTTAATACCGCTCGCTCATAAATTCAAGGGCTAATTTCATACCGCACGCTCATAAATTCCATGGCCATCTTCACACCACTCGCTCATAAATTCCATGGGCAACTTCGCACATCTCGCTCATAAAATCCATAGCCAATTTCACACCGCTCGCTCAAAAATTCCATAGCTAATGTCGCACCGCTCGCTCATAAATTCCATAGCTAATTTCGCACCGCTCGCTCACAGATTCCATGTCGAACTTGACACCTCTTGGGCATCAATTCCATGGCCAACTTGACACCGCTCGTTCATAAATTCCATAGCTACTTTCGCACCGCTCGCTCAGAAATTCAATGGCTATTTTCACACCACTCGCTCATAAATTCCATGGGCAACTTCACACCGCTCGAACATAAATTCCATAGCCAACTTCACACCAGTCGCTAATACATTCCATGGCCAACTTCACACCACTCGCTCATAAATTCCATGGCCAACTTAGTACCACTCGCTCATAAATTCCAGGGCCAACTTAGTACCACTCGCTCATAAATTCCAGAGCCAACTTCACACCGATAGCTCATAAATTCCATAGCTAATTTCGCACCGCTCGCTCATAAATTCCACGGCCAACTTCACACCGCTCGCTCATAAAATCCATGGCCGACTTCGCACCGCTCGCTCATAAAATCCATGGCCGACTTCACACCGCTCGCTCATAAATTCCATAGCCAACTTCACACCGCTAGCTCATAAATTCCATGGCCAACCTAGTACCAATCGCTCATGAAATCCATTGCCAGCATCACAACATTCGCTCATAAAATCCATGGCCAACTGCTCACAGATCGCTCATAAATTCCACAGCTAACTTCACAGCGCTCGCTCATAAATTCCATAGCTAATGCCGCACCGCTCGCTCATAAATTCAATAGTTAATTTCGCACCGCTCGCTCATAAATTCCATAGCTAATGTCGCACCGCTCGCTTATAAATTCAATAGCTAATTTCGCACCGCTCGCTCATAAAATCCACGGCCAACTTCACACAGCACGCTCATAAAATCCATGGCCGACTTCGCACCGCTCGCTCATAAAATCCATGGCCGACTTCACACCGCTCGCTCATAAAATCCATGGCCGACTTCGCACCGCTCGCTCATAAAATCCATGGCCGACTTCACACCGCTCGCTCATAAATTCCATAGTCAACTTCACACCGCTAGCTCATAAATTTCAAGGCCAACTTCGCACCGCTCGCTCATAAATTCCATGGCCAAATTTACACCGATCGAACATAAATTCCATCGTCAACTTCACACCGCTCGAACATAAATTGCATAGCCAACTTCACACCAGTCGCTAATACATTCCATGGCCAACTTCACACCACTCGCTCATAAATTCCATGGCCAACTTAGTACCACTCGCTCATAAATTCCATGGCCAACTTAGTAACACTCGCTCATAAATTCCACGGCCAACTTCACACCGCTCGCTCATAAGTTCCATAGCCAACGTCGCACCGCTCGCTCATAAATTCCATGGCCATCTTCAAACCGCTCGCTCATAATTTCCACGGCCAACTTCACACCGCTAGCTCATAAATTCCATGGCCAACCTAGTACCAATCGCTCATGAAATCCATTGCCAGCATCACAACATTCGCTCATAAAATCCATGGCCAACTGCTCACAGATCGCTCATAAATTCCACAGCTAACTTCACAGCGCTCGCTCATAAATTCCATAGCTAATGTCGCACCGCTCGCTCATAAATTCAATAGTTAATTTCGCACCGCTCGCTCATAAATTCCATAGCTAATGTCGCACCGCTCGCTTATAAATTCAATAGCTAATTTCGCACCGCTCGCTCATAAAATCCACGGCCAACTTCACACAGCACGCTCATAAAATCCATGGCCGACTTCGCACCGCTCGCTCATAAAATCCATGGCCGACTTCACACCGCTCGCTCATAAAATCCATGGTTAACTTCGCATTGCTCGCTCATAAATTCCATAGCCAACTTCACACCGCTAGCTCATAAATTCCAAGGCCAACTTCGCACCGCTCGCTCATAAATTCCATGGCCAAATTTACACCGATCGAACATAAATTCCATCGTCAACTTCACACCGCTCGACCATAAATTCCATAGCCAACTTCACACCAGTCGCTAATACATTCCATGGCCAACTTCACACCAGTCGCTCATAAATTCCATGGCCAACTTATTACCACTCGCTCATAAATTCCATGGCCATCTTCACACCACTCGCTCATAAATTCCATGGGCAACTTCGCACATCTCGCTCATAAAATCCATAGCCAATTTCACACCGCTCGCTCAAAAATTCCATAGCTAATGTCGCACCGCTCGCTCATAAATTCCATAGCTAATTTCGCACCGCTCGCTCACAGATTCCATGTCGAACTTGACACCTCTTGGGCATCAATTCCATGGCCAACTTGACACCGCTCGTTCATAAATTCCATAGCTACTTTCGCACCGCTCGCTCAGAAATTCAATGGCTATTTTCACACCACTCGCTCATAAATTCCATGGGCAACTTCACACCGCTCGAACATAAATTCCATAGCCAACTTCACACCAGTCGCTAATACATTCCATGGCCAACTTCACACCACTCGCTCATAAATTCCATGGCCAACTTAGTACCACTCGCTCATAAATTCCAGGGCCAACTTAGTACCACTCGCTCATAAATTCCAGAGCCAACTTCACACCGATAGCTCATAAATTCCATAGCTAATTTCGCACCGCTCGCTCATAAATTCCACGGCCAACTTCACACCGCTCGCTCATAAAATCCATGGCCGACTTCGCACCGCTCGCTCATAAAATCCATGGCCGACTTCACACCGCTCGCTCATAAATTCCATAGCCAACTTCACACCGCTAGCTCATAAATTCCATGGCCAACCTAGTACCAATCGCTCATGAAATCCATTGCCAGCATCACAACATTCGCTCATAAATTCCATAGCCAACTTCACACCGCTAGCTCATAAATTCCATGGCCAACCTAGTACCAATCGCTCATGAAATCCATTGCCAGCATCACAACATTCGCTCATAAAATCCATGGCCAACTGCTCACAGATCGCTCATAAATTCAATAGCTAATTTCGCACCGCTCGCTCATAAAATCCACGGCCAACTTCACACAGCACGCTCATAAAATCCATGGCCGACTTCGCACCGCTCGCTCATAAAATCCATGGCCGACTTCACACCGCTCGCTCATAAAATCCATGGCCGACTTCGCACCGCTCGCTCATAAAATCCATGGCCGACTTCACACCGCTCGCTCATAAATTCCATAGTCAACTTCACACCGCTAGCTCATAAATTTCAAGGCCAACTTCGCACCGCTCGCTCATAAATTCCATGGCCAAATTTACACCGATCGAACATAAATTCCATCGTCAACTTCACACCGCTCGAACATAAATTGCATAGCCAACTTCACACCAGTCGCTAATACATTCCATGGCCAACTTCACACCACTCGCTCATAAATTCCATGGCCAACTTAGTACCACTCGCTCATAAATTCCATGGCCAACTTAGTAACACTCGCTCATAAATTCCACGGCCAACTTCACACCGCTCGCTCATAAGTTCCATAGCCAACGTCGCACCGCTCGCTCATAAATTCCATGGCCATCTTCAAACCGCTCGCTCATAATTTCCACGGCCAACTTCACACCGCTAGCTCATAAATTCCATGGCCAACCTAGTACCAATCGCTCATGAAATCCATTGCCAGCATCACAACATTCGCTCATAAAATCCATGGCCAACTGCTCACAGATCGCTCATAAATTCCACAGCTAACTTCACAGCGCTCGCTCATAAATTCCATAGCTAATGTCGCACCGCTCGCTCATAAATTCAATAGTTAATTTCGCACCGCTCGCTCATAAATTCCATAGCTAATGTCGCACCGCTCGCTTATAAATTCAATAGCTAATTTCGCACCGCTCGCTCATAAAATCCACGGCCAACTTCACACAGCACGCTCATAAAATCCATGGCCGACTTCGCACCGCTCGCTCATAAAATCCATGGCCGACTTCACACCGCTCGCTCATAAAATCCATGGTTAACTTCGCATTGCTCGCTCATAAATTCCATAGCCAACTTCACACCGCTAGCTCATAAATTCCAAGGCCAACTTCGCACCGCTCGCTCATAAATTCCATGGCCAAATTTACACCGATCGAACATAAATTCCATCGTCAACTTCACACCGCTCGACCATAAATTCCATAGCCAACTTCACACCAGTCGCTAATACATTCCATGGCCAACTTCACACCAGTCGCTCATAAATTCCATGGCCAACTTATTACCACTCGCTCATAAATTCCATGGCCATCTTCACACCACTCGCTCATAAATTCCATGGGCAACTTCGCACATCTCGCTCATAAAATCCATAGCCAATTTCACACCGCTCGCTCAAAAATTCCATAGCTAATGTCGCACCGCTCGCTCATAAATTCCATAGCTAATTTCGCACCGCTCGCTCACAGATTCCATGTCGAACTTGACACCTCTTGGGCATCAATTCCATGGCCAACTTGACACCGCTCGTTCATAAATTCCATAGCTACTTTCGCACCGCTCGCTCAGAAATTCAATGGCTATTTTCACACCACTCGCTCATAAATTCCATGGGCAACTTCACACCGCTCGAACATAAATTCCATAGCCAACTTCACACCAGTCGCTAATACATTCCATGGCCAACTTCACACCACTCGCTCATAAATTCCATGGCCAACTTAGTACCACTCGCTCATAAATTCCAGGGCCAACTTAGTACCACTCGCTCATAAATTCCAGAGCCAACTTCACACCGATAGCTCATAAATTCCATAGCTAATTTCGCACCGCTCGCTCATAAATTCCACGGCCAACTTCACACCGCTCGCTCATAAAATCCATGGCCGACTTCGCACCGCTCGCTCATAAAATCCATGGCCGACTTCACACCGCTCGCTCATAAATTCCATAGCCAACTTCACACCGCTAGCTCATAAATTCCATGGCCAACCTAGTACCAATCGCTCATGAAATCCATTGCCAGCATCACAACATTCGCTCATAAATTCCATAGCCAACTTCACACCGCTAGCTCATAAATTCCATGGCCAACCTAGTACCAATCGCTCATGAAATCCATTGCCAGCATCACAACATTCGCTCATAAAATCCATGGCCAACTGCTCACAGATCGCTCATAAATTCAATAGCTAATTTCGCACCGCTCGCTCATAAAATCCACGGCCAACTTCACACAGCACGCTCATAAAATCCATGGCCGACTTCGCACCGCTCGCTCATAAAATCCATGGCCGACTTCACACCGCTCGCTCATAAAATCCATGGCCGACTTCGCACCGCTCGCTCATAAAATCCATGGCCGACTTCACACCGCTCGCTCATAAATTCCATAGTCAACTTCACACCGCTAGCTCATAAATTTCAAGGCCAACTTCGCACCGCTCGCTCATAAATTCCATGGCCAAATTTACACCGATCGAACATAAATTCCATCGTCAACTTCACACCGCTCGAACATAAATTGCATAGCCAACTTCACACCAGTCGCTAATACATTCCATGGCCAACTTCACACCACTCGCTCATAAATTCCATGGCCAACTTAGTACCACTCGCTCATAAATTCCATGGCCAACTTAGTAACACTCGCTCATAAATTCCACGGCCAACTTCACACCGCTCGCTCATAAGTTCCATAGCCAACGTCGCACCGCTCGCTCATAAATTCCATGGCCATCTTCAAACCGCTCGCTCATAATTTCCACGGCCAACTTCACACCGCTAGCTCATAAATTCCATGGCCAACCTAGTACCAATCGCTCATGAAATCCATTGCCAGCATCACAACATTCGCTCATAAAATCCATGGCCAACTGCTCACAGATCGCTCATAAATTCCACAGCTAACTTCACAGCGCTCGCTCATAAATTCCATAGCTAATGTCGCACCGCTCGCTCATAAATTCAATAGTTAATTTCGCACCGCTCGCTCATAAATTCCATAGCTAATGTCGCACCGCTCGCTTATAAATTCAATAGCTAATTTCGCACCGCTCGCTCATAAAATCCACGGCCAACTTCACACAGCACGCTCATAAAATCCATGGCCGACTTCGCACCGCTCGCTCATAAAATCCATGGCCGACTTCACACCGCTCGCTCATAAAATCCATGGTTAACTTCGCATTGCTCGCTCATAAATTCCATAGCCAACTTCACACCGCTAGCTCATAAATTCCAAGGCCAACTTCGCACCGCTCGCTCATAAATTCCATGGCCAAATTTACACCGATCGAACATAAATTCCATCGTCAACTTCACACCGCTCGACCATAAATTCCATAGCCAACTTCACACCAGTCGCTAATACATTCCATGGCCAACTTCACACCAGTCGCTCATAAATTCCATGGCCAACTTATTACCACTCGCTCATAAATTCCATGGCCAACTTAGTACCACTCGCTCATTAATTTCAGAGCCAACTTCACACCGATAGCTCATAAATTCCACAGCTAATTTCGCACCGCTCGCTCATAAATTCCACGGCCAAATTCACACCGCTCTCTCATAAATTCCATGGCCATCTTCAAACCGCTCGCTCATAAAATCCATGGCTAACTTCGCACCGCTCGCTCATAAATTCTAAAGCAAACTTTACACCGCTCGCTCATAAATTCCATGGCCAACTTCACACCGCTAGCTCATAAATTCCATGGCCAACCTAGTACCAATCGCTCATGAAATCCATTGCCAGCATCACAACGCTCGCTCATAAAATCCATGGCCAACTGCTCACAGATCGTTCATAAATTCCACAGCCAACTTCACAGCGCTCGCTCATAAATTCCATAGCTAATGTCGCACCGCTCGCTCATAAATTCAATAGCTAATTTCGCACCGCTCGCTCATAAATTCCATAGCTAATGTCGCACCGCTCGCTCATAAATTCAATAGCTAATTTCGCACCGCTCGCTCATACATTCCATGGCCAACTTCACACCACTCGCTCATAAATTCCATGGCCAACTTAGTACCATTCGCTCATAAATTCCATGGCCAACTTAGTACCACTCGCTCATAAATTCCAGAGCCAACTTCACACCGATAGCTCATAAATTCCATAGTTAATTTCGCACCGCTCGCTCATAAATTCCATAGCTTATGTCGCACCGCTCGCTCATAAATTCCATAGCTAATTTCGCACCGCTCGCTCATAAATTCAATCGCTAATTTCACACCGCTTGCTCATAAATTCCATGGCCAACTTCACGCCACTCGCTCATAAATTCCTTGGGCAACTTCATACCGCTCGCTCATAAATTCCATAGCCAACGTCGCACCGTTCTCTCATAAATTCCATGGCCATCTTCAAACCGCTCGCTCATAAAATCCATGGCTAACTTCGCACCGCTCGCTCATAAATTCTAAAGCAAACTTTACACCGCTCGCTCATAAATTCCATGGCCAACTTCACACCGCTAGCTCATAAATTCCATAGCCAACTTCACACCGCTAGCTCATAAATTTCAAGGACAACTTCGCACCGCTCGCTCATAAATTCCATGGCCAAATTTACACCGATCGAACATAAATTCCATCGTCAACTTCACACCGCTCGAACATAAATTCCATAGCCAACTTCACACCAGTCGCTAATACATTCCATGGCCAACTTCACACCACTCGCTCATAAATTCCATGGCCAACTTCACACCGCTAGCTCATAAATTCCATGTCCAACCTAGTACCAATCGCTCATGAAATCCATTGCCAGCATCACAACGCTCGCTCATAAAATCCATGGCCAACTGCTCACAGATCGCTCATAAATTCCACAGCTAACTTCACAGCGCTCGCTCATAAATTCCATAGCTAATGTCGCACCGCTCGCTCATAAATTCAATAGTTAATTTCGCACCGCTCGCTCATAAATTCCATAGCTAATGTCGCACCGCTCGCTTATAAATTCAATAGCTAATTTCGCACCGCTCGCTCATAAAATCCACGGCCAACTTCACACAGCACGCTCATAAAATCCATGGCCGACTTCGCACCGCTCGCTCATAAAATCCATGGCCGACTTCACACCGCTCGCTCATAAAATCCATGGCCGACTTAGCACCGCTCGCTCATAAAATCCATGGCCGACTTCACACCGCTCGCTCATAAATTCCATAGTCAACTTCACACCGCTAGCTCATAAATTTCAAGGCCAACTTCGCACCGCTCGCTCATAAATTCCATGGCCAAATTTACACCGATCGAACATAAATTCCATCGTCAACTTCACACCGCTCGAACATAAATTGCATAGCCAACTTCACACCAGTCGCTAATACATTCCATGGCCAACTTCACACCACTCGCTCATAAATTCCATGGCCAACTTAGTACCACTCGCTCATAAATTCCATGGCCAACTTAGTAACACTCGCTCATAAATTCCACGGCCAACTTCACACCGCTCGCTCATAAGTTCCATAGCCAACGTCGCACCGCTCGCTCATAAATTCCATGGCCATCTTCAAACCGCTCGCTCATAATTTCCACGGCCAACTTCACACCGCTAGCTCATAAATTCCATGGCCAACCTAGTACCAATCGCTCATGAAATCCATTGCCAGCATCACAACATTCGCTCATAAAATCCATGGCCAACTGCTCACAGATCGCTCATAAATTCCACAGCTAACTTCACAGCGCTCGCTCATAAATTCCATAGCTAATGTCGCACCGCTCGCTCATAAATTCAATAGTTAATTTCGCACCGCTCGCTCATAAATTCCATAGCTAATGTCGCACCGCTCGCTTATAAATTCAATAGCTAATTTCGCACCGCTCGCTCATAAAATCCACGGCCAACTTCACACAGCACGCTCATAAAATCCATGGCCGACTTCGCACCGCTCGCTCATAAAATCCATGGCCGACTTCACACCGCTCGCTCATAAAATCCATGGTTAACTTCGCATTGCTCGCTCATAAATTCCATAGCCAACTTCACACCGCTAGCTCATAAATTCCAAGGCCAACTTCGCACCGCTCGCTCATAAATTCCATGGCCAAATTTACACCGATCGAACATAAATTCCATCGTCAACTTCACACCGCTCGACCATAAATTCCATAGCCAACTTCACACCAGTCGCTAATACATTCCATGGCCAACTTCACACCAGTCGCTCATAAATTCCATGGCCAACTTATTACCACTCGCTCATAAATTCCATGGCCATCTTCACACCACTCGCTCATAAATTCCATGGGCAACTTCGCACATCTCGCTCATAAAATCCATAGCCAATTTCACACCGCTCGCTCAAAAATTCCATAGCTAATGTCGCACCGCTCGCTCATAAATTCCATAGCTAATTTCGCACCGCCCGCTCACAGATTCCATGTCGAACTTGACACCTCTTGGGCATCAATTCCATGGCCAACTTGACACCGCTCGTTCATAAATTCCATAGCTACTTTCGCACCGCTCGCTCAGAAATTCAATGGCTATTTTCACACCACTCGCTCATAAATTCCATGGGCAACTTCACACCGCTCGAACATAAATTCCATAGCCAACTTCACACCAGTCGCTAATACATTCCATGGACAACTTCACACCACTCGCTCATAAATTCCATGGCCAACTTAGTACCACTCGCTCATAAATTCCAGGGCCAACTTAGTACCACTCGCTCATAAATTCCAGAGCCAACTTCACACCGATAGCTCATAAATTCCATAGCTAATTTCGCACCGCTCGCTCATAAATTCCATGGCCAAATTTACACCGATCGAACATAAATTCCATCGTCAACTTCACACCGCTCGAACATAAATTGCATAGCCAACTTCACACCAGTCGCTAATACATTCCATGGCCAACTTCACACCACTCGCTCATAAATTCCATGGCCAACTTAGTACCACTCGCTCATAAATTCCATGGCCAACTTAGTAACACTCGCTCATAAATTCCACTGCCAACTTCACACCGCTCGCTCATAAGTTCCATAGCCAACGTCGCACCGCTCGCTCATAAATTCCATGGCCATCTCAAACCGCTCGCTCATAATTTCCACGGCCAACTTCACACCGCTAGCTCATAAATTCCATGGCCAACCTAGTACCAATCGCTCATGAAATCCATTGCCAGCATCACAACATTCGCTCATAAAATCCATGGCCAACTGCTCACAGATCGCTCATAAATTCCACAGCTAACTTCACAGCGCCCGCTCATAAATTCCATAGCTAATGTCGCACCGCTCGCTCATAAATTCAATAGCTAATTTCGCACCGCTCGCTCATAAATTCCATAGCTAATGTCGCACCGCTCGCTTATAAATTCAATAGCTAATTTCGCACCGCTCGCTCAAAAAATCCACGGCCAACTTCACACCGCACGCTCATAAAATCCATGGCCGACTTCGCACCGCTCGCTCATAAATTCCATAGCTAATTTCGCACCGCTCGCTCATAAATTCCATAGCTTATGTCGCACCGCTCGCTCATAAATTCCATAGCTAATTTCGCACCGCTCGCTCATAAATTCAATGGCTAATTTCACACCGCTTGCTCATAAATTCCATGGCCAACTTCACGCCACTCGCTCATAAATTCCTTGGGCAACTTCATACCGCTCGCTCATAAATTCCATAGCCAACGTCGCACCGTTCTCTCATAAATTCCATGGCCATCTTCAAACCGCTCGCTCATAAAATCCATGGCTAACTTCGCACCGCTCGCTCATAAATTCTAAAGCAAACTTTACACCGCTCGCTCATAAATTCCATGGCCAACTTCACACCGCTAGCTCATAAATTCCATGTCCAACCTAGTACCAATCGCTCATAAAATCCATTGCCAGCATCACAACGCTCGCTCATAAAATCCATGGCCAACTGCTCACAGATCGTTCATAAATTCCACAGCCAACTTCACAGCGCTCGCTCATAAATTCCATAGCTAATGTCGCACCGCTCGCTCATAAATTCAATAGCTAATTTCGCACCGCTCGCTCATAAATTCCATAGCTAATGTCGCACCGCTCGCTCATAAATTCAATAGCTAATTTTGCACCGCTCGCTCATAAATTCCACGGCCAACTTCGCACCGCTCGCTCATAAATTCCACGGCCAACTGCACACAGCTCGCTAATAAATTCCACGGCCAACTTCACACCTCTCGCTCATAAAATCCATGGCCCACTACGCACCGCTCGCTCATAAATTCCAAAGCCAGCTTCACACCGCTAGCTCATAAATTCCAAGGCCAACTATGCACTGCGCGCTCATAAAATCCATAGTCAACTTCACACCGCTCGATCATACATTCTATGGCTAAGTTAATACCCCTCGCTCATATATTCAATGGCTAATTTTATACCGCTCGCTCGTAAATTCCATGGCCAAATTTACACCGATCGAACATAAATTCCATCGTCAACTTCACACCGCTCGAACATAAATTCCATAGCCAACTTCACACCGCTCGCTAATAAATTCCATGGCCAACTTCACACCGCTAGCTCATAAATTCCATGGCCAACTCAGTACCACTCGCTCATGAAATCCATATCCAGCATCACACCGCTCGCTCATAAAATCCATGGCCAATTGCTCACAGATCGCTTTAAATTCCACAGCCAACTTCACAGCGCTCGCCCATAAATTCCATAGCTAATGTCTCACCGCTCGCTCATAAATTCAATAGCTAATTTCGCACCGCTCGCTCATAAATTCCACGGCCAACTTCACACCGCTCGCTCATAAAATCCATGGCCGACTTCGCACCGCTCGCTCATAAATTCCATGGCCGACTTCACACCGCTCGCTCATAAATTCCATAGCCAACTTCACACCGCTAGCTCATAAATTTCAAGGACAACTTCGCACCGCTCGCTCATAAATTCCATGGCCAAATTTACACCGATCGAACATAAATTCCATCGTCAACTTCACACCGCTCGAACATAAATTCCATAGCCAACTTCACACCAGTCGCTAATACATTCCATGGCCAACTTCACACCACTCGCTCATAAATTCCATGGCCAACTTCACACCGCTAGCTCATAAATTCCATGTCCAACCTAGTACCAATCGCTCATGAAATCCATTGCCAGCATCACAACGCTCGCTCATAAAATCCATGGCCAACTGCTCACAGATCGTTCATAAATTCCACAGCCAACTTCACAGCGCTCGCTCATAAATTCCATAGCTAATGTCGCACCGCTCGCTCATAAATTCAATAGCTAATTTCGCACCGCTCGCTCATAAATTCCATAGCTAATGTCGCACCGCTCGCTCATAAATTCAATAGCTAATTTTGCACCGCTCGCTCATAAATTCCACGGCCAACTTCGCACCGCTCGCTCATAAATTCCACGGACAACTGCACACAGCTCGCTAATAAATTCCACGGCCAACTTCACACCTCTCGCTCATAAAATCCATGGCCCACTACGCACCGCTCGCTCATAAACTCCAAAGCCAGCTTCACACCGCTAGCTCATAAATTCCAAGGCCAACTATGCACTGCGAGCTCATAAAATCCATAGTCAACTTCACACCGCTCGATCATACATTCTATGGCTAAGTTAATACCGCTCGCTCATATATTCAATGGCTAATTTTATACCGCTCGCACATAAATTCCATGGCCAAATTTACACCGATCGAACATAAATTCCATCGTCAACTTCACACCGCTCGAACATAAATTCCATAGCCAACTTCACACCGCTCGCTAATAAATTCCATGGCCAACTTCACACCGCTAGCTCATAAATTCCATGACCAACTTAGTACCACTCGCTCATGAAATCCATATCCAGCATCACACCGCTCGCTCATAAAATCCATGGCCAATTGCTCACACATCGCATTAAATTCCACAGCCAACTTCACAGCGCTCGCTCATAAATTCCATAGCTAATGTCTCACCGCTCGCTCATAAATTCAATAGCTAATTTCGCACCGCTCGCTCATAAATTCCATAGCCAACGTCGCACCGCTCGCTCATAAATTCCACGGCCAACTGCACACAGCTCGCTAGTAAATTCCATGGACAACTTCACACCTCTCGCTCATAAAATCCATGGCCCACTTCACACCGCTAGCTCATAAATTCCATGGCCAACTTAGTACCAATCGCTCATGAAATCCATTGCCAGCATCACACCGCTCGCTCATAAAATCCATGGCCAACTGCTCACAGATCGCTCATAAATTCCACAGCCAACATCACAGCCCTCGCTCATAAATACCATAGCTAATGTCGCACCGCTCGCTCATAAATTCCATAGCTAATTTCGCACCGCTCGCTCATAAATTCCACGGCCAACATCACACCGCTCGCTCATAAAATCCATGGCCGACTTCGCACCGCTCGCTCATAAAATCCATGGCCGACTGCACACAGCTCGCGAATAAATTCCACGGCCAACTTCACACCTCTCGCTCATAAAATTCATGGCCCACTTCGCACCGCTCGCTCATAAATTCCAAAGCCAGCTTCACACCGCTAGCTCATAAATTCCAAGGCCAACTATGCACTGCGCGCTCATAAAATCCATAGTCAACTTCACACCGCTCGATCATACATTCTATGGCTAAGTTAATACCCCTCGCTCATATATTCAATGGCTAATTTTATACCGCTCGCTCATAAATTCCATGGCCAAATTTACACCGATCGAACATAAATTCCATCGTCAACTGCACACCGCTCGAACATAAATTCCATAGCCAACTTCACACCGCTCGCTAATAAATCCCATGGCCAACTTCACACCGCTAGCTCATAAATTCCATGGCCAACTTCGTACTACTCGCTCATGAAATCCATAGCCAGCATCACACCGCTCGCTCATAAAATCCATGGCCAACTGCTCACAGATCGCTCATAAATTCCACAGCCAACTTCACAGCGCTCGCTCATAAATTCCATAGCTTATGTCGCACCGCTCGCTCATAAATTCCATAGCTAATTTCGCACCGCTCGCTCATAAATTCCATAGCTTATGTCGCACCGCTCGCTCATAAATTCCATAGCTAATTTCGCACCGCTCGCTCATAAATTCAATGGCTAATTTCACACCGCTTGCTCATAAATTCCATGGCCAACTTCACGCCACTCGCTCATAAATTCCTTGGGCAACTTCATACCGCTCGCTCATAAATTCCATAGCCAACGTCGCACCGTTCTCTCATAAATTCCATGGCCATCTTCAAACCGCTCGCTCATAAAATCCATGGCTAACTTCGCACCGCTCGCTCATAAATTCTAAAGCAAACTTTACACCGCTCGCTCATAAATTCCATGGCCAACTTCACACCGCTAGCTCATAAATTCCATGTCCAACCTAGTACCAATCGCTCATAAAATCCATTGCCAGCATCACAACGCTCGCTCATAAAATCCATGGCCAACTGCTCACAGATCGTTCATAAATTCCACAGCCAACTTCACAGCGCTCGCTCATAAATTCCATAGCTAATGTCGCACCGCTCGCTCATAAATTCAATAGCTAATTTCGCACCGCTCGCTCATAAATTCCATAGCTAATGTCGCACCGCTCGCTCATAAATTCAATAGCTAATTTTGCACCGCTCGCTCATAAATTCCACGGCCAACTTCGCACCGCTCGCTCATAAATTCCACGGCCAACTGCACACAGCTCGCTAATAAATTCCACGGCCAACTTCACACCTCTCGCTCATAAAATCCATGGCCCACTACGCACCGCTCGCTCATAAATTCCAAAGCCAGCTTCACACCGCTAGCTCATAAATTCCAAGGCCAACTATGCACTGCGCGCTCATAAAATCCATAGTCAACTTCACACCGCTCGATCATACATTCTATGGCTAAGTTAATACCCCTCGCTCATATATTCAATGGCTAATTTTATACCGCTCGCTCGTAAATTCCATGGCCAAATTTACACCGATCGAACATAAATTCCATCGTCAACTTCACACCGCTCGAACATAAATTCCATAGCCAACTTCACACCGCTCGCTAATAAATTCCATGGCCAACTTCACACCGCTAGCTCATAAATTCCATGGCCAACTTAGTACCACTCGCTCATGAAATCCATATCCAGCATCACACCGCTCGCTCATAAAATCCATGGCCAATTGCTCACAGATCGCTTTAAATTCCACAGCCAACTTCACAGCGCTCGCCCATAAATTCCATAGCTAATGTCTCACCGCTCGCTCATAAATTCAATAGCTAATTTCGCACCGCTCGCTCATAAATTCCACGGCCAACTTCACACCGCTCGCTCATAAAATCCATGGCCGACTTCGCACCGCTCGCTCATAAATTCCATGGCCGACTTCACACCGCTCGCTCATAAATTCCATAGCCAACTTCACACCGCTAGCTCATAAATTTCAAGGACAACTTCGCACCGCTCGCTCATAAATTCCATGGCCAAATTTACACCGATCGAACATAAATTCCATCGTCAACTTCACACCGCTCGAACATAAATTCCATAGCCAACTTCACACCAGTCGCTAATACATTCCATGGCCAACTTCACACCACTCGCTCATAAATTCCATGGCCAACTTCACACCGCTAGCTCATAAATTCCATGTCCAACCTAGTACCAATCGCTCATGAAATCCATTGCCAGCATCACAACGCTCGCTCATAAAATCCATGGCCAACTGCTCACAGATCGTTCATAAATTCCACAGCCAACTTCACAGCGCTCGCTCATAAATTCCATAGCTAATGTCGCACCGCTCGCTCATAAATTCAATAGCTAATTTTGCACCGCTCGCTCATAAATTCCACGGCCAACTTCGCACCGCTCGCTCATAAATTCCACGGACAACTGCACACAGCTCGCTAATAAATTCCACGGCCAATTTCACACCTCTCGCTCATAAAATCCATGGCCCACTACGCACCGCTCGCTCATAAACTCCAAAGCCAGCTTCACACCGCTAGCTCATAAATTCCAAGGCCAACTATGCACTGCGAGCTCATAAAATCCATAGTCAACTTCACACCGCTCGATCATACATTCTATGGCTAAGTTAATACCGCTCGCTCATATATTCAATGGCTAATTTTATACCGCTCGCACATAAATTCCATGGCCAAATTTACACCGATCGAACATAAATTCCATCGTCAACTTCACACCGCTCGAACATAAATTCCATAGCCAACTTCACACCGCTCGCTAATAAATTCCATGGCCAACTTCACACCGCTAGCTCATAAATTCCATGACCAACTTAGTACCACTCGCTCATGAAATCCATATCCAGCATCACACCGCTCGCTCATAAAATCCATGGCCAATTGCTCACAGATCGCACTAAATTCCACAGCCAACTTCACAGCGCTCGCTCATAAATTCCATAGCTAATGTCTCACCGCTCGCTCATAAATTCAATAGCTAATTTCGCACCGCTCGCTCATAAATTCCACGGCCAACTTCACACCGCTCGCTCATAAAATCCATGGCCGACTTCGCACCGCTCGCTCATAAAATCCATGGCCGACTTCACACCGCTCGCTAATAAATTCCATAGCCAACGTCGCACCGCTCGCTCATAAATTCCACGGCCAACTGCACACAGCTCGCTAGTAAATTCCATGGACAACTTCACACCTCTCGCTCATAAAATCCATGGCCCACTTCACACCGCTAGCTCATAAATTCCATGGCCAACTTAGTACCAATCGCTCATGAAATCCATTGCCAGCATCACACCGCTCGCTCATAAAATCCATGGCCAACTGCTAACAGATCGCTCATAAATTCCACAGCCAACATCACAGCCCTCGCTCATAAATACCATAGCTAATGTCGCACCGCTCGCTCATAAATTCCATAGCTAATTTCGCACCGCTCGCTCATAAATTCCACGGCCAACTTCACACCGCTCGCTCATAAAATCCATGGCCAACTTCGCACCGCTCGCTCAAAAATTCCATAGCTAATTACGCACCGCTAGCTCATAAATTCCATGGCCAACTTAGTACCGCTCGCTCATAAAATCCATAGCCATTTTCTCACCGCTCGCTCATAATTTCCATGACCAACTTAATACCGCTCGCTCATAAATTCAAGGGCTAATTTCATACCGCACGCTCATAAATTCCATGGCCATCTTCACACCACTCGCTCATAAATTCCATGGGCAACTTCGCACATCTCGCTCATAAAATCCATAGCCAATTTCACACCGCTCGCTCAAAAATTCCATAGCTAATGTCGCACCGCTCGCTCATAAATTCCATAGCTAATTTCGCACCGCTCGCTCACAGATTCCATGTCGAACTTGACACCTCTTGGGCATCAATTCCATGGCCAACTTGACACCGCTCGTTCATAAATTCCATAGCTACTTTCGCACCGCTCGCTCAGAAATTCAATGGCTATTTTCACACCACTCGCTCATAAATTCCATGGGCAACTTCACACCGCTCGAACATAAATTCCATAGCCAACTTCACACCAGTCGCTAATACATTCCATGGCCAACTTCACACCACTCGCTCATAAATTCCATGGCCAACTTAGTACCACTCGCTCATAAATTCCAGGGCCAAGTTAGTACCACTCGCTCATAAATTCCAGAGCCAACTTCACACCGATAGCTCATAAATTCCATAGCTAATTTCGCACCGCTCGCTCATAAATTCCACGGCCAACTTCACACCGCTCGCTCATAAAATCCATGGCCGACTTCGCACCGCTCGCTCATAAAATCCATGGCCGACTTCACACCGCTCGCTCATAAATTCCATAGCCAACTTCACACCGCTAGCTCATAAATTCCATGGCCAACCTAGTACCAATCGCTCATGAAATCCATTGCCAGCATCACAACATTCGCTCATAAAATCCATGGCCAACTGCTCACAGATCGCTCATAAATTCCACAGCTAACTTCACAGCGCTCGCTCATAAATTCCATAGCTAATGTCGCACCGCTCGCTCATAAATTCAATAGTTAATTTCGCACCGCTCGCTCATAAATTCCATAGCTAATGTCGCACCGCTCGCTTATAAATTCAATAGCTAATTTCGCACCGCTCGCTCATAAAATCCACGGCCAACTTCACACAGCACGCTCATAAAATCCATGGCCGACTTCGCACCGCTCGCTCATAAAATCCATGGCCGACTTCACACCGCTCGCTCATAAAATCCATGGCCGACTTCGCACCGCTCGCTCATAAAATCCATGGCCGACTTCACACCGCTCGCTCATAAATTCCATAGTCAACTTCACACCGCTAGCTCATAAATTTCAAGGCCAACTTCGCACCGCTCGCTCATAAATTCCATGGCCAAATTTACACCGATCGAACATAAATTCCATCGTCAACTTCACACCGCTCGAACATAAATTGCATAGCCAACTTCACACCAGTCGCTAATACATTCCATGGCCAACTTCACACCACTCGCTCATAAATTCCATGGCCAACTTAGTACCACTCGCTCATAAATTCCATGGCCAACTTAGTAACACTCGCTCATAAATTCCACGGCCAACTTCACACCGCTCGCTCATAAGTTCCATAGCCAACGTCGCACCGCTCGCTCATAAATTCCATGGCCATCTTCAAACCGCTCGCTCATAATTTCCACGGCCAACTTCACACCGCTAGCTCATAAATTCCATGGCCAACCTAGTACCAATCGCTCATGAAATCCATTGCCAGCATCACAACATTCGCTCATAAAATCCATGGCCAACTGCTCACAGATCGCTCATAAATTCCACAGCTAACTTCACAGCGCTCGCTCATAAATTCCATAGCTAATGTCGCACCGCTCGCTCATAAATTCAATAGTTAATTTCGCACCGCTCGCTCATAAATTCCATAGCTAATGTCGCACCGCTCGCTTATAAATTCAATAGCTAATTTCGCACCGCTCGCTCATAAAATCCACGGCCAACTTCACACAGCACGCTCATAAAATCCATGGCCGACTTCGCACCGCTCGCTCATAAAATCCATGGCCGACTTCACACCGCTCGCTCATAAAATCCATGGTTAACTTCGCATTGCTCGCTCATAAATTCCATAGCCAACTTCACACCGCTAGCTCATAAATTCCAAGGCCAACTTCGCACCGCTCGCTCATAAATTCCATGGCCAAATTTACACCGATCGAACATAAATTCCATCGTCAACTTCACACCGCTCGACCATAAATTCCATAGCCAACTTCACACCAGTCGCTAATACATTCCATGGCCAACTTCACACCAGTCGCTCATAAATTCCATGGCCAACTTATTACCACTCGCTCATAAATTCCATGGCCATCTTCACACCACTCGCTCATAAATTCCATGGGCAACTTCGCACATCTCGCTCATAAAATCCATAGCCAATTTCACACCGCTCGCTCAAAAATTCCATAGCTAATGTCGCACCGCTCGCTCATAAATTCCATAGCTAATTTCGCACCGCTCGCTCACAGATTCCATGTCGAACTTGACACCTCTTGGGCATCAATTCCATGGCCAACTTGACACCGCTCGTTCATAAATTCCATAGCTACTTTCGCACCGCTCGCTCAGAAATTCAATGGCTATTTTCACACCACTCGCTCATAAATTCCATGGGCAACTTCACACCGCTCGAACATAAATTCCATAGCCAACTTCACACCAGTCGCTAATACATTCCATGGCCAACTTCACACCACTCGCTCATAAATTCCATGGCCAACTTAGTACCACTCGCTCATAAATTCCAGGGCCAACTTAGTACCACTCGCTCATAAATTCCAGAGCCAACTTCACACCGATAGCTCATAAATTCCATAGCTAATTTCGCACCGCTCGCTCATAAATTCCACGGCCAACTTCACACCGCTCGCTCATAAAATCCATGGCCGACTTCGCACCGCTCGCTCATAAAATCCATGGCCGACTTCACACCGCTCGCTCATAAATTCCATAGCCAACTTCACACCGCTAGCTCATAAATTCCATGGCCAACCTAGTACCAATCGCTCATGAAATCCATTGCCAGCATCACAACATTCGCTCATAAAATCCATGGCCAACTGCTCACAGATCGCTCATAAATTCCACAGCTAACTTCACAGCGCTCGCTCATAAATTCCATAGCTAATGTCGCACCGCTCGCTCATAAATTCAATAGTTAATTTCGCACCGCTCGCTCATAAATTCAATAGCTAATTTCGCACCGCTCGCTCATAAAATCCACGGCCAACTTCACACAGCACGCTCATAAAATCCATGGCCGACTTCGCACCGCTCGCTCATAAAATCCATGGCCGACTTCACACCGCTCGCTCATAAAATCCATGGCCGACTTCGCACCGCTCGCTCATAAAATCCATGGCCGACTTCACACCGCTCGCTCATAAATTCCATAGTCAACTTCACACCGCTAGCTCATAAATTTCAAGGCCAACTTCGCACCGCTCGCTCATAAATTCCATGGCCAAATTTACACCGATCGAACATAAATTCCATCGTCAACTTCACACCGCTCGAACATAAATTGCATAGCCAACTTCACACCAGTCGCTAATACATTCCATGGCCAACTTCACACCACTCGCTCATAAATTCCATGGCCAACTTAGTACCACTCGCTCATAAATTCCATGGCCAACTTAGTAACACTCGCTCATAAATTCCACGGCCAACTTCACACCGCTCGCTCATAAGTTCCATAGCCAACGTCGCACCGCTCGCTCATAAATTCCATGGCCATCTTCAAACCGCTCGCTCATAATTTCCACGGCCAACTTCACACCGCTAGCTCATAAATTCCATGGCCAACCTAGTACCAATCGCTCATGAAATCCATTGCCAGCATCACAACATTCGCTCATAAAATCCATGGCCAACTGCTCACAGATCGCTCATAAATTCCACAGCTAACTTCACAGCGCTCGCTCATAAATTCCATAGCTAATGTCGCACCGCTCGCTCATAAATTCAATAGTTAATTTCGCACCGCTCGCTCATAAATTCCATAGCTAATGTCGCACCGCTCGCTTATAAATTCAATAGCTAATTTCGCACCGCTCGCTCATAAAATCCACGGCCAACTTCACACAGCACGCTCATAAAATCCATGGCCGACTTCGCACCGCTCGCTCATAAAATCCATGGCCGACTTCACACCGCTCGCTCATAAAATCCATGGTTAACTTCGCATTGCTCGCTCATAAATTCCATAGCCAACTTCACACCGCTAGCTCATAAATTCCAAGGCCAACTTCGCACCGCTCGCTCATAAATTCCATGGCCAAATTTACACCGATCGAACATAAATTCCATCGTCAACTTCACACCGCTCGACCATAAATTCCATAGCCAACTTCACACCAGTCGCTAATACATTCCATGGCCAACTTCACACCAGTCGCTCATAAATTCCATGGCCAACTTATTACCACTCGCTCATAAATTCCATGGCCAACTTAGTACCACTCGCTCATTAATTTCAGAGCCAACTTCACACCGATAGCTCATAAATTCCACAGCTAATTTCGCACCGCTCGCTCATAAATTCCACGGCCAAATTCACACCGCTCTCTCATAAATTCCATGGCCATCTTCAAACCGCTCGCTCATAAAATCCATGGCTAACTTCGCACCGCTCGCTCATAAATTCTAAAGCAAACTTTACACCGCTCGCTCATAAATTCCATGGCCAACTTCACACCGCTAGCTCATAAATTCCATGGCCAACCTAGTACCAATCGCTCATGAAATCCATTGCCAGCATCACAACGCTCGCTCATAAAATCCATGGCCAACTGCTCACAGATCGTTCATAAATTCCACAGCCAACTTCACAGCGCTCGCTCATAAATTCCATAGCTAATGTCGCACCGCTCGCTCATAAATTCAATAGCTAATTTCGCACCGCTCGCTCATAAATTCCATAGCTAATGTCGCACCGCTCGCTCATAAATTCAATAGCTAATTTCGCACCGCTCGCTCATACATTCCATGGCCAACTTCACACCACTCGCTCATAAATTCCATGGCCAACTTAGTACCACTCGCTCATAAATTCCATGGCCAACTTAGTACCACTCGCTCATAAATTCCAGAGCCAACTTCACACCGATAGCTCATAAATTCCATAGTTAATTTCGCACCGCTCGCTCATAAATTCCATAGCTTATGTCGCACCGCTCGCTCATAAATTCCATAGCTAATTTCGCACCGCTCGCTCATAAATTCAATCGCTAATTTCACACCGCTTGCTCATAAATTCCATGGCCAACTTCACGCCACTCGCTCATAAATTCCTTGGGCAACTTCATACCGCTCGCTCATAAATTCCATAGCCAACGTCGCACCGTTCTCTCATAAATTCCATGGCCATCTTCAAACCGCTCGCTCATAAAATCCATGGCTAACTTCGCACCGCTCGCTCATAAATTCTAAAGCAAACTTTACACCGCTCGCTCATAAATTCCATGGCCAACTTCACACCGCTAGCTCATAAATTCCATAGCCAACTTCACACCGCTAGCTCATAAATTTCAAGGACAACTTCGCACCGCTCGCTCATAAATTCCATGGCCAAATTTACACCGATCGAACATAAATTCCATCGTCAACTTCACACCGCTCGAACATAAATTCCATAGCCAACTTCACACCAGTCGCTAATACATTCCATGGCCAACTTCACACCACTCGCTCATAAATTCCATGGCCAACTTCACACCGCTAGCTCATAAATTCCATGTCCAACCTAGTACCAATCGCTCATGAAATCCATTGCCAGCATCACAACGCTCGCTCATAAAATCCATGGCCAACTGCTCACAGATCGCTCATAAATTCCACAGCTAACTTCACAGCGCTCGCTCATAAATTCCATAGCTAATGTCGCACCGCTCGCTCATAAATTCAATAGTTAATTTCGCACCGCTCGCTCATAAATTCCATAGCTAATGTCGCACCGCTCGCTTATAAATTCAATAGCTAATTTCGCACCGCTCGCTCATAAAATCCACGGCCAACTTCACACAGCACGCTCATAAAATCCATGGCCGACTTCGCACCGCTCGCTCATAAAATCCATGGCCGACTTCACACCGCTCGCTCATAAAATCCATGGCCGACTTAGCACCGCTCGCTCATAAAATCCATGGCCGACTTCACACCGCTCGCTCATAAATTCCATAGTCAACTTCACACCGCTAGCTCATAAATTTCAAGGCCAACTTCGCACCGCTCGCTCATAAATTCCATGGCCAAATTTACACCGATCGAACATAAATTCCATCGTCAACTTCACACCGCTCGAACATAAATTGCATAGCCAACTTCACACCAGTCGCTAATACATTCCATGGCCAACTTCACACCACTCGCTCATAAATTCCATGGCCAACTTAGTACCACTCGCTCATAAATTCCATGGCCAACTTAGTAACACTCGCTCATAAATTCCACGGCCAACTTCACACCGCTCGCTCATAAGTTCCATAGCCAACGTCGCACCGCTCGCTCATAAATTCCATGGCCATCTTCAAACCGCTCGCTCATAATTTCCACGGCCAACTTCACACCGCTAGCTCATAAATTCCATGGCCAACCTAGTACCAATCGCTCATGAAATCCATTGCCAGCATCACAACATTCGCTCATAAAATCCATGGCCAACTGCTCACAGATCGCTCATAAATTCCACAGCTAACTTCACAGCGCTCGCTCATAAATTCCATAGCTAATGTCGCACCGCTCGCTCATAAATTCAATAGTTAATTTCGCACCGCTCGCTCATAAATTCCATAGCTAATGTCGCACCGCTCGCTTATAAATTCAATAGCTAATTTCGCACCGCTCGCTCATAAAATCCACGGCCAACTTCACACAGCACGCTCATAAAATCCATGGCCGACTTCGCACCGCTCGCTCATAAAATCCATGGCCGACTTCACACCGCTCGCTCATAAAATCCATGGTTAACTTCGCATTGCTCGCTCATAAATTCCATAGCCAACTTCACACCGCTAGCTCATAAATTCCAAGGCCAACTTCGCACCGCTCGCTCATAAATTCCATGGCCAAATTTACACCGATCGAACATAAATTCCATCGTCAACTTCACACCGCTCGACCATAAATTCCATAGCCAACTTCACACCAGTCGCTAATACATTCCATGGCCAACTTCACACCAGTCGCTCATAAATTCCATGGCCAACTTATTACCACTCGCTCATAAATTCCATGGCCATCTTCACACCACTCGCTCATAAATTCCATGGGCAACTTCGCACATCTCGCTCATAAAATCCATAGCCAATTTCACACCGCTCGCTCAAAAATTCCATAGCTAATGTCGCACCGCTCGCTCATAAATTCCATAGCTAATTTCACACCGCTCGCTCACAGATTCCATGTCGAACTTGACACCTCTTGGGCATCAATTCCATGGCCAACTTGACACCGCTCGTTCATAAATTCCATAGCTACTTTCGCACCGCTCGCTCAGAAATTCAATGGCTATTTTCACACCACTCGCTCATAAATTCCATGGGCAACTTCACACCGCTCGAACATAAATTCCATAGCCAACTTCACACCAGTCGCTAATACATTCCATGGCCAACTTCACACCACTCGCTCATAAATTCCATGGCCAACTTAGTACCACTCGCTCATAAATTCCAGGGCCAACTTAGTACCACTCGCTCATAAATTCCAGAGCCAACTTCACACCGATAGCTCATAAATTCCATAGCTAATTTCGCACCGCTCGCTCATAAATTCCACGGCCAACTTCACACCGCTCGCTCATAAAATCCATGGCCGACTTCGCACCGCTCGCTCATAAAATCCATGGCCGACTTCACACCGCTCGCTCATAAATTCCATAGCCAACTTCACACCGCTAGCTCATAAATTCCATGGCCAACCTAGTACCAATCGCTCATGAAATCCATTGCCAGCATCACAACATTCGCTCATAAAATCCATGGCCAACTGCTCACAGATCGCTCATAAATTCCACAGCTAACTTCACAGCGCTCGCTCATAAATTCCATAGCTAATGTCGCACCGCTCGCTCATAAATTCAATAGTTAATTTCGCACCGCTCGCTCATAAATTCAATAGCTAATTTCGCACCGCTCGCTCATAAAATCCACGGCCAACTTCACACAGCACGCTCATAAAATCCATGGCCGACTTCGCACCGCTCGCTCATAAAATCCATGGCCGACTTCACACCGCTCGCTCATAAAATCCATGGCCGACTTCGCACCGCTCGCTCATAAAATCCATGGCCGACTTCACACCGCTCGCTCATAAATTCCATAGTCAACTTCACACCGCTAGCTCATAAATTTCAAGGCCAACTTCGCACCGCTCGCTCATAAATTCCATGGCCAAATTTACACCGATCGAACATAAATTCCATCGTCAACTTCACACCGCTCGAACATAAATTGCATAGCCAACTTCACACCAGTCGCTAATACATTCCATGGCCAACTTCACACCACTCGCTCATAAATTCCATGGCCAACTTAGTACCACTCGCTCATAAATTCCATGGCCAACTTAGTAACACTCGCTCATAAATTCCACGGCCAACTTCACACCGCTCGCTCATAAGTTCCATAGCCAACGTCGCACCGCTCGCTCATAAATTCCATGGCCATCTTCAAACCGCTCGCTCATAATTTCCACGGCCAACTTCACACCGCTAGCTCATAAATTCCATGGCCAACCTAGTACCAATCGCTCATGAAATCCATTGCCAGCATCACAACATTCGCTCATAAAATCCATGGCCAACTGCTCACAGATCGCTCATAAATTCCACAGCTAACTTCACAGCGCTCGCTCATAAATTCCATAGCTAATGTCGCACCGCTCGCTCATAAATTCAATAGTTAATTTCGCACCGCTCGCTCATAAATTCCATAGCTAATGTCGCACCGCTCGCTTATAAATTCAATAGCTAATTTCGCACCGCTCGCTCATAAAATCCACGGCCAACTTCACACAGCACGCTCATAAAATCCATGGCCGACTTCGCACCGCTCGCTCATAAAATCCATGGCCGACTTCACACCGCTCGCTCATAAAATCCATGGTTAACTTCGCATTGCTCGCTCATAAATTCCATAGCCAACTTCACACCGCTAGCTCATAAATTCCAAGGCCAACTTCGCACCGCTCGCTCATAAATTCCATGGCCAAATTTACACCGATCGAACATAAATTCCATCGTCAACTTCACACCGCTCGACCATAAATTCCATAGCCAACTTCACACCAGTCGCTAATACATTCCATGGCCAACTTCACACCAGTCGCTCATAAATTCCATGGCCAACTTATTACCACTCGCTCATAAATTCCATGGCCAACTTAGTACCACTCGCTCATTAATTTCAGAGCCAACTTCACACCGATAGCTCATAAATTCCACAGCTAATTTCGCACCGCTCGCTCATAAATTCCACGGCCAAATTCACACCGCTCTCTCATAAATTCCATGGCCATCTTCAAACCGCTCGCTCATAAAATCCATGGCTAACTTCGCACCGCTCGCTCATAAATTCTAAAGCAAACTTTACACCGCTCGCTCATAAATTCCATGGCCAACTTCACACCGCTAGCTCATAAATTCCATGGCCAACCTAGTACCAATCGCTCATGAAATCCATTGCCAGCATCACAACGCTCGCTCATAAAATCCATGGCCAACTGCTCACAGATCGTTCATAAATTCCACAGCCAACTTCACAGCGCTCGCTCATAAATTCCATAGCTAATGTCGCACCGCTCGCTCATAAATTCAATAGCTAATTTCGCACCGCTCGCTCATAAATTCCATAGCTAATGTCGCACCGCTCGCTCATAAATTCAATAGCTAATTTCGCACCGCTCGCTCATACATTCCATGGCCAACTTCACACCACTCGCTCATAAATTCCATGGCCAACTTAGTACCACTCGCTCATAAATTCCATGGCCAACTTAGTACCACTCGCTCATAAATTCCAGAGCCAACTTCACACCGATAGCTCATAAATTCCATAGTTAATTTCGCACCGCTCGCTCATAAATTCCATAGCTTATGTCGCACCGCTCGCTCATAAATTCCATAGCTAATTTCGCACCGCTCGCTCATAAATTCAATCGCTAATTTCACACCGCTTGCTCATAAATTCCATGGCCAACTTCACGCCACTCGCTCATAAATTCCTTGGGCAACTTCATACCGCTCGCTCATAAATTCCATAGCCAACGTCGCACCGTTCTCTCATAAATTCCATGGCCATCTTCAAACCGCTCGCTCATAAAATCCATGGCTAACTTCGCACCGCTCGCTCATAAATTCTAAAGCAAACTTTACACCGCTCGCTCATAAATTCCATGGCCAACTTCACACCGCTAGCTCATAAATTCCATAGCCAACTTCACACCGCTAGCTCATAAATTTCAAGGACAACTTCGCACCGCTCGCTCATAAATTCCATGGCCAAATTTACACCGATCGAACATAAATTCCATCGTCAACTTCACACCGCTCGAACATAAATTCCATAGCCAACTTCACACCAGTCGCTAATACATTCCATGGCCAACTTCACACCACTCGCTCATAAATTCCATGGCCAACTTCACACCGCTAGCTCATAAATTCCATGTCCAACCTAGTACCAATCGCTCATGAAATCCATTGCCAGCATCACAACGCTCGCTCATAAAATCCATGGCCAACTGCTCACAGATCGTTCATAAATTCCACAGCCAACTTCACAGCGCTCGCTCATAAATTCCATAGCTAATGTCGCACCGCTCGCTCATAAATTCAATAGCTAATTTCGCACCGCTCGCTCATAAATTCCATAGCTAATGTCGCACCGCTCGCTCATAAATTCAATAGCTAATTTTGCACCGCTCGCTCATAAATTCCACGGCCAACTTCGCACCGCTCGCTCATAAATTCCACGGCCAACTGCACACAGCTCGCTAATAAATTCCACGGCCAACTTCACACCTCTCGCTCATAAAATCCATGGCCCACTACGCACCGCTCGCTCATAAATTCCAAAGCCAGCTTCACACCGCTAGCTCATAAATTCCAAGGCCAACTATGCACTGCGCGCTCATAAAATCCATAGTCAACTTCACACCGCTTGATCATACATTCTATGGCTAAGTTAATACCCCTCGCTCATATATTCAATGGCTAATTTTATACCGCTCGCTCATAAATTCCATGGGCAAATTTACACCGATCGAACATAAATTCCATCGTCAACTTCACACCGCTCGAACATAAATTCCATAGCCAACTTCACACCGCTCGCTAATAAATTCCATGGCCAACTTCACACCGCTAGCTCATAAATTCCATGGCCAACTTAGTACCACTCGCTCATGAAATCCATATCCAGCATCACACCGCTCGCTCATAAAATCCATGGCCAATTGCTCACAGATCGCTTTAAATTCCACAGCCAACTTCACAGCGCTCGCTCATAAATTCCATAGCTAATGTCTCACCGCTCGCTCATAAATTCAATAGCTAATTTCGCACCGCTCGCTCATAAATTCCACGGCCAACTTCACACCGCTCGCTCATAAAATCCATGGCCGACTTCGCACCGCTCGCTCATAAAATCCATGGCCGACTTCACACCGCTCGCTCATAAATTCCATAGCCAACTTCACACCGCTAGCTCATAAATTTCAAGGACAACTTCGCACCGCTCGCTCATAAATTCCATGGCCAAATTTACACCGATCGAACATAAATTCCATCGTCAACTTCACACCGCTCGAACATAAATTCCATAGCCAACTTCACACCAGTCGCTAATACATTCCATGGCCAACTTCACACCACTCGCTCATAAATTCCATGGCCAACTTAGTACCACTCGCTCATAAATTCCATGGCCAACTTAGTAACACTCGCTCATAAATTCCACGGCCAACTTCACACCGCTCGTTCATAAGTTCCATAGCCAACGTCGCACCGCTCGCTCATAAATTCCATGGCCATCTTCAAACCGCTCGCTCATAATTTCCACGGCCAACTTCACACCGCTCGCTCATAAAATCCATGGCTAACTTCGCACCGCTCGCTCATAAATTCTAAAGCAAACTTTACACCGATAGATCATAAATTCCAAGGCCAACTTCGCACCGTTCGCTCATAAATTCCACGGCCAACTGCACACAGCTCGCTAATAAATTCCACGGCCAACTTCACACCTCTCGCTCATAAAATCCATGGCCCACTACGCACCGCTCGCTCATAAACTCCAAAGCCAGCTTCACACCGCTAGCTCATAAATTCCAAGGCCAACTATGCACTGCGAGCTCATAAAATCCATAGTCAACTTCACACCGCTCGATCATACATTCTATGGCTAAGTTAATACCGCTCGCTCATATATTCAATGGCTAATTTTATACCGCTCGCACATAAATTCCATGGCCAAATTTACGCCGATAGAACATAAATTCCATCATCAACTTCACACCGCTCGAACATAAATTCCATAGCCAACTTCACACCGCTCGCTAATAAATTCCATGGGCAACTTCACACCGCTCGCTCATAAATTCAATGGCTAATTTCACACCGATTGCTCATAAATTCCATAGCCAACGTCGCACCGCTGGCTCATAAATTCCACGACCAACTGCACACAGCTCGCTAATAAATTCCACGGCCAACTTCACACCTCTCGCTCATAAAATCCATTGCCCACTTCGCACCGCTCGCTCATAAATTCCAAAGCCAGCTTCACACCGCTAGCTCAGAAATTCCAAGGCCAACTATGCACTGCGCGCTCATAAAATCCATAGCCAACTTCACACCGCTAGCTCATAAATTCCATGGCCAACTTCGTACTACTCGCTCATGAAATCCATAGCCAGCATCACACCGCTAGCTCATAAAATCCATGGCCAACTGCTCACAGATCGCTCATAAATTCCACAGCAAACTTCACAGCGCTCGCTCATAAATTCCATAGCTTATGTCGCACCGCTCGCTCATAAATTCCATAGCTAATTTTGCACCGCTCGCTCATAAATTCCACGGCCAACTTCGCACCGCTCGCTCATAAATTCCACGGCCAACTGCACACAGCTCGCTAATAAATTCCACGGCCAACTTCACACCTCTCGCTCATAAAATCCATGGCCCACTACGCACCGCTCGCTCATAAATTCCAAAGCCAGCTTCACACCGCTCGCTCATAAATTCCATAGCTTATGTCGCACCGCTCGCTCATAAATTCCATAGCTAATTTCGCACCGCTCGCTCATAAATTCAATCGCTAATTTCACACCGCTTGCTCATAAATTCCATGGCCAACTTCACGCCACTCGCTCATAAATTCCTTGGGCAACTTCATACCGCTCGCTCATAAATTCCATAGCCAACGTCGCACCGTTCTCTCATAAATTCCATGGCCATCTTCAAACCGCTCGCTCATAAAATCCATGGCTAACTTCGCACCGCTCGCTCATAAATTCTAAAGCAAACTTTACACCGCTCGCTCATAAATTCCATGGCCAACTTCACACCGCTAGCTCATAAATTCCATAGCCAACTTCACACCGCTAGCTCATAAATTTCAAGGACAACTTCGCACCGCTCGCTCATAAATTCCATGGCCAAATTTACACCGATCGAACATAAATTCCATCGTCAACTTCACACCGCTCGAACATAAATTCCATAGCCAACTTCACACCAGTCGCTAATACATTCCATGGCCAACTTCACACCACTCGCTCATAAATTCCATGGCCAACTTCACACCGCTAGCTCATAAATTCCATGTCCAACCTAGTACCAATCGCTCATGAAATCCATTGCCAGCATCACAACGCTCGCTCATAAAATCCATGGCCAACTACTCACAGATCGTTCATAAATTCCACAGCCAACTTCACAGCGCTCGCTCATAAATTCCATAGCTAATGTCGCACCGCTCGCTCATAAATTCAATAGCTAATTTCGCACCGCTCGCTCATAAATTCCATAGCTAATGTCGCACCGCTCGCTCATAAATTCAATAGCTAATTTTGCACCGCTCGCTCATAAATTCCACGGCCAACTTCGCACCGCTCGCTCATAAATTCCACGGCCAACTGCACACAGCTCGCTAATAAATTCCACGGCCAACTTCACACCTCTCGCTCATAAAATCCATGGCCCACTACGCACCGCTCGCTCATAAATTCCAAAGCCAGCTTCACACCGCTAGCTCATAAATTCCAAGGCCAACTATGCACTGCGCGCTCATAAAATCCATAGTCAACTTCACACCGCTTGATCATACATTCTATGGCTAAGTTAATACCCCTCGCTCATATATTCAATGGCTAATTTTATACCGCTCGCTCATAAATTCCATGGGCAAATTTACACCGATCGAACATAAATTCCATCGTCAACTTCACACCGCTCGAACATAAATTCCATAGCCAACTTCACACCGCTCGCTAATAAATTCCATGGCCAACTTCACACCGCTAGCTCATAAATTCCATGGCCAACTTAGTACCACTCGCTCATGAAATCCATATCCAGCATCACACCGCTCGCTCATAAAATCCATGGCCAATTGCTCACAGATCGCTTTAAATTCCACAGCCAACTTCACAGCGCTCGCTCATAAATTCCATAGCTAATGTCTCACCGCTCGCTCATAAATTCAATAGCTAATTTCGCACCGCTCGCTCATAAATTCCACGGCCAACTTCACACCGCTCGCTCATAAAATCCATGGCCGACTTCGCACCGCTCGCTCATAAAATCCATGGCCGACTTCACACCGCTCGCTCATAAATTCCATAGCCAACTTCACACCGCTAGCTCATAAATTTCAAGGACAACTTCGCACCGCTCGCTCATAAATTCCATGGCCAAATTTACACCGATCGAACATAAATTCCATCGTCAACTTCACACCGCTCGAACATAAATTCCATAGCCAACTTCACACCAGTCGCTAATACATTCCATGGCCAACTTCACACCACTCGCTCATAAATTCCATGGCCAACTTAGTACCACTCGCTCATAAATTCCATGGCCAACTTAGTAACACTCGCTCATAAATTCCACGGCCAACTTCACACCGCTCGTTCATAAGTTCCATAGCCAACGTCGCACCGCTCGCTCATAAATTCCATGGCCATCTTCAAACCGCTCGCTCATAATTTCCACGGCCAACTTCACACCGCTCGCTCATAAAATCCATGGCTAACTTCGCACCGCTCGCTCATAAATTCTAAAGCAAACTTTACACCGATAGATCATAAATTCCAAGGCCAACTTCGCACCGTTCGCTCATAAATTCCACGGCCAACTGCACACAGCTCGCTAATAAATTCCACGGCCAACTTCACACCTCTCGCTCATAAAATCCATGGCCCACTACGCACCGCTCGCTCATAAACTCCAAAGCCAGCTTCACACCGCTAGCTCATAAATTCCAAGGCCAACTATGCACTGCGAGCTCATAAAATCCATAGTCAACTTCACACCGCTCGATCATACATTCTATGGCTAAGTTAATACCGCTCGCTCATATATTCAATGGCTAATTTTATACCGCTCGCACATAAATTCCATGGCCAAATTTACGCCGATAGAACATAAATTCCATCATCAACTTCACACCGCTCGAACATAAATTCCATAGCCAACTTCACACCGCTCGCTAATAAATTCCATGGGCAACTTCACACCGCTCGCTCATAAATTCAATGGCTAATTTCACACCGATTGCTCATAAATTCCATAGCCAACGTCGCACCGCTGGCTCATAAATTCCACGACCAACTGCACACAGCTCGCTAATAAATTCCACGGCCAACTTCACACCTCTCGCTCATAAAATCCATTGCCCACTTCGCACCGCTCGCTCATAAATTCCAAAGCCAGCTTCACACCGCTAGCTCAGAAATTCCAAGGCCAACTATGCACTGCGCGCTCATAAAATCCATAGCCAACTTCACACCGCTAGCTCATAAATTCCATGGCCAACTTCGTACTACTCGCTCATGAAATCCATAGCCAGCATCACACCGCTAGCTCATAAAATCCATGGCCAACTGCTCACAGATCGCTCATAAATTCCACAGCAAACTTCACAGCGCTCGCTCATAAATTCCATAGCTTATGTCGCACCGCTCGCTCATAAATTCCATAGCTAATTTTGCACCGCTCGCTCATAAATTCCACGGCCAACTTCGCACCGCTCGCTCATAAATTCCACGGCCAACTGCACACAGCTCGCTAATAAATTCCACGGCCAACTTCACACCTCTCGCTCATAAAATCCATGGCCCACTACGCACCGCTCGCTCATAAATTCCAAAGCCAGCTTCACACCGCTAGCTCATAAATTCCAAGGCCAACTATGCACTGCGCGCTCATAAAATCCATAGTCAACTTCACACCGCTCGATCATACATTCTATGGCTAAGTTAATACCCCTCGCTCATATATTCAATGGCTAATTTTATACCGCTCGCTCATAAATTCCATGGCCAAATTTACACCGATCGAACATAAATTCCATCGTCAACTTCACACCGCTCGAACATAAATTCCATAGCCAACTTCACACCGCTCGCTAATAAATTCCATGGCCAACTTCACACCGCTAGCTCATAAATTCCATGGACAACTTAGTACCACTCGCTCATGAAATCCATATCCAGCATCACACCGCTCGCTCATAAAATCCATGGCCAATTGCTCACAGATCGCTCATAAATTCCACAGCCAACTTCACAGCGCTCGCTCATAAATTCCATAGCTAATGTCTCACCGCTCGCTCATAAATTCAATAGCTAATTTCGCACCGCTCGCTCATAAATTCCACGGCCAACTTCACACCGCTCGCTCATAAAATCCATGGCCGACTTCGCACCGCTCGCTCATAAAATCCATGGCCGACTTCACACCGCTCGCTCATAAATTCCATAGCCAACTTCACACCGCTAGCTCATAAATTTCAAGGACAACTTCGCACCGCTCGCTCTTAAATTCCATGGCCAAATTTACACCGATCGAACATAAATTCCATCGTCAACTTCACACCGCTCGAACATAAATTCCATAGCCAACTTCACACCAGTCGCTAATACATTCCATGGCCAACTTCACACCACTCGCTCATAAATTCCATGGCCAACTTAGTATCACTCGCTCATAAATTCCATGGCCAACTTAGTAACACTCGCTCATAAATTCCACGGCCAACTTCACACCGCTCGTTCATAAGTTCCATAGCCAACGTCGCACCGCTCGCTCATAAATTCCATGGCCATCTTCAAACCGCTCGGTCATAATTTCCACGGCCAACTTCACACCGCTCGCTCATAAAATCCATGGCTAACTTCGCACCGCTCGCTCATAAATTCTAAAGCAAACTTTACACCGATAGATCATAAATTCCAAGGTCAACTTAGTACCACTCGCTCATGAAATCCATATCCAGCATCACACCGCTCGCTCATAAAATCCATGGCCAATTGCTCACAGATCGCTCATAAATTCCACAGCCAACTTCACAGCGCTCGCTCATAAATTCCAAAGCTAATGTCTCACCGCTCGCTCATAAATTCAATAGCTAATTTCGCACCGCTCGCTCATAAATTCCACGGCCAACTTCACACCGCTCGCTCATAAAATCCATGGCCGACTTCGCACCGCTCGCTCATAAAATCCATGGCCGACTTCACACCGCTCGCTAATAAATTCCATAGCCAACGTCGCACCGCTCGCTCATAAATTCCACGGCCAACTGCACACAGCTCGCTAGTAAATTCCATGGACAACTTCACACCTCTCGCTCATAAAATCCATGGCCCACTTCACACCGCTAGCTCATAAATTCCATGGCCAAATTTACACCGATCGAACATAAATTCCATCGTCAACTTCACACCGCTCGAACATAAATTCCATAGCCAACTTCACAGCGCTCGCTCATAAAATCCATGGACAACTTCGCACCGCACGCTCATAAATTCCGTGGCCAACTGCACACAGCTCGCTCATAAAATCCATGGCCAACTTCAAACCGCTCGCTAATAAATTCCATGGCCAACTTCACACCGCTAGCTCATAAATTCCACGGCCAACCTAGTACCAATCGCTCATGAAATCCATTGCCAGCATCACAACGCTCGCTCATAAAATCCATGGCAAACTGCTCACAGATCGCTCATAAATTCCACAGCCAACTTCACAGCGCTCGCTCATAAATTCCATAGCTAATGTCGCACCGCTCGCTCATAAATTCAATAGCTAATTTCGCACCGCTCCCTCAGAATTTCCATGACCAACTTAATACCACTCGGTCATATATTCTATGGCTAATTTCATACCGCTCGCTCATAAATTCCGTGACAAACTTTACACCACTCGGACATAAATTCCATGGCCTACTTCACACGGTTCGCTCATAAATTCTATGGCCAACTTGACACCGCTCGCTCATAAATTCCATAGCTAATTTCGCACCGCTCGCTCATCGATTCCATGGCCAACTTGCTCGGGCATGAATTCCATGGCCAACTTGACAGCGCTCGCTCATAAATTCCATAGCTAATTTCGCACCGCTCGCTCGTAAATTCCATGGCCTACTTCACACGGTTCGCTCATAAATTCCATGACCAACTTAATACCGCTCGCTCATATATTCTATGGCTAATTTTATACCGCTCGCTCATAAATTCCATGACCAACTTTACACCGCTCGAACATATATTCCATGGCCAATTTCAAACCGCTTGCTCATAAATTGCATGGCCATCTCCAAACCGCTCGCTGATAAATTACATGGCCAACTGCACACAGCTCGCTAATAAATTCCATAGCTAAGGTCGCACCGCTCGCTCATAGATTCCGTGGCAAACTTGACACCGCTCGGGCATGAATTCCATGGCCAACTTGACACCGCTCGTTCATAAATTCCATAGCTAGTTTCGCACCGCTCGCTCATAAATTCAATGGCTATTTTCACACCACTCGCTCATAAATTCCATGGGCAACTTCATGCCGCTCGCTCATAAATTCCATAGCTAATTTCGCACCGCTCGCTCATAAATTCAAGGGCACATTTCACACCGCTCGCTCATAAATTCCACGTTCAACTTCACACCGCTCGCTCATAAAATCCATGGCCGACTTCGCACCGCTCGCTCATAAAATCCATGGCCGATTTCTCACCGCTCGCTCATAAAATCCATGGTTAACTTCGCATTGCTCGCTCATAAATTCCATAGCCAACTTCACACCGCTAGCTCATAAATTCCAAGGCCAACTTCGCACCGCTCGCTCATAAATTCAATAGCCAAATTTACACCGATCGAACATAAATTCCATCATCAACTTCACACCGCTCGAACATAAATTCCATAGCCAACTTCACACCGCTCGCTAATACATTCCATGGCCAACTTCACACCAATCGCTCATAAATTCCATGGCCAACTTAGTACCACTCGCTCATAAATTCCAGAGCCAACTTCACACCGATAGCTCATAAATTCCATAGCTAATTTCGCACCGCTCGCTCATAAATACCACGGCCAACTTCACACCGCACGCTCATAAGTTCCATAGCCAACGTCGCATCGCTCGCTCATAAATTCCATGGCCATCTTCAAACCGCTCGGTCATAATTTCCACGGCCAACTTCACACCGCTCGCTCATAAAATCCATGGCTAACTTCGCACCGCTCGCTCATAAATTCTAAAGCAAACTTTACACCGATAGATCATAAATTCCAAGGTCAACTTCGCACCGCTCGCTCATAAATTACACGGCCAACTGCACACAGCTCGCTAATAAATTCCACGGCCAACTATGCACTGCGCGCTCATAAAATCCATAGTCAACTTCACACCGCTCGATCATACATTCTATGGCTAAGTTAATACCCCTCGCTCATATATTCAATGGCTAATTTTATACCGCTCGCTCGTAAATTCCATGGCCAAATTTACACCGATCGAACATAAATTCCATCGTCAACTTCACACCGCTCGAACATAAATTCCATAGCCAACTTCACACCGCTCGCTAATAAATTCCATGGCCAACTTCACACCGCTAGCTCATAAATTCCATGGCCAACTTAGTACCACTCGCTCATGAAATCCATATCCAGCATCACACCGCTCGCTCATAAAATCCATGGCCAATTGCTCACAGATCGCACTAAATTCCACAGCCAACTTCACAGCGCTCGCTCATAAATTCCATAGCTAATGTCTCACCGCTCGCTCATAAATTCAATAGCTAATTTCGCACCGCTCGCTCATAAATTCCACGGCCAACTTCACACCGCTCGCTCATAAAATCCATGGCCGACTTCGCACCGCTCGCTCATAAAATCCATGGCCGACTTCACACCGCTCGCTAATAAATTCCATAGCCAACGTCGCACCGCTCGCTCATAAATTCCACGGCCAACTGCACACAGCTCGCTAGTAAATTCCATGGACAACTTCACACCTCTCGCTCATAAAATCCATGGCCCACTTCACACCGCTAGCTCATAAATTCCATGGCCAACTTAGTACCAATCGCTCATGAAATCCATTGCCAGCATCACACCGCTCGCTCATAAAATCCATGGCCAACTGCTAACAGATCGCTCATAAATTCCACAGCCAACATCACAGCCCTCGCTCATAAATACCATAGCTAATGTCGCACCGCTCGCTCATAAATTCCATAGCTAATTTCGCACCGCTCGCTCATAAATTCCACGGCCAACTTCACACCGCTCGCTCATAAAATCCATGGCCAACTTCGCACCGCTCGCTCAAAAATTCCATAGCTAATTACGCACCGCTAGCTCATAAATTCCATGGCCAACTTAGTACCGCTCGCTCATAAAATCCATAGCCATTTTCTCACCGCTCGCTCATAATTTCCATGACCAACTTAATACCGCTCGCTCATAAATTCAAGGGCTAATTTCATACCGCACGCTCATAAATTCCATGGCCATCTTCACACCACTCGCTCATAAATTCCATGGGCAACTTCGCACATCTCGCTCATAAAATCCATAGCCAATTTCACACCGCTCGCTCAAAAATTCCATAGCTAATGTCGCACCGCTCGCTCATAAATTCCATAGCTAATTTCGCACCGCTCGCTCACAGATTCCATGTCGAACTTGACACCTCTTGGGCATCAATTCCATGGCCAACTTGACACCGCTCGTTCATAAATTCCATAGCTACTTTCGCACCGCTCGCTCAGAAATTCAATGGCTATTTTCACACCACTCGCTCATAAATTCCATGGGCAACTTCACACCGCTCGAACATAAATTCCATAGCCAACTTCACACCAGTCGCTAATACATTCCATGGCCAACTTCACACCACTCGCTCATAAATTCCATGGCCAACTTAGTACCACTCGCTCATAAATTCCAGGGCCAAGTTAGTACCACTCGCTCATAAATTCCAGAGCCAACTTCACACCGATAGCTCATAAATTCCATAGCTAATTTCGCACCGCTCGCTCATAAATTCCACGGCCAACTTCACACCGCTCGCTCATAAAATCCATGGCCGACTTCGCACCGCTCGCTCATAAAATCCATGGCCGACTTCACACCGCTCGCTCATAAATTCCATAGCCAACTTCACACCGCTAGCTCATAAATTCCATGGCCAACCTAGTACCAATCGCTCATGAAATCCATTGCCAGCATCACAACATTCGCTCATAAAATCCATGGCCAACTGCTCACAGATCGCTCATAAATTCCACAGCTAACTTCACAGCGCTCGCTCATAAATTCCATAGCTAATGTCGCACCGCTCGCTCATAAATTCAATAGTTAATTTCGCACCGCTCGCTCATAAATTCCATAGCTAATGTCGCACCGCTCGCTTATAAATTCAATAGCTAATTTCGCACCGCTCGCTCATAAAATCCACGGCCAACTTCACACAGCACGCTCATAAAATCCATGGCCGACTTCGCACCGCTCGCTCATAAAATCCATGGCCGACTTCACACCGCTCGCTCATAAAATCCATGGCCGACTTCGCACCGCTCGCTCATAAAATCCATGGCCGACTTCACACCGCTCGCTCATAAATTCCATAGTCAACTTCACACCGCTAGCTCATAAATTTCAAGGCCAACTTCGCACCGCTCGCTCATAAATTCCATGGCCAAATTTACACCGATCGAACATAAATTCCATCGTCAACTTCACACCGCTCGAACATAAATTGCATAGCCAACTTCACACCAGTCGCTAATACATTCCATGGCCAACTTCACACCACTCGCTCATAAATTCCATGGCCAACTTAGTACCACTCGCTCATAAATTCCATGGCCAACTTAGTAACACTCGCTCATAAATTCCACGGCCAACTTCACACCGCTCGTTCATAAGTTCCATAGCCAACGTCGCACCGCTCGCTCATAAATTCCATGGCCATCTTCAAACCGCTCGCTCATAATTTCCACGGCCAACTTCACACCGCTCGCTCATAAAATCCATGGCTAACTTCGCACCGCTCGCTCATAAATTCTAAAGCAAACTTTACACCGATAGATCATAAATTCCAAGGCCAACTTCGCACCGTTCGCTCATAAATTCCACGGCCAACTGCACACAGCTCGCTAATAAATTCCACGGCCAACTTCACACCTCTCGCTCATAAAATCCATGGCCCACTACGCACCGCTCGCTCATAAACTCCAAAGCCAGCTTCACACCGCTAGCTCATAAATTCCAAGGCCAACTATGCACTGCGAGCTCATAAAATCCATAGTCAACTTCACACCGCTCGATCATACATTCTATGGCTAAGTTAATACCGCTCGCTCATATATTCAATGGCTAATTTTATACCGCTCGCACATAAATTCCATGGCCAAATTTACGCCGATAGAACATAAATTCCATCATCAACTTCACACCGCTCGAACATAAATTCCATAGCCAACTTCACACCGCTCGCTAATAAATTCCATGGGCAACTTCACACCGCTCGCTCATAAATTCAATGGCTAATTTCACACCGATTGCTCATAAATTCCATAGCCAACGTCGCACCGCTGGCTCATAAATTCCACGACCAACTGCACACAGCTCGCTAATAAATTCCACGGCCAACTTCACACCTCTCGCTCATAAAATCCATTGCCCACTTCGCACCGCTCGCTCATAAATTCCAAAGCCAGCTTCACACCGCTAGCTCAGAAATTCCAAGGCCAACTATGCACTGCGCGCTCATAAAATCCATAGCCAACTTCACACCGCTAGCTCATAAATTCCATGGCCAACTTCGTACTACTCGCTCATGAAATCCATAGCCAGCATCACACCGCTAGCTCATAAAATCCATGGCCAACTGCTCACAGATCGCTCATAAATTCCACAGCAAACTTCACAGCGCTCGCTCATAAATTCCATAGCTTATGTCGCACCGCTCGCTCATAAATTCCATAGCTAATTTTGCACCGCTCGCTCATAAATTCCACGGCCAACTTCGCACCGCTCGCTCATAAATTCCACGGCCAACTGCACACAGCTCGCTAATAAATTCCACGGCCAACTTCACACCTCTCGCTCATAAAATCCATGGCCCACTACGCACCGCTCGCTCATAAATTCCAAAGCCAGCTTCACACCGCTCGCTCATAAATTCCATAGCTTATGTCGCACCGCTCGCTCATAAATTCCATAGCTAATTTCGCACCGCTCGCTCATAAATTCAATCGCTAATTTCACACCGCTTGCTCATAAATTCCATGGCCAACTTCACGCCACTCGCTCATAAATTCCTTGGGCAACTTCATACCGCTCGCTCATAAATTCCATAGCCAACGTCGCACCGTTCTCTCATAAATTCCATGGCCATCTTCAAACCGCTCGCTCATAAAATCCATGGCTAACTTCGCACCGCTCGCTCATAAATTCTAAAGCAAACTTTACACCGCTCGCTCATAAATTCCATGGCCAACTTCACACCGCTAGCTCATAAATTCCATAGCCAACTTCACACCGCTAGCTCATAAATTTCAAGGACAACTTCGCACCGCTCGCTCATAAATTCCATGGCCAAATTTACACCGATCGAACATAAATTCCATCGTCAACTTCACACCGCTCGAACATAAATTCCATAGCCAACTTCACACCAGTCGCTAATACATTCCATGGCCAACTTCACACCACTCGCTCATAAATTCCATGGCCAACTTCACACCGCTAGCTCATAAATTCCATGTCCAACCTAGTACCAATCGCTCATGAAATCCATTGCCAGCATCACAACGCTCGCTCATAAAATCCATGGCCAACTACTCACAGATCGTTCATAAATTCCACAGCCAACTTCACAGCGCTCGCTCATAAATTCCATAGCTAATGTCGCACCGCTCGCTCATAAATTCAATAGCTAATTTCGCACCGCTCGCTCATAAATTCCATAGCTAATGTCGCACCGCTCGCTCATAAATTCAATAGCTAATTTTGCACCGCTCGCTCATAAATTCCACGGCCAACTTCGCACCGCTCGCTCATAAATTCCACGGCCAACTGCACACAGCTCGCTAATAAATTCCACGGCCAACTTCACACCTCTCGCTCATAAAATCCATGGCCCACTACGCACCGCTCGCTCATAAATTCCAAAGCCAGCTTCACACCGCTAGCTCATAAATTCCAAGGCCAACTATGCACTGCGCGCTCATAAAATCCATAGTCAACTTCACACCGCTTGATCATACATTCTATGGCTAAGTTAATACCCCTCGCTCATATATTCAATGGCTAATTTTATACCGCTCGCTCATAAATTCCATGGGCAAATTTACACCGATCGAACATAAATTCCATCGTCAACTTCACACCGCTCGAACATAAATTCCATAGCCAACTTCACACCGCTCGCTAATAAATTCCATGGCCAACTTCACACCGCTAGCTCATAAATTCCATGGCCAACTTAGTACCACTCGCTCATGAAATCCATATCCAGCATCACACCGCTCGCTCATAAAATCCATGGCCAATTGCTCACAGATCGCTTTAAATTCCACAGCCAACTTCACAGCGCTCGCTCATAAATTCCATAGCTAATGTCTCACCGCTCGCTCATAAATTCAATAGCTAATTTCGCACCGCTCGCTCATAAATTCCACGGCCAACTTCACACCGCTCGCTCATAAAATCCATGGCCGACTTCGCACCGCTCGCTCATAAAATCCATGGCCGACTTCACACCGCTCGCTCATAAATTCCATAGCCAACTTCACACCGCTAGCTCATAAATTTCAAGGACAACTTCGCACCGCTCGCTCATAAATTCCATGGCCAAATTTACACCGATCGAACATAAATTCCATCGTCAACTTCACACCGCTCGAACATAAATTCCATAGCCAACTTCACACCAGTCGCTAATACATTCCATGGCCAACTTCACACCACTCGCTCATAAATTCCATGGCCAACTTAGTACCACTCGCTCATGAAATCCATATCCAGCATCACACCGCTCGCTCATAAAATCCATGGCCAATTGCTCACAGATCGCTTTAAATTCCACAGCCAACTTCACAGCGCTCGCTCATAAATTCCATAGCTAATGTCTCACCGCTCGCTCATAAATTCAATAGCTAATTTCGCACCGCTCGCTCATAAATTCCACGGCCAACTTCACACCGCTCGCTCATAAAATCCATGGCCGACTTCGCACCGCTCGCTCATAAAATCCATGGCCGACTTCACACCGCTCGCTCATAAATTCCATAGCCAACTTCACACCGCTAGCTCATAAATTTCAAGGACAACTTCGCACCGCTCGCTCATAAATTCCATGGCCAAATTTACACCGATCGAACATAAATTCCATCGTCAACTTCACACCGCTCGAACATAAATTCCATAGCCAACTTCACACCAGTCGCTAATACATTCCATGGCCAACTTCACACCACTCGCTCATAAATTCCATGGCCAACTTAGTACCACTCGCTCATAAATTCCATGGCCAACTTAGTAACACTCGCTCATAAATTCCACGGCCAACTTCACACCGCTCGTTCATAAGTTCCATAGCCAACGTCGCACCGCTCGCTCATAAATTCCATGGCCATCTTCAAACCGCTCGCTCATAATTTCCACGGCCAACTTCACACCGCTCGCTCATAAAATCCATGGCTAACTTCGCACCGCTCGCTCATAAATTCTAAAGCAAACTTTACACCGATAGATCATAAATTCCAAGGCCAACTTCGCACCGTTCGCTCATAAATTCCACGGCCAACTGCACACAGCTCGCTAATAAATTCCACGGCCAACTTCACACCTCTCGCTCATAAAATCCATGGCCCACTACGCACCGCTCGCTCATAAACTCCAAAGCCAGCTTCACACCGCTAGCTCATAAATTCCAAGGCCAACTATGCACTGCGAGCTCATAAAATCCATAGTCAACTTCACACCGCTCGATCATACATTCTATGGCTAAGTTAATACCGCTCGCTCATATATTCAATGGCTAATTTTATACCGCTCGCACATAAATTCCATGGCCAAATTTACGCCGATAGAACATAAATTCCATCATCAACTTCACACCGCTCGAACATAAATTCCATAGCCAACTTCACACCGCTCGCTAATAAATTCCATGGGCAACTTCACACCGCTCGCTCATAAATTCAATGGCTAATTTCACACCGATTGCTCATAAATTCCATAGCCAACGTCGCACCGCTGGCTCATAAATTCCACGACCAACTGCACACAGCTCGCTAATAAATTCCACGGCCAACTTCACACCTCTCGCTCATAAAATCCATTGCCCACTTCGCACCGCTCGCTCATAAATTCCAAAGCCAGCTTCACACCGCTAGCTCAGAAATTCCAAGGCCAACTATGCACTGCGCGCTCATAAAATCCATAGCCAACTTCACACCGCTAGCTCATAAATTCCATGGCCAACTTCGTACTACTCGCTCATGAAATCCATAGCCAGCATCACACCGCTAGCTCATAAAATCCATGGCCAACTGCTCACAGATCGCTCATAAATTCCACAGCAAACTTCACAGCGCTCGCTCATAAATTCCATAGCTTATGTCGCACCGCTCGCTCATAAATTCCATAGCTAATTTTGCACCGCTCGCTCATAAATTCCACGGCCAACTTCGCACCGCTCGCTCATAAATTCCACGGCCAACTGCACACAGCTCGCTAATAAATTCCACGGCCAACTTCACACCTCTCGCTCATAAAATCCATGGCCCACTACGCACCGCTCGCTCATAAATTCCAAAGCCAGCTTCACACCGCTAGCTCATAAATTCCAAGGCCAACTATGCACTGCGCGCTCATAAAATCCATAGTCAACTTCACACCGCTCGATCATACATTCTATGGCTAAGTTAATACCCCTCGCTCATATATTCAATGGCTAATTTTATACCGCTCGCTCATAAATTCCATGGCCAAATTTACACCGATCGAACATAAATTCCATCGTCAACTTCACACCGCTCGAACATAAATTCCATAGCCAACTTCACACCGCTCGCTAATAAATTCCATGGCCAACTTCACACCGCTAGCTCATAAATTCCATGGACAACTTAGTACCACTCGCTCATGAAATCCATATCCAGCATCACACCGCTCGCTCATAAAATCCATGGCCAATTGCTCACAGATCGCTCATAAATTCCACAGCCAACTTCACAGCGCTCGCTCATAAATTCCATAGCTAATGTCTCACCGCTCGCTCATAAATTCAATAGCTAATTTCGCACCGCTCGCTCATAAATTCCACGGCCAACTTCACACCGCTCGCTCATAAAATCCATGGCCGACTTCGCACCGCTCGCTCATAAAATCCATGGCCGACTTCACACCGCTCGCTCATAAATTCCATAGCCAACTTCACACCGCTAGCTCATAAATTTCAAGGACAACTTCGCACCGCTCGCTCTTAAATTCCATGGCCAAATTTACACCGATCGAACATAAATTCCATCGTCAACTTCACACCGCTCGAACATAAATTCCATAGCCAACTTCACACCAGTCGCTAATACATTCCATGGCCAACTTCACACCACTCGCTCATAAATTCCATGGCCAACTTAGTATCACTCGCTCATAAATTCCATGGCCAACTTAGTAACACTCGCTCATAAATTCCACGGCCAACTTCACACCGCTCGTTCATAAGTTCCATAGCCAACGTCGCACCGCTCGCTCATAAATTCCATGGCCATCTTCAAACCGCTCGGTCATAATTTCCACGGCCAACTTCACACCGCTCGCTCATAAAATCCATGGCTAACTTCGCACCGCTCGCTCATAAATTCTAAAGCAAACTTTACACCGATAGATCATAAATTCCAAGGTCAACTTAGTACCACTCGCTCATGAAATCCATATCCAGCATCACACCGCTCGCTCATAAAATCCATGGCCAATTGCTCACAGATCGCTCATAAATTCCACAGCCAACTTCACAGCGCTCGCTCATAAATTCCAAAGCTAATGTCTCACCGCTCGCTCATAAATTCAATAGCTAATTTCGCACCGCTCGCTCATAAATTCCACGGCCAACTTCACACCGCTCGCTCATAAAATCCATGGCCGACTTCGCACCGCTCGCTCATAAAATCCATGGCCGACTTCACACCGCTCGCTAATAAATTCCATAGCCAACGTCGCACCGCTCGCTCATAAATTCCACGGCCAACTGCACACAGCTCGCTAGTAAATTCCATGGACAACTTCACACCTCTCGCTCATAAAATCCATGGCCCACTTCACACCGCTAGCTCATAAATTCCATGGCCAAATTTACACCGATCGAACATAAATTCCATCGTCAACTTCACACCGCTCGAACATAAATTCCATAGCCAACTTCACAGCGCTCGCTCATAAAATCCATGGACAACTTCGCACCGCACGCTCATAAATTCCGTGGCCAACTGCACACAGCTCGCTCATAAAATCCATGGCCAACTTCAAACCGCTCGCTAATAAATTCCATGGCCAACTTCACACCGCTAGCTCATAAATTCCACGGCCAACCTAGTACCAATCGCTCATGAAATCCATTGCCAGCATCACAACGCTCGCTCATAAAATCCATGGCAAACTGCTCACAGATCGCTCATAAATTCCACAGCCAACTTCACAGCGCTCGCTCATAAATTCCATAGCTAATGTCGCACCGCTCGCTCATAAATTCAATAGCTAATTTCGCACCGCTCCCTCAGAATTTCCATGACCAACTTAATACCACTCGGTCATATATTCTATGGCTAATTTCATACCGCTCGCTCATAAATTCCGTGACAAACTTTACACCACTCGGACATAAATTCCATGGCCTACTTCACACGGTTCGCTCATAAATTCTATGGCCAACTTGACACCGCTCGCTCATAAATTCCATAGCTAATTTCGCACCGCTCGCTCATCGATTCCATGGCCAACTTGCTCGGGCATGAATTCCATGGCCAACTTGACAGCGCTCGCTCATAAATTCCATAGCTAATTTCGCACCGCTCGCTCGTAAATTCCATGGCCTACTTCACACGGTTCGCTCATAAATTCCATGACCAACTTAATACCGCTCGCTCATATATTCTATGGCTAATTTTATACCGCTCGCTCATAAATTCCATGACCAACTTTACACCGCTCGAACATATATTCCATGGCCAATTTCAAACCGCTTGCTCATAAATTGCATGGCCATCTCCAAACCGCTCGCTGATAAATTACATGGCCAACTGCACACAGCTCGCTAATAAATTCCATAGCTAAGGTCGCACCGCTCGCTCATAGATTCCGTGGCAAACTTGACACCGCTCGGGCATGAATTCCATGGCCAACTTGACACCGCTCGTTCATAAATTCCATAGCTAGTTTCGCACCGCTCGCTCATAAATTCAATGGCTATTTTCACACCACTCGCTCATAAATTCCATGGGCAACTTCATGCCGCTCGCTCATAAATTCCATAGCTAATTTCGCACCGCTCGCTCATAAATTCAAGGGCACATTTCACACCGCTCGCTCATAAATTCCACGTTCAACTTCACACCGCTCGCTCATAAAATCCATGGCCGACTTCGCACCGCTCGCTCATAAAATCCATGGCCGATTTCTCACCGCTCGCTCATAAAATCCATGGTTAACTTCGCATTGCTCGCTCATAAATTCCATAGCCAACTTCACACCGCTAGCTCATAAATTCCAAGGCCAACTTCGCACCGCTCGCTCATAAATTCAATAGCCAAATTTACACCGATCGAACATAAATTCCATCATCAACTTCACACCGCTCGAACATAAATTCCATAGCCAACTTCACACCGCTCGCTAATACATTCCATGGCCAACTTCACACCAATCGCTCATAAATTCCATGGCCAACTTAGTACCACTCGCTCATAAATTCCAGAGCCAACTTCACACCGATAGCTCATAAATTCCATAGCTAATTTCGCACCGCTCGCTCATAAATACCACGGCCAACTTCACACCGCACGCTCATAAGTTCCATAGCCAACGTCGCATCGCTCGCTCATAAATTCCATGGCCATCTTCAAACCGCTCGGTCATAATTTCCACGGCCAACTTCACACCGCTCGCTCATAAAATCCATGGCTAACTTCGCACCGCTCGCTCATAAATTCTAAAGCAAACTTTACACCGATAGATCATAAATTCCAAGGTCAACTTCGCACCGCTCGCTCATAAATTACACGGCCAACTGCACACAGCTCGCTAATAAATTCCACGGCCAACTATGCACTGCGCGCTCATAAAATCCATAGTCAACTTCACACCGCTCGATCATACATTCTATGGCTAAGTTAATACCCCTCGCTCATATATTCAATGGCTAATTTTATACCGCTCGCTCGTAAATTCCATGGCCAAATTTACACCGATCGAACATAAATTCCATCGTCAACTTCACACCGCTCGAACATAAATTCCATAGCCAACTTCACACCGCTCGCTAATAAATTCCATGGCCAACTTCACACCGCTAGCTCATAAATTCCATGGCCAACTTAGTACCACTCGCTCATGAAATCCATATCCAGCATCACACCGCTCGCTCATAAAATCCATGGCCAATTGCTCACAGATCGCACTAAATTCCACAGCCAACTTCACAGCGCTCGCTCATAAATTCCATAGCTAATGTCTCACCGCTCGCTCATAAATTCAATAGCTAATTTCGCACCGCTCGCTCATAAATTCCACGGCCAACTTCACACCGCTCGCTCATAAAATCCATGGCCGACTTCGCACCGCTCGCTCATAAAATCCATGGCCGACTTCACACCGCTCGCTAATAAATTCCATAGCCAACGTCGCACCGCTCGCTCATAAATTCCACGGCCAACTGCACACAGCTCGCTAGTAAATTCCATGGACAACTTCACACCTCTCGCTCATAAAATCCATGGCCCACTTCACACCGCTAGCTCATAAATTCCATGGCCAACTTAGTACCAATCGCTCATGAAATCCATTGCCAGCATCACACCGCTCGCTCATAAAATCCATGGCCAACTGCTAACAGATCGCTCATAAATTCCACAGCCAACATCACAGCCCTCGCTCATAAATACCATAGCTAATGTCGCACCGCTCGCTCATAAATTCCATAGCTAATTTCGCACCGCTCGCTCATAAATTCCACGGCCAACTTCACACCGCTCGCTCATAAAATCCATGGCCAACTTCGCACCGCTCGCTCAAAAATTCCATAGCTAATTACGCACCGCTAGCTCATAAATTCCATGGCCAACTTAGTACCGCTCGCTCATAAAATCCATAGCCATTTTCTCACCGCTCGCTCATAATTTCCATGACCAACTTAATACCGCTCGCTCATAAATTCAAGGGCTAATTTCATACCGCACGCTCATAAATTCCATGGCCATCTTCACACCACTCGCTCATAAATTCCATGGGCAACTTCGCACATCTCGCTCATAAAATCCATAGCCAATTTCACACCGCTCGCTCAAAAATTCCATAGCTAATGTCGCACCGCTCGCTCATAAATTCCATAGCTAATTTCGCACCGCTCGCTCACAGATTCCATGTCGAACTTGACACCTCTTGGGCATCAATTCCATGGCCAACTTGACACCGCTCGTTCATAAATTCCATAGCTACTTTCGCACCGCTCGCTCAGAAATTCAATGGCTATTTTCACACCACTCGCTCATAAATTCCATGGGCAACTTCACACCGCTCGAACATAAATTCCATAGCCAACTTCACACCAGTCGCTAATACATTCCATGGCCAACTTCACACCACTCGCTCATAAATTCCATGGCCAACTTAGTACCACTCGCTCATAAATTCCAGGGCCAAGTTAGTACCACTCGCTCATAAATTCCAGAGCCAACTTCACACCGATAGCTCATAAATTCCATAGCTAATTTCGCACCGCTCGCTCATAAATTCCACGGCCAACTTCACACCGCTCGCTCATAAAATCCATGGCCGACTTCGCACCGCTCGCTCATAAAATCCATGGCCGACTTCACACCGCTCGCTCATAAATTCCATAGCCAACTTCACACCGCTAGCTCATAAATTCCATGGCCAACCTAGTACCAATCGCTCATGAAATCCATTGCCAGCATCACAACATTCGCTCATAAAATCCATGGCCAACTGCTCACAGATCGCTCATAAATTCCACAGCTAACTTCACAGCGCTCGCTCATAAATTCCATAGCTAATGTCGCACCGCTCGCTCATAAATTCAATAGTTAATTTCGCACCGCTCGCTCATAAATTCCATAGCTAATGTCGCACCGCTCGCTTATAAATTCAATAGCTAATTTCGCACCGCTCGCTCATAAAATCCACGGCCAACTTCACACAGCACGCTCATAAAATCCATGGCCGACTTCGCACCGCTCGCTCATAAAATCCATGGCCGACTTCACACCGCTCGCTCATAAAATCCATGGCCGACTTCGCACCGCTCGCTCATAAAATCCATGGCCGACTTCACACCGCTCGCTCATAAATTCCATAGTCAACTTCACACCGCTAGCTCATAAATTTCAAGGCCAACTTCGCACCGCTCGCTCATAAATTCCATGGCCAAATTTACACCGATCGAACATAAATTCCATCGTCAACTTCACACCGCTCGAACATAAATTGCATAGCCAACTTCACACCAGTCGCTAATACATTCCATGGCCAACTTCACACCACTCGCTCATAAATTCCATGGCCAACTTAGTACCACTCGCTCATAAATTCCATGGCCAACTTAGTAACACTCGCTCATAAATTCCACGGCCAACTTCACACCGCTCGCTCATAAGTTCCATAGCCAACGTCGCACCGCTCGCTCATAAATTCCATGGCCATCTTCAAACCGCTCGCTCATAATTTCCACGGCCAACTTCACACCGCTAGCTCATAAATTCCATGGCCAACCTAGTACCAATCGCTCATGAAATCCATTGCCAGCATCACAACATTCGCTCATAAAATCCATGGCCAACTGCTCACAGATCGCTCATAAATTCCACAGCTAACTTCACAGCGCTCGCTCATAAATTCCATAGCTAATGTCGCACCGCTCGCTCATAAATTCAATAGTTAATTTCGCACCGCTCGCTCATAAATTCCATAGCTAATGTCGCACCGCTCGCTTATAAATTCAATAGCTAATTTCGCACCGCTCGCTCATAAAATCCACGGCCAACTTCACACAGCACGCTCATAAAATCCATGGCCGACTTCGCACCGCTCGCTCATAAAATCCATGGCCGACTTCACACCGCTCGCTCATAAAATCCATGGTTAACTTCGCATTGCTCGCTCATAAATTCCATAGCCAACTTCACACCGCTAGCTCATAAATTCCAAGGCCAACTTCGCACCGCTCGCTCATAAATTCCATGGCCAAATTTACACCGATCGAACATAAATTCCATCGTCAACTTCACACCGCTCGACCATAAATTCCATAGCCAACTTCACACCAGTCGCTAATACATTCCATGGCCAACTTCACACCAGTCGCTCATAAATTCCATGGCCAACTTATTACCACTCGCTCATAAATTCCATGGCCATCTTCACACCACTCGCTCATAAATTCCATGGGCAACTTCGCACATCTCGCTCATAAAATCCATAGCCAATTTCACACCGCTCGCTCAAAAATTCCATAGCTAATGTCGCACCGCTCGCTCATAAATTCCATAGCTAATTTCGCACCGCTCGCTCACAGATTCCATGTCGAACTTGACACCTCTTGGGCATCAATTCCATGGCCAACTTGACACCGCTCGTTCATAAATTCCATAGCTACTTTCGCACCGCTCGCTCAGAAATTCAATGGCTATTTTCACACCACTCGCTCATAAATTCCATGGGCAACTTCACACCGCTCGAACATAAATTCCATAGCCAACTTCACACCAGTCGCTAATACATTCCATGGCCAACTTCACACCACTCGCTCATAAATTCCATGGCCAACTTAGTACCACTCGCTCATAAATTCCAGGGCCAACTTAGTACCACTCGCTCATAAATTCCAGAGCCAACTTCACACCGATAGCTCATAAATTCCATAGCTAATTTCGCACCGCTCGCTCATAAATTCCACGGCCAACTTCACACCGCTCGCTCATAAAATCCATGGCCGACTTCGCACCGCTCGCTCATAAAATCCATGGCCGACTTCACACCGCTCGCTCATAAATTCCATAGCCAACTTCACACCGCTAGCTCATAAATTCCATGGCCAACCTAGTACCAATCGCTCATGAAATCCATTGCCAGCATCACAACATTCGCTCATAAAATCCATGGCCAACTGCTCACAGATCGCTCATAAATTCCACAGCTAACTTCACAGCGCTCGCTCATAAATTCCATAGCTAATGTCGCACCGCTCGCTCATAAATTCAATAGTTAATTTCGCACCGCTCGCTCATAAATTCAATAGCTAATTTCGCACCGCTCGCTCATAAAATCCACGGCCAACTTCACACAGCACGCTCATAAAATCCATGGCCGACTTCGCACCGCTCGCTCATAAAATCCATGGCCGACTTCACACCGCTCGCTCATAAAATCCATGGCCGACTTCGCACCGCTCGCTCATAAAATCCATGGCCGACTTCACACCGCTCGCTCATAAATTCCATAGTCAACTTCACACCGCTAGCTCATAAATTTCAAGGCCAACTTCGCACCGCTCGCTCATAAATTCCATGGCCAAATTTACACCGATCGAACATAAATTCCATCGTCAACTTCACACCGCTCGAACATAAATTGCATAGCCAACTTCACACCAGTCGCTAATACATTCCATGGCCAACTTCACACCACTCGCTCATAAATTCCATGGCCAACTTAGTACCACTCGCTCATAAATTCCATGGCCAACTTAGTAACACTCGCTCATAAATTCCACGGCCAACTTCACACCGCTCGCTCATAAGTTCCATAGCCAACGTCGCACCGCTCGCTCATAAATTCCATGGCCATCTTCAAACCGCTCGCTCATAATTTCCACGGCCAACTTCACACCGCTAGCTCATAAATTCCATGGCCAACCTAGTACCAATCGCTCATGAAATCCATTGCCAGCATCACAACATTCGCTCATAAAATCCATGGCCAACTGCTCACAGATCGCTCATAAATTCCACAGCTAACTTCACAGCGCTCGCTCATAAATTCCATAGCTAATGTCGCACCGCTCGCTCATAAATTCAATAGTTAATTTCGCACCGCTCGCTCATAAATTCCATAGCTAATGTCGCACCGCTCGCTTATAAATTCAATAGCTAATTTCGCACCGCTCGCTCATAAAATCCACGGCCAACTTCACACAGCACGCTCATAAAATCCATGGCCGACTTCGCACCGCTCGCTCATAAAATCCATGGCCGACTTCACACCGCTCGCTCATAAAATCCATGGTTAACTTCGCATTGCTCGCTCATAAATTCCATAGCCAACTTCACACCGCTAGCTCATAAATTCCAAGGCCAACTTCGCACCGCTCGCTCATAAATTCCATGGCCAAATTTACACCGATCGAACATAAATTCCATCGTCAACTTCACACCGCTCGACCATAAATTCCATAGCCAACTTCACACCAGTCGCTAATACATTCCATGGCCAACTTCACACCAGTCGCTCATAAATTCCATGGCCAACTTATTACCACTCGCTCATAAATTCCATGGCCAACTTAGTACCACTCGCTCATTAATTTCAGAGCCAACTTCACACCGATAGCTCATAAATTCCACAGCTAATTTCGCACCGCTCGCTCATAAATTCCACGGCCAAATTCACACCGCTCTCTCATAAATTCCATGGCCATCTTCAAACCGCTCGCTCATAAAATCCATGGCTAACTTCGCACCGCTCGCTCATAAATTCTAAAGCAAACTTTACACCGCTCGCTCATAAATTCCATGGCCAACTTCACACCGCTAGCTCATAAATTCCATGGCCAACCTAGTACCAATCGCTCATGAAATCCATTGCCAGCATCACAACGCTCGCTCATAAAATCCATGGCCAACTGCTCACAGATCGTTCATAAATTCCACAGCCAACTTCACAGCGCTCGCTCATAAATTCCATAGCTAATGTCGCACCGCTCGCTCATAAATTCAATAGCTAATTTCGCACCGCTCGCTCATAAATTCCATAGCTAATGTCTCACCGCTCGCTCATAAATTCAATAGCTAATTTCGCACCGCTCGCTCATAAATTCCACGGCCAACTTCACACCGCTCGCTCATAAAATCCATGGCCGACTTCGCACCGCTCGCTCATAAATTCCATGGCCGACTTCACACCGCTCGCTCATAAATTCCATAGCCAACTTCACACCGCTAGCTCATAAATTTCAAGGACAACTTCGCACCGCTCGCTCATAAATTCCATGGCCAAATTTACACCGATCGAACATAAATTCCATCGTCAACTTCACACCGCTCGAACATAAATTCCATAGCCAACTTCACACCAGTCGCTAATACATTCCATGGCCAACTTCACACCACTCGCTCATAAATTCCATGGCCAACTTCACACCGCTAGCTCATAAATTCCATGTCCAACCTAGTACCAATCGCTCATGAAATCCATTGCCAGCATCACAACGCTCGCTCATAAAATCCATGGCCAACTGCTCACAGATCGTTCATAAATTCCACAGCCAACTTCACAGCGCTCGCTCATAAATTCCATAGCTAATGTCGCACCGCTCGCTCATAAATTCAATAGCTAATTTCGCACCGCTCGCTCATAAATTCCATAGCTAATGTCGCACCGCTCGCTCATAAATTCAATAGCTAATTTTGCACCGCTCGCTCATAAATTCCACGGCCAACTTCGCACCGCTCGCTCATAAATTCCACGGCCAACTGCACACAGCTCGCTAATAAATTCCACGGCCAACTGCACACAGCTCGCTAGTAAATTCCATGGACAACTTCACACCTCTCGCTCATAAAATCCATGGCCAACTTCACACCGCTAGCTCATAAATTCCATGTCCAACCTAGTACCAATCGCTCATGAAATCCATTGCCAGCATCACAACGCTCGCTCATAAAATCCATGGCCGACTGCACACAGCTCGCGAATAAATTCCACGGCCAACTTCACACCTCTCGCTCATAAAATTCATGGCCCACTTCGCACCGCTCGCTCATAAATTCCAAAGCCAGCTTCACACCGCTAGCTCATAAATTCCAAGGCCAACTATGCACTGCGCGCTCATAAAATCCATAGTCAACTTCACACCGCTCGATCATACATTCTATGGCTAAGTTAATACCCCTCGCTCATATATTCAATGGCTAATTTTATACCGCTCGCTCATAAATTCCATGGCCAAATTTACACCGATCGAACATAAATTCCATCGTCAACTGCACACCGCTCGAACATAAATTCCATAGCCAACTTCACACCGCTCGCTAATAAATTCCATGGCCAACTTCACACCGCTAGCTCATAAATTCCATGGCCAACTTAGTGCCACTCGCTCATGAAATCCATTGCCAGCATTACAACGTTCGCTCATAAAATCCATGGCCAACTGCTCACAGATCGCTCATAAATTCCACAGCCAACTTCACAGCGCTCGCTCATAAATCCCATAGCTAATGTCGCACCGCTCGCTCATAAATTCAATAGCTAATTTCGCACCGCTCGCTCATAAATTCCATAGCTAATGTCGCACCGCTCGCTCATAAATTCAATAGCTAATTTCGCACCGCTCACTCATAAAATCCATGGCCAACTTCACACCGCTCGGTCATAAAATCCATGGCCAACTTCACACAACTCGCTCATAAATTCCTTAGGCAACTTCATACCGCTCGCTCGTAAATTCCAGAGCCAACTTCACACCGATAGCTCATAAATTCCATTGCTAATTTCGCACCGCTCGCTCATAAATTCCACGGCCAACTTCACACCGCTCGCTCATAAAATCCATGGCCAACTTCGCACCGCTCGCTCAAAAATTCCATAGGTAATTACGCACCGCTAGCTCATAAATTCCATGGCCAACTTAGTACCGCTCGCTCATAAAATCCATAGCCATTTTCTCACCGCTCGCTCATAATTTCCATGACCAACTTAATACCGCTCGCTCATAAATTCAAGGGCTAATTTCATACCGCACGCTCATAAATTCCATGGCCATCTTCACACCACTCGCTCATAAATTCCATGGGCAACTTCGCACATCTCGCTCATAAAATCCATAGCCAATTTCACACCGCTCGCTCAAAAATTCCATAGCTAATGTCGCACCGCTCGTTCATAAATTCCATAGCTAGTTTCGCACCGCTCGCTCATAAATTCAATGGCTATTTTCACACCACTCGCTCATAAATTCCATGGGCAACTTCATGCCGCTCGCTCATAAATTCCATAGCTAATTTCGCACCGCTCGCTCATAAATTCAAGGGCACATTTCACACCGCTCGCTCATAAATTCCACGTTCAACTTCACACCGCTCGCTCATAAAATCCATGGCCGACTTCGCACCGCTCGCTCATAAAATCCATGGCCGATTTCTCACCGCTCGCTCATAAAATCCATGGTTAACTTCGCATTGCTCGCTCATAAATTCCATAGCCAACTTCACACCGCTAGCTCATAAATTCCAAGGCCAACTTCGCACCGCTCGCTCATAAATTCAATAGCCAAATTTACACCGATCGAACATAAATTCCATCATCAACTTCACACCGCACGAACATAAATTCCATAGCCAACTTCACACCGCTCGCTAATACATTCCATGGCCAACTTCACACCAATCGCTCATAAATTCCATGGCCAACTTAGTACCACTCGCTCATAAATTCCAGAGCCAACTTCACACCGATAGCTCATAAATTCCATAGCTAATTTCGCACCGCTCGCTCATAAATACCACGGCCAACTTCACACCGCACGCTCATAAGTTCCATAGCCAACGTCGCATCGCTCGCTCATAAATTCCATGGCCATCTTCAAACCGCTCGGTCATAATTTCCACGGCCAACTTCACACCGCTCGCTCATAAAATCCATGGCTAACTTCGCACCGCTCGCTCATAAATTCTAAAGCAAACTTTACACCGATAGATCATAAATTCCAAGGTCAACTTCGCACCGCTCGCTCATAAATTACACGGCCAACTGCACACAGCTCGCTAATAAATTCCACGGCCAACTATGCACTGCGCGCTCATAAAATCCATAGTCAACTTCACACCGCTTCATAAACTTCATAAACCGCACACCGATCATAAATTCTATGGCTAAGTTAATACCGCTCGCTCATATATTCAATGGCTAATTTTATACCGCTCGCTCATAAATTCCATGGCCAAATTTACGCCGATAGAACATAAATTCCATCGTCAACTTCACACCGCTCGAACATAAATTCCATGGGCAACTTCACACCGCTCGCTAATAAATTCCATGGGCAACTTCACACCGCTCGCTCATAAATTCAATGGCTAATTTCACACCGATTGCTCATAAATTCCATAGCCAACGTCGCACCGCTGGCTCATAAATTCCACGACCAACTGCACACAGCTCGCTAGTAAATTCCATGGACAACTTCACACCTCTCGCTCATAAAATCCATGGCCCACTTCACACCGCTAGCTCATAAATTCCATGGCCAACTTAGTACCAATCGCTCATGAAATCCATTGCCAGCATCACACCGCTCGCTCATAAAATCCATGGCCAACTGCTCACAGATCGCTCATAAATTCCACAGCCATCATCACAGCCCTCGCTCATAAATACCATAGCTAATGTCGCACCGCTCGCTCATAAATTCCATAGCTAATTTCGCACCGCTCGCTCATAAATTCCACGGCCAACATCACACCGCTCGCTCATAAAATCCATGGCCGACTTCGCACCGCTCGCTCATAAAATCCATGGCCGACTGCACACAGCTCGCGAATAAATTCCACGGCCAACTTCACACCTCTCGCTCATAAAATTCATGGCCCACTTCGCACCGCTCGCTCATAAATTCCAAAGCCAGCTTCACACCGCTAGCTCATAAATTCCAAGGCCAACTATGCACTGCGCGCTCATAAAATCCATAGTCAACTTCACACCGCTCGATCATACATTCTATGGCTAAGTTAATACCCCTCGCTCATATATTCAATGGCTAATTTTATACCGCTCGCTCATAAATTCCATGGCCAAATTTACACCGATCGAACATAAATTCCATCGTCAACTGCACACCGCTCGAACATAAATTCCATAGCCAACTTCACACCGCTCGCTAATAAATTCCATGGCCAACTTCACACCGCTAGCTCATAAATTCCATGGCCAACTTAGTGCCACTCGCTCATGAAATCCATTGCCAGCATTACAACGTTCGCTCATAAAATCCATGGCCAACTGCTCACAGATCGCTCATAAATTCCACAGCCAACTTCACAGCGCTCGCTCATAAATCCCATAGCTAATGTCGCACCGCTCGCTCATAAATTCAATAGCTAATTTCGCACCGCTCGCTCATAAATTCCATAGCTAATGTCGCACCGCTCGCTCATAAATTCAATAGCTAATTTCGCACCGCTCACTCATAAAATCCATGGCCAACTTCACACCGCTCGGTCATAAAATCCATGGCCAACTTCACACAACTCGCTCATAAATTCCTTAGGCAACTTCATACCGCTCGCTCGTAAATTCCAGAGCCAACTTCACACCGATAGCTCATAAATTCCATTGCTAATTTCGCACCGCTCGCTCATAAATTCCACGGCCAACTTCACACCGCTCGCTCATAAAATCCATGGCCAACTTCGCACCGCTCGCTCAAAAATTCCATAGCTAATTACGCACCGCTAGCTCATAAATTCCATGGCCAACTTAGTACCGCTCGCTCATAAAATCCATAGCCATTTTCTCACCGCTCGCTCATAATTTCCATGACCAACTTAATACCGCTCGCTCATAAATTCAAGGGCTAATTTCATACCGCACGCTCATAAATTCCATGGCCATCTTCACACCACTCGCTCATAAATTCCATGGGCAACTTCGCACATCTCGCTCATAAAATCCATAGCCAATTTCACACCGCTCGCTCAAAAATTCCATAGCTAATGTCGCACCGCTCGTTCATAAATTCCATAGCTAGTTTCGCACCGCTCGCTCATAAATTCAATGGCTATTTTCACACCACTCGCTCATAAATTCCATGGGCAACTTCATGCCGCTCGCTCATAAATTCCATAGCTAATTTCGCACCGCTCGCTCATAAATTCAAGGGCACATTTCACACCGCTCGCTCATAAATTCCACGTTCAACTTCACACCGCTCGCTCATAAAATCCATGGCCGACTTCGCACCGCTCGCTCATAAAATCCATGGCCGATTTCTCACCGCTCGCTCATAAAATCCATGGTTAACTTCGCATTGCTCGCTCATAAATTCCATAGCCAACTTCACACCGCTAGCTCATAAATTCCAAGGCCAACTTCGCACCGCTCGCTCATAAATTCAATAGCCAAATTTACACCGATCGAACATAAATTCCATCATCAACTTCACACCGCACGAACATAAATTCCATAGCCAACTTCACACCGCTCGCTAATACATTCCATGGCCAACTTCACACCAATCGCTCATAAATTCCATGGCCAACTTAGTACCACTCGCTCATAAATTCCAGAGCCAACTTCACACCGATAGCTCATAAATTCCATAGCTAATTTCGCACCGCTCGCTCATAAATACCACGGCCAACTTCACACCGCACGCTCATAAGTTCCATAGCCAACGTCGCATCGCTCGCTCATAAATTCCATGGCCATCTTCAAACCGCTCGGTCATAATTTCCACGGCCAACTTCACACCGCTCGCTCATAAAATCCATGGCTAACTTCGCACCGCTCGCTCATAAATTCTAAAGCAAACTTTACACCGATAGATCATAAATTCCAAGGTCAACTTCGCACCGCTCGCTCATAAATTACACGGCCAACTGCACACAGCTCGCTAATAAATTCCACGGCCAACTATGCACTGCGCGCTCATAAAATCCATAGCCAACTTCACACCGCTAGCTCATAAATTCCATGGCCAACTTCGTACTACTCGCTCATGAAATCCATAGCCAGCATCACACCGCTCGCTCATAAAATCCATGGCCAACTGCTCACAGATCGCTCATAAATTCCACAGCCAACTTCACAGCGCTCGCTCATAAATTCCATAGCTTATGTCGCACCGCTCGCTCATAAATTCCATAGCTAATTTCGCACCGCTCGCTCATAAATTCCATAGCTTATGTCGCACCGCTCGCTCATAAATTCCATAGCTAATTTCGCACCGCTCGCTCATAAATTCAATGGCTAATTTCACACCGCTTGCTCATAAATTCCATGGCCAACTTCACGCCACTCGCTCATAAATTCCTTGGGCAACTTCATACCGCTCGCTCATAAATTCCATAGCCAACGTCGCACCGTTCTCTCATAAATTCCATGGCCATCTTCAAACCGCTCGCTCATAAAATCCATGGCTAACTTCGCACCGCTCGCTCATAAATTCTAAAGCAAACTTTACACCGCTCGCTCATAAATTCCATGGCCAACTTCACACCGCTAGCTCATAAATTCCATGTCCAACCTAGTACCAATCGCTCATAAAATCCATTGCCAGCATCACAACGCTCGCTCATAAAATCCATGGCCAACTGCTCACAGATCGTTCATAAATTCCACAGCCAACTTCACAGCGCTCGCTCATAAATTCCATAGCTAATGTCGCACCGCTCGCTCATAAATTCAATAGCTAATTTCGCACCGCTCGCTCATAAATTCCATAGCTAATGTCGCACCGCTCGCTCATAAATTCAATAGCTAATTTTGCACCGCTCGCTCATAAATTCCACGGCCAACTTCGCACCGCTCGCTCATAAATTCCACGGCCAACTGCACACAGCTCGCTAATAAATTCCACGGCCAACTTCACACCTCTCGCTCATAAAATCCATGGCCCACTACGCACCGCTCGCTCATAAATTCCAAAGCCAGCTTCACACCGCTAGCTCATAACTTCCAAGGCCAACTATGCACTGCGCGCTCATAAAATCCATAGTCAACTTCACACCGCTCGATCATACATTCTATGGCTAAGTTAATACCCCTCGCTCATATATTCAATGGCTAATTTTATACCGCTCGCTCGTAAATTCCATGGCCAAATTTACACCGATCGAACATAAATTCCATCGTCAACTTCACACCGCTCGAACATAAATTCCATAGCCAACTTCACACCGCTCGCTAATAAATTCCATGGCCAACTTCACACCGCTAGCTCATAAATTCCATGGCCAACTTAGTACCACTCGCTCATGAAATCCATATCCAGCATCACACCGCTCGCTCATAAAATCCATGGCCAATTGCTCACAGATCGCTTTAAATTCCACAGCCAACTTCACAGCGCTCGCCCATAAATTCCATAGCTAATGTCTCACCGCTCGCTCATAAATTCAATAGCTAATTTCGCACCGCTCGCTCATAAATTCCACGGCCAACTTCACACCGCTCGCTCATAAAATCCATGGCCGACTTCGCACCGCTCGCTCATAAATTCCATGGCCGACTTCACACCGCTCGCTCATAAATTCCATAGCCAACTTCACACCGCTAGCTCATAAATTTCAAGGACAACTTCGCACCGCTCGCTCATAAATTCCATGGCCAAATTTACACCGATCGAACATAAATTCCATCGTCAACTTCACACCGCTCGAACATAAATTCCATAGCCAACTTCACACCAGTCGCTAATACATTCCATGGCCAACTTCACACCACTCGCTCATAAATTCCATGGCCAACTTCACACCGCTAGCTCATAAATTCCATGTCCAACCTAGTACCAATCGCTCATGAAATCCATTGCCAGCATCACAACGCTCGCTCATAAAATCCATGGCCAACTGCTCACAGATCGTTCATAAATTCCACAGCCAACTTCACAGCGCTCGCTCATAAATTCCATAGCTAATGTCGCACCGCTCGCTCATAAATTCAATAGCTAATTTCGCACCGCTCGCTCATAAATTCCATAGCTAATGTCGCACCGCTCGCTCATAAATTCAATAGCTAATTTTGCACCGCTCGCTCATAAATTCCACGGCCAACTTCGCACCTCTCGCTCATAAATACCATAGCTAATGTCGCACCGCTCGCTCATAAATTCCATAGCTAATTTCGCACCGCTCGCTCATAAATTCCACGGCCAACATCACACCGCTCGCTCATAAAATCCATGGCCGACTTCGCACCGCTCGCTCATAAAATCCATGGCCGACTTCACACCGCTCGCTCATAAAATCCATGGCCGACTTCGCACCGCTCGCTCATAAAATCCATGGCCGACTTCACACCGCTCGCTCATAAATTCCATAGTCAACTTCACACCGCTAGCTCATAAATTTCAAGGCCAACTTCGCACCGCTCGCTCATAAATTCCATGGCCAAATTTACACCGATCGAACATAAATTCCATCGTCAACTTCACACCGCTCGAACATAAATTGCATAGCCAACTTCACACCAGTCGCTAATACATTCCATGGCCAACTTCACACCACTCGCTCATAAATTCCATGGCCAACTTAGTACCACTCGCTCATAAATTCCATGGCCAACTTAGTAACACTCGCTCATAAATTCCACGGCCAACTTCACACCGCTCGCTCATAAGTTCCATAGCCAACGTCGCACCGCTCGCTCATAAATTCCATGGCCATCTTCAAACCGCTCGCTCATAATTTCCACGGCCAACTTCACACCGCTAGCTCATAAATTCCATGGCCAACCTAGTACCAATCGCTCATGAAATCCATTGCCAGCATCACAACATTCGCTCATAAAATCCATGGCCAACTGCTCACAGATCGCTCATAAATTCCACAGCTAACTTCACAGCGCTCGCTCATAAATTCCATAGCTAATGTCGCACCGCTCGCTCATAAATTCAATAGTTAATTTCGCACCGCTCGCTCATAAATTCCATAGCTAATGTCGCACCGCTCGCTTATAAATTCAATAGCTAATTTCGCACCGCTCGCTCATAAAATCCACGGCCAACTTCACACAGCACGCTCATAAAATCCATGGCCGACTTCGCACCGCTCGCTCATAAAATCCATGGCCGACTTCACACCGCTCGCTCATAAAATCCATGGTTAACTTCGCATTGCTCGCTCATAAATTCCATAGCCAACTTCACACCGCTAGCTCATAAATTCCAAGGCCAACTTCGCACCGCTCGCTCATAAATTCCATGGCCAAATTTACACCGATCGAACATAAATTCCATCGTCAACTTCACACCGCTCGACCATAAATTCCATAGCCAACTTCACACCAGTCGCTAATACATTCCATGGCCAACTTCACACCAGTCGCTCATAAATTCCATGGCCAACTTATTACCACTCGCTCATAAATTCCATGGCCATCTTCACACCACTCGCTCATAAATTCCATGGGCAACTTCGCACATCTCGCTCATAAAATCCATAGCCAATTTCACACCGCTCGCTCAAAAATTCCATAGCTAATGTCGCACCGCTCGCTCATAAATTCCATAGCTAATTTCGCACCGCTCGCTCACAGATTCCATGTCGAACTTGACACCTCTTGGGCATCAATTCCATGGCCAACTTGACACCGCTCGTTCATAAATTCCATAGCTACTTTCGCACCGCTCGCTCAGAAATTCAATGGCTATTTTCACACCACTCGCTCATAAATTCCATGGGCAACTTCACACCGCTCGAACATAAATTCCATAGCCAACTTCACACCAGTCGCTAATACATTCCATGGCCAACTTCACACCACTCGCTCATAAATTCCATGGCCAACTTAGTACCACTCGCTCATAAATTCCAGGGCCAACTTAGTACCACTCGCTCATAAATTCCAGAGCCAACTTCACACCGATAGCTCATAAATTCCATAGCTAATTTCGCACCGCTCGCTCATAAATTCCACGGCCAACTTCACACCGCTCGCTCATAAAATCCATGGCCGACTTCGCACCGCTCGCTCATAAAATCCATGGCCGACTTCACACCGCTCGCTCATAAATTCCATAGCCAACTTCACACCGCTAGCTCATAAATTCCATGGCCAACCTAGTACCAATCGCTCATGAAATCCATTGCCAGCATCACAACATTCGCTCATAAAATCCATGGCCAACTGCTCACAGATCGCTCATAAATTCCACAGCTAACTTCACAGCGCTCGCTCATAAATTCCATAGCTAATGTCGCACCGCTCGCTCATAAATTCAATAGTTAATTTCGCACCGCTCGCTCATAAATTCAATAGCTAATTTCGCACCGCTCGCTCATAAAATCCACGGCCAACTTCACACAGCACGCTCATAAAATCCATGGCCGACTTCGCACCGCTCGCTCATAAAATCCATGGCCGACTTCACACCGCTCGCTCATAAAATCCATGGCCGACTTCGCACCGCTCGCTCATAAAATCCATGGCCGACTTCACACCGCTCGCTCATAAATTCCATAGTCAACTTCACACCGCTAGCTCATAAATTTCAAGGCCAACTTCGCACCGCTCGCTCATAAATTCCATGGCCAAATTTACACCGATCGAACATAAATTCCATCGTCAACTTCACACCGCTCGAACATAAATTGCATAGCCAACTTCACACCAGTCGCTAATACATTCCATGGCCAACTTCACACCACTCGCTCATAAATTCCATGGCCAACTTAGTACCACTCGCTCATAAATTCCATGGCCAACTTAGTAACACTCGCTCATAAATTCCACGGCCAACTTCACACCGCTCGCTCATAAGTTCCATAGCCAACGTCGCACCGCTCGCTCATAAATTCCATGGCCATCTTCAAACCGCTCGCTCATAATTTCCACGGCCAACTTCACACCGCTAGCTCATAAATTCCATGGCCAACCTAGTACCAATCGCTCATGAAATCCATTGCCAGCATCACAACATTCGCTCATAAAATCCATGGCCAACTGCTCACAGATCGCTCATAAATTCCACAGCTAACTTCACAGCGCTCGCTCATAAATTCCATAGCTAATGTCGCACCGCTCGCTCATAAATTCAATAGTTAATTTCGCACCGCTCGCTCATAAATTCCATAGCTAATGTCGCACCGCTCGCTTATAAATTCAATAGCTAATTTCGCACCGCTCGCTCATAAAATCCACGGCCAACTTCACACAGCACGCTCATAAAATCCATGGCCGACTTCGCACCGCTCGCTCATAAAATCCATGGCCGACTTCACACCGCTCGCTCATAAAATCCATGGTTAACTTCGCATTGCTCGCTCATAAATTCCATAGCCAACTTCACACCGCTAGCTCATAAATTCCAAGGCCAACTTCGCACCGCTCGCTCATAAATTCCATGGCCAAATTTACACCGATCGAACATAAATTCCATCGTCAACTTCACACCGCTCGACCATAAATTCCATAGCCAACTTCACACCAGTCGCTAATACATTCCATGGCCAACTTCACACCAGTCGCTCATAAATTCCATGGCCAACTTATTACCACTCGCTCATAAATTCCATGGCCAACTTAGTACCACTCGCTCATTAATTTCAGAGCCAACTTCACACCGATAGCTCATAAATTCCACAGCTAATTTCGCACCGCTCGCTCATAAATTCCACGGCCAAATTCACACCGCTCTCTCATAAATTCCATGGCCATCTTCAAACCGCTCGCTCATAAAATCCATGGCTAACTTCGCACCGCTCGCTCATAAATTCTAAAGCAAACTTTACACCGCTCGCTCATAAATTCCATGGCCAACTTCACACCGCTAGCTCATAAATTCCATGGCCAACCTAGTACCAATCGCTCATGAAATCCATTGCCAGCATCACAACGCTCGCTCATAAAATCCATGGCCAACTGCTCACAGATCGTTCATAAATTCCACAGCCAACTTCACAGCGCTCGCTCATAAATTCCATAGCTAATGTCGCACCGCTCGCTCATAAATTCAATAGCTAATTTCGCACCGCTCGCTCATAAATTCCATAGCTAATGTCTCACCGCTCGCTCATAAATTCAATAGCTAATTTCGCACCGCTCGCTCATAAATTCCACGGCCAACTTCACACCGCTCGCTCATAAAATCCATGGCCGACTTCGCACCGCTCGCTCATAAATTCCATGGCCGACTTCACACCGCTCGCTCATAAATTCCATAGCCAACTTCACACCGCTAGCTCATAAATTTCAAGGACAACTTCGCACCGCTCGCTCATAAATTCCATGGCCAAATTTACACCGATCGAACATAAATTCCATCGTCAACTTCACACCGCTCGAACATAAATTCCATAGCCAACTTCACACCAGTCGCTAATACATTCCATGGCCAACTTCACACCACTCGCTCATAAATTCCATGGCCAACTTCACACCGCTAGCTCATAAATTCCATGTCCAACCTAGTACCAATCGCTCATGAAATCCATTGCCAGCATCACAACGCTCGCTCATAAAATCCATGGCCAACTGCTCACAGATCGTTCATAAATTCCACAGCCAACTTCACAGCGCTCGCTCATAAATTCCATAGCTAATGTCGCACCGCTCGCTCATAAATTCAATAGCTAATTTCGCACCGCTCGCTCATAAATTCCATAGCTAATGTCGCACCGCTCGCTCATAAATTCAATAGCTAATTTTGCACCGCTCGCTCATAAATTCCACGGCCAACTTCGCACCGCTCGCTCATAAATTCCACGGCCAACTGCACACAGCTCGCTAATAAATTCCACGGCCAACTGCACACAGCTCGCTAGTAAATTCCATGGACAACTTCACACCTCTCGCTCATAAAATCCATGGCCAACTTCACACCGCTAGCTCATAAATTCCATGTCCAACCTAGTACCAATCGCTCATGAAATCCATTGCCAGCATCACAACGCTCGCTCATAAAATCCATGGCCGACTGCACACAGCTCGCGAATAAATTCCACGGCCAACTTCACACCTCTCGCTCATAAAATTCATGGCCCACTTCGCACCGCTCGCTCATAAATTCCAAAGCCAGCTTCACACCGCTAGCTCATAAATTCCAAGGCCAACTATGCACTGCGCGCTCATAAAATCCATAGTCAACTTCACACCGCTCGATCATACATTCTATGGCTAAGTTAATACCCCTCGCTCATATATTCAATGGCTAATTTTATACCGCTCGCTCATAAATTCCATGGCCAAATTTACACCGATCGAACATAAATTCCATCGTCAACTGCACACCGCTCGAACATAAATTCCATAGCCAACTTCACACCGCTCGCTAATAAATTCCATGGCCAACTTCACACCGCTAGCTCATAAATTCCATGGCCAACTTAGTGCCACTCGCTCATGAAATCCATTGCCAGCATTACAACGTTCGCTCATAAAATCCATGGCCAACTGCTCACAGATCGCTCATAAATTCCACAGCCAACTTCACAGCGCTCGCTCATAAATCCCATAGCTAATGTCGCACCGCTCGCTCATAAATTCAATAGCTAATTTCGCACCGCTCGCTCATAAATTCCATAGCTAATGTCGCACCGCTCGCTCATAAATTCAATAGCTAATTTCGCACCGCTCACTCATAAAATCCATGGCCAACTTCACACCGCTCGGTCATAAAATCCATGGCCAACTTCACACAACTCGCTCATAAATTCCTTAGGCAACTTCATACCGCTCGCTCGTAAATTCCAGAGCCAACTTCACACCGATAGCTCATAAATTCCATTGCTAATTTCGCACCGCTCGCTCATAAATTCCACGGCCAACTTCACACCGCTCGCTCATAAAATCCATGGCCAACTTCGCACCGCTCGCTCAAAAATTCCATAGGTAATTACGCACCGCTAGCTCATAAATTCCATGGCCAACTTAGTACCGCTCGCTCATAAAATCCATAGCCATTTTCTCACCGCTCGCTCATAATTTCCATGACCAACTTAATACCGCTCGCTCATAAATTCAAGGGCTAATTTCATACCGCACGCTCATAAATTCCATGGCCATCTTCACACCACTCGCTCATAAATTCCATGGGCAACTTCGCACATCTCGCTCATAAAATCCATAGCCAATTTCACACCGCTCGCTCAAAAATTCCATAGCTAATGTCGCACCGCTCGTTCATAAATTCCATAGCTAGTTTCGCACCGCTCGCTCATAAATTCAATGGCTATTTTCACACCACTCGCTCATAAATTCCATGGGCAACTTCATGCCGCTCGCTCATAAATTCCATAGCTAATTTCGCACCGCTCGCTCATAAATTCAAGGGCACATTTCACACCGCTCGCTCATAAATTCCACGTTCAACTTCACACCGCTCGCTCATAAAATCCATGGCCGACTTCGCACCGCTCGCTCATAAAATCCATGGCCGATTTCTCACCGCTCGCTCATAAAATCCATGGTTAACTTCGCATTGCTCGCTCATAAATTCCATAGCCAACTTCACACCGCTAGCTCATAAATTCCAAGGCCAACTTCGCACCGCTCGCTCATAAATTCAATAGCCAAATTTACACCGATCGAACATAAATTCCATCATCAACTTCACACCGCACGAACATAAATTCCATAGCCAACTTCACACCGCTCGCTAATACATTCCATGGCCAACTTCACACCAATCGCTCATAAATTCCATGGCCAACTTAGTACCACTCGCTCATAAATTCCAGAGCCAACTTCACACCGATAGCTCATAAATTCCATAGCTAATTTCGCACCGCTCGCTCATAAATACCACGGCCAACTTCACACCGCACGCTCATAAGTTCCATAGCCAACGTCGCATCGCTCGCTCATAAATTCCATGGCCATCTTCAAACCGCTCGGTCATAATTTCCACGGCCAACTTCACACCGCTCGCTCATAAAATCCATGGCTAACTTCGCACCGCTCGCTCATAAATTCTAAAGCAAACTTTACACCGATAGATCATAAATTCCAAGGTCAACTTCGCACCGCTCGCTCATAAATTACACGGCCAACTGCACACAGCTCGCTAATAAATTCCACGGCCAACTATGCACTGCGCGCTCATAAAATCCATAGTCAACTTCACACCGCTTCATAAACTTCATAAACCGCACACCGATCATAAATTCTATGGCTAAGTTAATACCGCTCGCTCATATATTCAATGGCTAATTTTATACCGCTCGCTCATAAATTCCATGGCCAAATTTACGCCGATAGAACATAAATTCCATCGTCAACTTCACACCGCTCGAACATAAATTCCATGGGCAACTTCACACCGCTCGCTAATAAATTCCATGGGCAACTTCACACCGCTCGCTCATAAATTCAATGGCTAATTTCACACCGATTGCTCATAAATTCCATAGCCAACGTCGCACCGCTGGCTCATAAATTCCACGACCAACTGCACACAGCTCGCTAGTAAATTCCATGGACAACTTCACACCTCTCGCTCATAAAATCCATGGCCCACTTCACACCGCTAGCTCATAAATTCCATGGCCAACTTAGTACCAATCGCTCATGAAATCCATTGCCAGCATCACACCGCTCGCTCATAAAATCCATGGCCAACTGCTCACAGATCGCTCATAAATTCCACAGCCATCATCACAGCCCTCGCTCATAAATACCATAGCTAATGTCGCACCGCTCGCTCATAAATTCCATAGCTAATTTCGCACCGCTCGCTCATAAATTCCACGGCCAACATCACACCGCTCGCTCATAAAATCCATGGCCGACTTCGCACCGCTCGCTCATAAAATCCATGGCCGACTGCACACAGCTCGCGAATAAATTCCACGGCCAACTTCACACCTCTCGCTCATAAAATTCATGGCCCACTTCGCACCGCTCGCTCATAAATTCCAAAGCCAGCTTCACACCGCTAGCTCATAAATTCCAAGGCCAACTATGCACTGCGCGCTCATAAAATCCATAGTCAACTTCACACCGCTCGATCATACATTCTATGGCTAAGTTAATACCCCTCGCTCATATATTCAATGGCTAATTTTATACCGCTCGCTCATAAATTCCATGGCCAAATTTACACCGATCGAACATAAATTCCATCGTCAACTGCACACCGCTCGAACATAAATTCCATAGCCAACTTCACACCGCTCGCTAATAAATTCCATGGCCAACTTCACACCGCTAGCTCATAAATTCCATGGCCAACTTAGTGCCACTCGCTCATGAAATCCATTGCCAGCATTACAACGTTCGCTCATAAAATCCATGGCCAACTGCTCACAGATCGCTCATAAATTCCACAGCCAACTTCACAGCGCTCGCTCATAAATCCCATAGCTAATGTCGCACCGCTCGCTCATAAATTCAATAGCTAATTTCGCACCGCTCGCTCATAAATTCCATAGCTAATGTCGCACCGCTCGCTCATAAATTCAATAGCTAATTTCGCACCGCTCACTCATAAAATCCATGGCCAACTTCACACCGCTCGGTCATAAAATCCATGGCCAACTTCACACAACTCGCTCATAAATTCCTTAGGCAACTTCATACCGCTCGCTCGTAAATTCCAGAGCCAACTTCACACCGATAGCTCATAAATTCCATTGCTAATTTCGCACCGCTCGCTCATAAATTCCACGGCCAACTTCACACCGCTCGCTCATAAAATCCATGGCCAACTTCGCACCGCTCGCTCAAAAATTCCATAGCTAATTACGCACCGCTAGCTCATAAATTCCATGGCCAACTTAGTACCGCTCGCTCATAAAATCCATAGCCATTTTCTCACCGCTCGCTCATAATTTCCATGACCAACTTAATACCGCTCGCTCATAAATTCAAGGGCTAATTTCATACCGCACGCTCATAAATTCCATGGCCATCTTCACACCACTCGCTCATAAATTCCATGGGCAACTTCGCACATCTCGCTCATAAAATCCATAGCCAATTTCACACCGCTCGCTCAAAAATTCCATAGCTAATGTCGCACCGCTCGTTCATAAATTCCATAGCTAGTTTCGCACCGCTCGCTCATAAATTCAATGGCTATTTTCACACCACTCGCTCATAAATTCCATGGGCAACTTCATGCCGCTCGCTCATAAATTCCATAGCTAATTTCGCACCGCTCGCTCATAAATTCAAGGGCACATTTCACACCGCTCGCTCATAAATTCCACGTTCAACTTCACACCGCTCGCTCATAAAATCCATGGCCGACTTCGCACCGCTCGCTCATAAAATCCATGGCCGATTTCTCACCGCTCGCTCATAAAATCCATGGTTAACTTCGCATTGCTCGCTCATAAATTCCATAGCCAACTTCACACCGCTAGCTCATAAATTCCAAGGCCAACTTCGCACCGCTCGCTCATAAATTCAATAGCCAAATTTACACCGATCGAACATAAATTCCATCATCAACTTCACACCGCACGAACATAAATTCCATAGCCAACTTCACACCGCTCGCTAATACATTCCATGGCCAACTTCACACCAATCGCTCATAAATTCCATGGCCAACTTAGTACCACTCGCTCATAAATTCCAGAGCCAACTTCACACCGATAGCTCATAAATTCCATAGCTAATTTCGCACCGCTCGCTCATAAATACCACGGCCAACTTCACACCGCACGCTCATAAGTTCCATAGCCAACGTCGCATCGCTCGCTCATAAATTCCATGGCCATCTTCAAACCGCTCGGTCATAATTTCCACGGCCAACTTCACACCGCTCGCTCATAAAATCCATGGCTAACTTCGCACCGCTCGCTCATAAATTCTAAAGCAAACTTTACACCGATAGATCATAAATTCCAAGGTCAACTTCGCACCGCTCGCTCATAAATTACACGGCCAACTGCACACAGCTCGCTAATAAATTCCACGGCCAACTATGCACTGCGCGCTCATAAAATCCATAGCCAACTTCACACCGCTAGCTCATAAATTCCATGGCCAACTTCGTACTACTCGCTCATGAAATCCATAGCCAGCATCACACCGCTCGCTCATAAAATCCATGGCCAACTGCTCACAGATCGCTCATAAATTCCACAGCCAACTTCACAGCGCTCGCTCATAAATTCCATAGCTTATGTCGCACCGCTCGCTCATAAATTCCATAGCTAATTTCGCACCGCTCGCTCATAAATTCCATAGCTTATGTCGCACCGCTCGCTCATAAATTCCATAGCTAATTTCGCACCGCTCGCTCATAAATTCAATGGCTAATTTCACACCGCTTGCTCATAAATTCCATGGCCAACTTCACGCCACTCGCTCATAAATTCCTTGGGCAACTTCATACCGCTCGCTCATAAATTCCATAGCCAACGTCGCACCGTTCTCTCATAAATTCCATGGCCATCTTCAAACCGCTCGCTCATAAAATCCATGGCTAACTTCGCACCGCTCGCTCATAAATTCTAAAGCAAACTTTACACCGCTCGCTCATAAATTCCATGGCCAACTTCACACCGCTAGCTCATAAATTCCATGTCCAACCTAGTACCAATCGCTCATAAAATCCATTGCCAGCATCACAACGCTCGCTCATAAAATCCATGGCCAACTGCTCACAGATCGTTCATAAATTCCACAGCCAACTTCACAGCGCTCGCTCATAAATTCCATAGCTAATGTCGCACCGCTCGCTCATAAATTCAATAGCTAATTTCGCACCGCTCGCTCATAAATTCCATAGCTAATGTCGCACCGCTCGCTCATAAATTCAATAGCTAATTTTGCACCGCTCGCTCATAAATTCCACGGCCAACTTCGCACCGCTCGCTCATAAATTCCACGGCCAACTGCACACAGCTCGCTAATAAATTCCACGGCCAACTTCACACCTCTCGCTCATAAAATCCATGGCCCACTACGCACCGCTCGCTCATAAATTCCAAAGCCAGCTTCACACCGCTAGCTCATAACTTCCAAGGCCAACTATGCACTGCGCGCTCATAAAATCCATAGTCAACTTCACACCGCTCGATCATACATTCTATGGCTAAGTTAATACCCCTCGCTCATATATTCAATGGCTAATTTTATACCGCTCGCTCGTAAATTCCATGGCCAAATTTACACCGATCGAACATAAATTCCATCGTCAACTTCACACCGCTCGAACATAAATTCCATAGCCAACTTCACACCGCTCGCTAATAAATTCCATGGCCAACTTCACACCGCTAGCTCATAAATTCCATGGCCAACTTAGTACCACTCGCTCATGAAATCCATATCCAGCATCACACCGCTCGCTCATAAAATCCATGGCCAATTGCTCACAGATCGCTTTAAATTCCACAGCCAACTTCACAGCGCTCGCCCATAAATTCCATAGCTAATGTCTCACCGCTCGCTCATAAATTCAATAGCTAATTTCGCACCGCTCGCTCATAAATTCCACGGCCAACTTCACACCGCTCGCTCATAAAATCCATGGCCGACTTCGCACCGCTCGCTCATAAATTCCATGGCCGACTTCACACCGCTCGCTCATAAATTCCATAGCCAACTTCACACCGCTAGCTCATAAATTTCAAGGACAACTTCGCACCGCTCGCTCATAAATTCCATGGCCAAATTTACACCGATCGAACATAAATTCCATCGTCAACTTCACACCGCTCGAACATAAATTCCATAGCCAACTTCACACCAGTCGCTAATACATTCCATGGCCAACTTCACACCACTCGCTCATAAATTCCATGGCCAACTTCACACCGCTAGCTCATAAATTCCATGTCCAACCTAGTACCAATCGCTCATGAAATCCATTGCCAGCATCACAACGCTCGCTCATAAAATCCATGGCCAACTGCTCACAGATCGTTCATAAATTCCACAGCCAACTTCACAGCGCTCGCTCATAAATTCCATAGCTAATGTCGCACCGCTCGCTCATAAATTCAATAGCTAATTTCGCACCGCTCGCTCATAAATTCCATAGCTAATGTCGCACCGCTCGCTCATAAATTCAATAGCTAATTTTGCACCGCTCGCTCATAAATTCCACGGCCAACTTCGCACCTCTCGCTCATAAATACCATAGCTAATGTCGCACCGCTCGCTCATAAATTCCATAGCTAATTTCGCACCGCTCGCTCATAAATTCCACGGCCAACATCACACCGCTCGCTCATAAAATCCATGGCCGACTTCGCACCGCTCGCTCATAAAATCCATGGCCGACTGCACACAGCTCGCGAAAAAATTCCACGGCCAACTTCACACCTCTCGCTCATAAAATTCATGGCCCACTTCACACCGCTCGCTAATAAATTCCATGGCCAACTTCACACCGCTAGCTCATAAATTCCATGGCCAACTTAGTACCACTCGCTCATGAAATCCATATCCAGCATCACACCGCTCGCTCATAAAATCCATGGCCAACTGCTCACAGATCGCTCATAAATTCCACAGCCAACATCACAGCCCTCGCTCATAAATACCATAGCTAATGTCGCACCGCTCGCTCATAAATTCCATAGCTAATTTCGCACCGCTCGCTCATAAATTCCACGGCCAACATCACACCGCTCGCTCATAAAATCCATGGCCGACTTCGCACCGCTCGCTCATAAAATCCATGGCCGACTGCACACAGCTCGCGAATAAATTCCACGGCCAACTTCACACCTCTCGCTCATAAATACCATAGCTAATGTCGCACCGCTCGCTCATAAATTCCATAGCTAATTTCGCACCGCTCGCTCATAAATTCCACGGCCAACATCACACCGCTCGCTCATAAAATCCATGGCCGACTTCGCACCGCTCGCTCATAAAATCCATGGCCGACTGCACACAGCTCGCGAAAAAATTCCACGGCCAACTTCACACCTCTCGCTCATAAAATTCATGGCCCACTTCGCACCGCTCGCTCATAAATTCCAAAGCCAGCTTCACACCGCTAGCTCATAAATTCCAAGGCCAACTATGCACTGCGCGCTCATAAAATCCATAGTCAACTTCACACCGCTCGATCATACATTCTATGGCTAAGTTAATACCCCTCGCTCATATATTCAATGGCTAATTTTATACCGCTCGCTCATAAATTCCATGGCCAAATTTACACCGATCGAACATAAATTCCATCGTCAACTGCACACCGCTCGAACATAAATTCCATAGCCAACTTCACACCGCTCGCTAATAAATTCCATGGCCAACTTCACACCGCTAGCTCATAAATTCCATGGCCAACTTAGTACCACTCGCTCATGAAATCCATTGCCAGCATTACGACATTCGCTCATAAAATCCATGGCCAACTGCTCACAGATCGCTCATAAATTCCACAGCCAACTTCACAGCGCTCGCTCATAAATCCCATAGCTAATGTCGCACCGCTCGCTCATAAATTCAATAGCTAATTTCGCACCGCTCACTCATAAAATCCATGGCCAACTTCACACCGCTCGGTCATAAAATCCATGGCCAACTTCACACAACTCGCTCATAAATTCCTTAGGCAACTTCATACCGCTCGCTCGTAAATTCCAGAGCCAACTTCACACCGATAGCTCATAAATTCCATTGCTAATTTCGCACCGCTCGCTCATAAATTCCACGGCCAACTTCACACCGCTCGCTCATAAAATCCATGGCCAACTTCGCACCGCTCGCTCAAAAATTCCATAGCTAATTACGCACCGCTAGCTCATAAATTCCATGGCCAACTTAGTACCGCTCGCTCATAAAATCCATAGCCATTTTCTCACCGCTCGCTCATAATTTCCATGACCAACTTAATACCGCTCGCTCATAAATTCAAGGGCTAATTTCATACCGCACGCTCATAAATTCCATGGCCATCTTCACAACACTCGCTCATAAATTCCATGGGCAACTTCGCACATCTCGCTCATAAAATCCATAGCCAATTTCACACCGCTCGCTCAAAAATTCCATAGCTAATGTCGCACCGCTCGCTCATAAATTCCATAGCTAATTTCGCACCGCCCGCTCACAGATTCCATGTCGAACTTGACACCTCTTGGGCATCAATTCCATGGCCAACTTGACACCGCTCGTTCATAAATTCCATAGCTACTTTCGCACCGCTCGCTCAGAAATTCAATGGCTATTTTCACACCACTCGCTCATAAATTCCATGGGCAACTTCACACCGCTCGAACATAAATTCCATAGCCAACTTCACACCAGTCGCTAATACATTCCATGGACAACTTCACACCACTCGCTCATAAATTCCATGGCCAACTTAGTACCACTCGCTCATAAATTCCAGGGCCAACTTAGTACCACTCGCTCATAAATTCCAGAGCCAACTTCACACCGATAGCTCATAAATTCCATAGCTAATTTCGCACCGCTCGCTCATAAATTCCACGGCCAACTTCACACCGCTCGCTCATAAAATCCATGGCCGACTTCGCACCGCTCGCTCATAAAATCCATGGCCGACTTCACACCGCTCGCTCATAAATTCCATAGCCAACTTCACACCGCTAGCTCATAAATTTCAAGGCCAACTTCGCACCGCTCGCTCATAAATTCCATGGCCAAATTTACACCGATCGAACATAAATTCCATCGTCAACTTCACACCGCTCGAACATAAATTGCATAGCCAACTTCACACCAGTCGCTAATACATTCCATGGCCAACTTCACACCACTCGCTCATAAATTCCATGGCCAACTTAGTACCACTCGCTCATAAATTCCATGGCCAACTTAGTAACACTCGCTCATAAATTCCACGGCCAACTTCACACCGCTCGCTCATAAGTTCCATAGCCAACGTCGCACCGCTCGCTCATAAATTCCATGGCCATCTTCAAACCGCTCGCTCATAATTTCCACGGCCAACTTCACACCGCTAGCTCATAAATTCCATGGCCAACCTAGTACCAATCGCTCATGAAATCCATTGCCAGCATCACAACATTCGCTCATAAAATCCATGGCCAACTGCTCACAGATCGCTCATAAATTCCACAGCTAACTTCACAGCGCTCGCTCATAAATTCCATAGCTAATGTCGCACCGCTCGCTCATAAATTCAATAGTTAATTTCGCACCGCTCGCTCATAAATTCCATAGCTAATGTCGCACCGCTCGCTTATAAATTCAATAGCTAATTTCGCACCGCTCGCTCATAAAATCCACGGCCAACTTCACAGATCACATGGCCAACTGCTCACAGATCGCTCATAAATTCCACAGCTAACTTCACAGCGCTCGCTCATAAATTCCATAGCTAATGTCGCACCGCTCGCTCATAAATTCAATAGTTAATTTCGCACCGCTCGCTCATAAATTCCATAGCTAATGTCGCACCGCTCGCTTATAAATTCAATAGCTAATTTCGCACCGCTCGCTCATAAAATCCACGGCCAACTTCACACAGCACGCTCATAAAATCCATGGCCGACTTCGCACCGCTCGCTCATAAAATCCATGGCCGACTTCACACCGCTCGCTCATAAAATCCATGGTTAACTTCGCATTGCTCGCTCATAAATTCCATAGCCAACTTCACACCGCTAGCTCATAAATTCCAAGGCCAACTTCGCACCGCTCGCTCATAAATTCCATGGCCAAATTTACACCGATCGAACATAAATTCCATCGTCAACTTCACACCGTTCGACCATAAATTCCATAGCCAACTTCACACCAGTCGCTAATACATTCCATGGCCAACTTCACACCAGTCGCTCATAAATTCCATGGCCAACTTAGTACCACTCGCTCATAAATTCCATGGCCAACTTAGTACCACTCGCTCATAAATTTCAGAGCCAACTTCACACCGATAGCTCATAAATTCCACAGCTAATTTCGCACCGCTCGCTCATAAATTCCACTGCCAAATTCACACCGCTCTCTCATAAATTCCATGGCCATCTTCAAACCGCTCGCTCATAAAATCCATGTCTAACTTCGCACCGCTCGCTCATAAATTCTAAAGCAAACTTTACACCGCTCGCTCATAAATTCCATGGCCAACTTCACACCGCTAGCTCATAAATTCCATGGCCAACCTAGTACCAATCGCTCATGAAATCCATTGCCAGCATCACAACGCTCGCTCATAAAATCCATGGCCAACTGCTCACAGATCGTTCATAAATTCCACAGCCAACTTCACAGCGCTCGCTCATAAATTCCATAGCTAATGTCGCACCGCTCGCTCATAAATTCAATAGCTAATTTCGCACCGCTCGCTCATAAATTCCATAGCTAATGTCGCACCGCTCGCTCATAAATTCAATAGCTAATTTCGCACCGCTCGCTCATACATTCCATGGCCAACTTCACACCACTCGCTCATAAATTCCATGGCCAACTTAGTACCACTCGCTCATAAATTCCATGGCCAACTTAGTACCACTCGCTCATAAATTCCAGAGCCAACTTCACACCGATAGCTCATAAATTCCATAGCTAATTTCGCACCGCTCGCTCATAAATTCCACGGCCAACTGCACATAGCTCGCTAATAAATTCCACGGCCAACTTCACACATCTCGCTCATAAAATCCATGGCCCAATTCGCACCGGTAGCTCATAAATTCCAAAGCCAGCTTCACACCGCTCGCTCATAAAATCCATGGTCAAATTTACACCGATCGAACATAAATTTCATCGTCAACTTCACACCGCTCGAACATAAATTCCATAGCCAACTTCACACCAGTCGCTAATACATTCCATGGCCAACTTCACACCACTCGCTCATAAATTCCATGGCCAACTTAGTACCACTCGCTCATAAATTCCATGGCCAACTTAGTACCACTCGCTCATAAATTCCAGAGCCAACTTCACACCGATAGCTCATAAATTCCATAGCTAATTTCGCACCGCTCGCTCATAAATTCCACGGCCAACTTCACACCGCTCGCTCATAAAATCCATGGCCGACTTCGCAGCGCTCGCTCATAAAATCCATGGCCGACTTCACACCGCTCGCTCATAAATTCCATAGCCAACTTCACACCGCTAGCTCATAAATTTCAAGGCCAACTTCGCACCGCTCGCTCATAAATTCCATGGCCAAATTTACACCGATCGAACATAAATTCCATCGTCAACTTCACACCGCTCGAACATAAATTGCATAGCCAACTTCACACCAGTCGCTAATACATTCCATGGCCAACTTCACACCACTCGCTCATAAATTCCATGGCCAACTTAGTACCACTCGCTCATAAATTCCATGGCCAACTTAGTAACACTCGCTCATAAATTCCACGGCCAACTTCACACCGCTCGCTCATAAGTTCCATAGCCAACGTCGCACCGCTCGCTCATAAATTCCATGGCCATCTTCAAACCGCTCGCTCATAATTTCCACGGCCAACTTCACACCGCTAGCTCATAAATTCCATGGCCAACCTAGTACCAATCACTCATGAAATCCATTGCCAGCATCACAACATTCGCTCATAAAATCCATGGCCAACTGCTCACAGATCGCTCATAAATTCCACAGCTAACTTCACAGCGCCCGCTCATAAATCCCATAGCTAATGTCGCACCGCTCGCTCATAAATTCAATAGCTAATTTCGCACCGCTCGCTCATAAATTCCATAGCTAATGTCGCACCGCTCGCTTATAAATTCAATAGCTAATTTCGCACCGCTCGCTCAAAAAATCCACGGCCAACTTCACACCGCACGCTCATAAAATCTTTGGCCGACTTCGCACCGCTCGCTCATAAAATCCATGGCCGACTTCACACCGCTCGCTCATAAAATCCATGGTTAACTGCACACAGCTCGCTAATAAATTCCACGGCCAACTTCACACCTCTCGCTCATAAAATCCATGGCCCACTACGCACCGCTCGCTCATAAGTTCCAGAGCCAACTTCACAGCGCTAGCTCATAAATTCCATAGCTAATTTCGCACCGCTCGGGCATAAATTCCATGGCCAACTTGACACCGCTTGCTCATGAAATCCATAGCCAGCATCACACCGCTCGCTCATAAGTTCCAAGGCCAACTTCGCACCCCTAGCTCATAAATTCCATGGCCGTCTTCAAACCACTCGCTCAAAAATTCCAAGGCCAACTTTACATCGATCAAACATAAATTCCATGGTCAACTTCACACTGCTCGCTCATAAATTCCATAGCTAATGTCGCACCGCTCGCTCATAAATTCCATAGCTAATTTCGCACCGCTCGCTCACAGATTCCATGTCGAACTTGACACCTCTCGGGCATAAATTCCATGGCCAACTTGACACAGCTCGCTCATAAATTCCATGACTAATTTCACACCGCTCGCTCTTAAATTCCACGGCCAACTGCACACAGCTCGCTAATAAATTCCACGGCCAACTTCACACCTCTCGCTCATAAAATCCATGGCCCACTTCGCACCGCTCGCTCATAAATTCCAAAGGCAGCTTCACACAGCTAGCTCATAAACTCCGAGGCCAACTGTGCACTGCGCGCTCATAAAATCCATAGTCAACTTCACACCGCTAGCTCATAAATTCCATGGCCAACTTAGTACCAATCGCTCATGAAATCCATTGCCAGCATCACACCGCTCGCTCATAAAATCCATGGCCAACTGCTCACAGATCGCTCATAAATTCCACAGCCAACTTCACAGCGCTCGCTCATAAATCCCATAGCTAATGTCGCACCGCTCGCTCATAAATTCAATAGCTAATTTCGCACCGCTCGCTCATAAATTCCATAGCTAATGTCGCACCGCTCGCTCATAAATTCAATAGCTAATTTCGCACCGCTCACTCATAAAATCCATGGCCAACTTCACACCGCTCGCTCATAAAATCCATGGCCAACTTCACACAACTCGCTCATAAATTCCTTAGGCAACTTCATACCGCTCGCTCGTAAATTCCAGAGCCAACTTCACACCGATAGCTCATAAATTCAATTGCTAATTTCGCACCGCTCGCTCAAAAATTCCATAGCTAATTACGCACCGCTAGCTCATAAATTCCATGGCCAACTTAGTACCGCTCGCTCATAAATTCCATGGGCAACTTCGCACAACTCGCTCATAAAATCCATAGCCAATTTCACACCGCTCGCTCAAAAATTCCATAGCTAATGTCGCACCGCTCGCTCATAAATTCCATAGCTAATTTCGCACCGCTCGCTCACAGATTCCATGTCGAACTTGACACCTCTTGGGCATCAATTCCATGGCCAACTTGACACCGCTCGTTCATAAATTCCATAGCTACTTTCGCACCGCTCGCTCAGAAATTCAATGGCTATTTTCACACCACTCGCTCATAAATTCCATGGGCAACTTCATGCCGCTCGCTCGTAAATTCCATAGCTAATTTCGCACCGCTCGCTCATAAATTCAAGGGCTCATTTCACACCGCTCGCACATAAATTCCACGTTCAACTTCACACCGCTCGCTCATAAAATCCATGGCCGACTTCGCACCGCTCGCTCATAAAATCCACGGTTAACTTCGCATTGCCCGCTCATAAATTCCATAGCCAACATCACACCGCTAGCTCATAAATTCCAAGGACAACTTCGCACCGCTCGCTCATAAATTTCACGGCCAACTTCACACCGCTCGCTCATAAGTTCCATGGCCAACTTCACAACGCTCGCTCATGAAATCCATGGACAACTTCGCACCGCTCGCTCATAAGTTCCAGAGCCAACTTCACAGCGCTAGCTCATAAATTCCATAGCTAATTTCGCACCGCTCGCTCATAAATTCCATAGCTAATGTCGCACCGCTCGCTCATAAATTCAATAGCTAATTTCGCACCGCTCGTTCATAAATTCCACGGCCAACTTCGCACCGCTCGCTCATAAATTCCACGGCCAACTGCACACAGCTCGCTAATAAATTCCACGGCCAACTTCACACCTCTCGCTCATAATATCCATGGCCCACTACGCACCGCTCGCTCATAAATTCCAAAGCCAGCTTCACACCGCTAGCTGATAAATTCCAAGGCCAACTATGCACTGCGCGCTCATAAAATCCATAGTCAACTTCACACCGCTCGATCATACATTCTATGGCTAAGTTAATACCCCTCGCTCATATATTCAATGGCTAATTTTATACCGCTCGCTCATAAATTCCATGGCCAAATTTACACCGATCGAACATAAATTCCATCGTCAACTTCACACCGCTCGAACATAAATTCCATAGCCAACTTCACACCGCTCGCTAATAAATTCCACGGCCAACTTCACACCGCTCGCTCATAAAATCCATGGCAAACTTCGCACCGCTCGCTCATAAATTCTAAAGCAAACTTTACACCGCTCGCTCATAAATTCCATGGCCAACTTCACACCGCTAGCTCATAAATTCCATGGCCAACCTAGTACCAATCGCTCATGAAATCCATTGCCAGCATCACAACGCTCGCTCATAAAATCCACGGCAAACTGCTCACAGATCGCTCATAAATTCCACAGCCAACTTCACAGCGCTCGCTCATAAATTCCATAGCTAATGTCGCACCGCTCGCTCATAAATTCAATAGCTAATTTCGCACCGCTCCCTCAGAATTTCCATGACCAACTTAATACCGCTCGGTCATATATTCTATGGCTAATTTCATACCGCTCGCTCATAAATTCCGTGACAAACTTTACACCACTCGGACATAAATTCCATGGCCTACTTCACACGGTTCGCTCATAAATTCTATGGCCATCTTGACACCGCTCGCTCATAAATACCATAGCTAATTTCGCACCGCTCGCTCATCGATTCCATGGCCAACTTTCTCGGGCATGAATTCCATGGCCAACTTGACAGCGCTCGCTCATAAATTCCATAGCTAATTTCGCACCGCTCGCTCATAAATTCAAGGGCACATTTCACACCGCTCGCTCATAAATTCCACGTTCAACTTCACACCGCTCGCTCATAAAATCCATGGCCGACTTCGCACCGCTCGCTCATAAAATCCATGGCCGATTTCTCACCGCTCGCTCATAAAATCCATGGTTAACTTTGCATTGCTCGCTCATAAATTCCATAGCCAACTTCACACCGCTAGCTCATAAATTCCAAGGCCAACTTCGCACCGCTCGCTCATAAATTCCATGGCCAAATTTACACCGATCGAACATAAATTCCATCGTCAACTTCACACCGCTCGAACATAAATTGCATAGCCAACTTCACACCAGTCGCTAATACATTCCATGGCCAACTTCACACCACTCGCTCATAAATTCCATGGCCAACTTAGTACCACTCGCTCATAAATTCCACGGCCAAATTCACACCGCTCTCTCATAAATTCCATGGCCATCTTCAAACCGCTCGCTCATAAAATCCATGGCTAACTTCGCACCGCTCGCTCATAAATTCTAAAGCAAATTTACACCGCTCGCTCATAAATTCCATGGCCAACTTCACACCGCTAGCTCATAAATTCCATGGCCAACCTAGTACCAATCGCTCATGAAATCCATTGCCAGCATCACAACGCTCGCTCATAAAATCCATGGCCAACTGCTCACAGATCGTTCATAAATTCCACAGCCAACTTCACAGCGCTCGCTCATAAATTCCATAGCTAATGTCGCACCGCTCGCTCATAAATTCAATAGCTAATTTCGCACCGCTCGCTCATAAATTCCATAGCTAATGTCGCACCGCTCGCTCATAAATTCAATAGCTAATTTCGCACCGCTCGCTCATAAATTCCATAGCTAATGTCGCACCGCTCGCTCATAAATTCAATAGCTAATTTCGCACCGCTCACTCATAAAATCCATGGCCAACTTCACACCGCTCGCTCATAAAATCCATGGCCAACTTCACACAACTCGCTCATAAATTCCTTAGGCAACTTCATACCGCTCGCTCGTAAATTCCAGAGCCAACTTCACACCGATAGCTCATAAATTCCAGAGCCAACTTCACACCGATAGCTCATAAATTCCATTGCTAATTTCGCACCGCTCGCTCATAAATTCCACGGCCAACTTCACACCGCTCGCTCATAAAATCCATGGCCAACTTCGCACCGCTCGCTCAAAAATTCCATAGCTAATTACGCACCGCTAGCTCATAAATTCCATGGCCAACTTAGTACCGCTCGCTCATAAATTCCATGGGCAACTTCGCACAATTCGCTCATAAAATCCATAGCCAATTTCACACCGCTCGCTCAAAAATTCCATAGCTAATGTCGTACCGCTCGCTCATAAATTCCATAGCTAATTTCGCACCGCTCGCTCACAGATTCCATGTCGAACTTGACACCTCTTGGGCATCAATTCCATGGCCAACTTGACACCGCTCGTTCATAAATTCCATAGCTACTTTCGCACCGCTCGCTCAGAAATTCAATGGCTATTTTCACACCACTCGCTCATAAATTCCATGGGCAACTTCATGCCGCTCGCTCGTAAATTCCATAGCTAATTTCGCACCGCTCGCTCATAAATTCAAGGGCTCATTTCACACCGCTCGCACATAAATTCCACGTTCAACTTCACACCGCTCGCTCATAAAATCCATGGCCGACTTCGCACCGCTCGCTCATAAAATCCACGGTTAACTTCGCATTGCTCGCTCATAAATTCCATAGCCAACATCACACCGCTAGCTCATAAATTCCAAGGACAACTTCGCACCGCTCGCTCATAAATTTCACGGCCAACTTCACACCGCTCGCTCATAAGTTCCATGGCCAACTTCACACCGCTCGAACATAAATTCCATAGCCAACTTCACACCGCTCGCTAATAAATTCCACGGCCAACTTCGCACCGCTCGCTCATAAAATCCATGGCAAACTTCGCACCGCTCGCTCATAAATTCTAAAGCAAACTTTACACCGCTCGCTCATAAATTCCATGGCCAACTTCACACCGCTAGCTCATAAATTCCATGGCCAACCTAGTACCAATCGCTCATGAAATCCATTGCCAGCATCACACCGCTCGCTCATAAATTCAAGGGCTCATTTCACACCGCTCGCACATAAATTCCACGTTCAACTTCACACCGCTCGCTCATAAGTTCCATGGCCAACTTCACAACGCTCGCTCATGAAATCCATGGACAACTTCGCACCGCTCGCTCATAAGTTCCAGAGCCAACTTCACAGCGCTAGCTCATAAATTCCATAGCTAATTTCGCACCGCTCGGGCATAAATTCCATGGCCAACTTGACACCGCTTGCTCATGAAATCCATAGCCAGCATCACACCGCTCGCTCATAAGTTCCAAGGCCAACTTCGCACCCCTAGCTCATAAATTCCATGGCCGTCTTCAAACCACTCGCTCATATTTTCCACGGCCAACTTCACACCGCTCGCTCATAAAATCCATGGCAAACTTCGCACCGCTCGCTCATAAATTCTAAAGCAAACTTTACACCGCTCGCTCATAAATTCCATGGCCAACTTCACACCGCTAGCTCATAAATTCCATGGCCAACCTAGTACCAATCGCTCATGAAATCCATTGCCAGCATCACAACGCTCGCTCATAAAATCCATGGCCAACTGCTCACAGATCGTTCATAAATTCCACAGCCAACTTCACAGCGCTCGCTCATAAATTCCATAGCTAATGTCGCACCGCTCGCTCATAAATTCAATAGCTAATTTCGCACCGCTCGCTCATAAATTCCATAGCTAATGTCGCACCGCTCGCTCATAAATTCAATAGCTAATTTCGCACCGCTCGTTCATAAATTCCACGGCCAACTTCGCACCGCTCGCTCATAAATTCCACGGCCAACTGCACACAGCTCGCTAATAAATTCCACGGCCAACATCACACCTCTCGCTCATAATATCCATGGCCCACTACGCACCGCTCGCTCATAAATTCCAAAGCCAGCTTCACACCGCTAGCTGATAAATTCCAAGGCCAACTATGCACTGCGCGCTCATAAAATCCATAGTCAACTTCACACCGCTCGATCATACATTCTATGGCTAAGTTAATACCCCTCGCTCATATATTCAATGGCTAATTTTATACCGCTCGCTCATAAATTCCATGGCCAAATTTACACCGATCGAACATAAATTCCATCGTCAACTTCACACCGCTCGAACATAAATTCCATAGCCAACTTCACACCGCTCGCTAATAAATTCCACGGCCAACTTCACACCGCTCGCTCATAAAATCCATGGCAAACTTCGCACCGCTCGCTCATAAATTCTAAAGCAAACTTTACACCGCTCGCTCATAAATTCCATGGCCAACTTCACACCGCTAGCTCATAAATTCCATGGCCAACCTAGTACCAATCGCTCATGAAATCCATTGCCAGCATCACAACGCTCGCTCATAAAATCCATGGCAAACTGCTCACAGATCGCTCATAAATTTCACAGCCAACTTCACAGCGCTCGCTCATAAATTCCATAGCTAATGTCGCACCGCTCGCTCATAAATTCAATAGTTAATTTCGCACCGCTCGCTCATAAATTCCATAGCTAATGTCGCACCGCTCGCTTATAAATTCAATAGCTAATTTCGCACCGCTCGCTCATAAAATCCACGGCCAACTTCACACAGCACGCTCATAAAATCCATGGCCGACTTCGCACCGCTCGCTCATAAAATCCATGGCCGACTTCACACCGCTCGCTCATAAAATCCATGGTTAACTTCGCATTGCTCGCTCATAAATTCCATAGCCAACTTCACACCGCTAGCTCATAAATTCCAAGGCCAACTTCGCACCGCTCGCTCATAAATTCCATGGCCAAATTTACACCGATCGAACATAAATTCCATCGTCAACTTCACACCGCTCGACCATAAATTCCATAGCCAACTTCACACCAGTCGCTAATACATTCCATGGCCAACTTCACACCAGTCGCTCATAAATTCCATGGCCAACTTAGTACCACTCGCTCATAAATTCCATGGCCAACCTAGTACCAATCGCTCATGAAATCCATTGCCAGCATCACAACGCTCGCTCATAAAATCCATGGTCAACTGCTCACAGATCGTTCATAAATTCCACAGCCAACTTCACAGCGCTCGCTCATAAATTCCATAGCTAATGTCGCACCGCTCGCTCATAAATTCAATAGCTAATTTCGCACCGCTCGCTCATAAATTCCATAGCTAATGTCGCACCGCTCGCTCATAAATTCAATAGCTAATTTCGCACCGCTCGCTCATACATTCCATGGCCAACTTCACCCCACTCGCTCATAAATTCCATGGCCAACTTAGTACCACTCGCTCATAAATTCCATGGCCAACTTAGTACCACTCGCTCATAAATTCCAGAGCCAACTTCACACCGATAGCTCATAAATTCCATAGCTAATTTCGCACCGCTCGCTCATAAATTCCATAGCTAATGTCGCACCGCTCGCTCATAAATTCCATAGCTAATTTCGCACCGCTCGCTCATAAATTCCACGGCCAACATCACACCGCTCGCTCATAAAATCCATGGCCGACTTCGCACCGCTCGCTCATAAAATCCATGGCCGACTGCACACAGCTCGCGAAAAAATTCCACGGCCAACTTCACACCTCTCGCTCATAAAATTCATGGCCCACTTCGCACCGCTCGCTCATAAATTCCAAAGCCAGCTTCACACCGCTAGCTCATAAATTCCAAGGCCAACTATGCACTGCGCGCTCATAAAATCCATAGTCAACTTCACACCGCTCGATCATACATTCTATGGCTAAGTTAATACCCCTCGCTCATATATTCAATGGCTAATTTTATACCGCTCGCTCATAAATTCCATGGCCAAATTTACACCGATCGAACATAAATTCCATCGTCAACTGCACACCGCTCGAACATAAATTCCATAGCCAACTTCACACCGCTCGCTAATAAATTCCATGGCCAACTTCACACCGCTAGCTCATAAATTCCATGGCCAACTTAGTACCACTCGCTCATGAAATCCATTGCCAGCATTACGACATTCGCTCATAAAATCCATGGCCAACTGCTCACAGATCGCTCATAAATTCCACAGCCAACTTCACAGCGCTCGCTCATAAATCCCATAGCTAATGTCGCACCGCTCGCTCATAAATTCAATAGCTAATTTCGCACCGCTCACTCATAAAATCCATGGCCAACTTCACACCGCTCGGTCATAAAATCCATGGCCAACTTCGCACCGCTCGCTCAAAAATTCCATAGCTAATTACGCACCGCTAGCTCATAAATTCCATGGCCAACTTAGTACCGCTCGCTCATAAAATCCATAGCCATTTTCTCACCGCTCGCTCATAATTTCCATGACCAACTTAATACCGCTCGCTCATAAATTCAAGGGCTAATTTCATACCGCACGCTCATAAATTCCATGGCCATCTTCACAACACTCGCTCATAAATTCCATGGGCAACTTCGCACATCTCGCTCATAAAATCCATAGCCAATTTCACACCGCTCGCTCAAAAATTCCATAGCTAATGTCGCACCGCTCGCTCATAAATTCCATAGCTAATTTCGCACCGCCCGCTCACAGATTCCATGTCGAACTTGACACCTCTTGGGCATCAATTCCATGGCCAACTTGACACCGCTCGTTCATAAATTCCATAGCTACTTTCGCACCGCTCGCTCAGAAATTCAATGGCTATTTTCACACCACTCGCTCATAAATTCCATGGGCAACTTCACACCGCTCGAACATAAATTCCATAGCCAACTTCACACCAGTCGCTAATACATTCCATGGACAACTTCACACCACTCGCTCATAAATTCCATGGCCAACTTAGTACCACTCGCTCATAAATTCCAGGGCCAACTTAGTACCACTCGCTCATAAATTCCAGAGCCAACTTCACACCGATAGCTCATAAATTCCATAGCTAATTTCGCACCGCTCGCTCATAAATTCCACGGCCAACTTCACACCGCTCGCTCATAAAATCCATGGCCGACTTCGCACCGCTCGCTCATAAAATCCATGGCCGACTTCACACCGCTCGCTCATAAATTCCATAGCCAACTTCACACCGCTAGCTCATAAATTTCAAGGCCAACTTCGCACCGCTCGCTCATAAATTCCATGGCCAAATTTACACCGATCGAACATAAATTCCATCGTCAACTTCACACCGCTCGAACATAAATTGCATAGCCAACTTCACACCAGTCGCTAATACATTCCATGGCCAACTTCACACCACTCGCTCATAAATTCCATGGCCAACTTAGTACCACTCGCTCATAAATTCCATGGCCAACTTAGTAACACTCGCTCATAAATTCCACGGCCAACTTCACACCGCTCGCTCATAAGTTCCATAGCCAACGTCGCACCGCTCGCTCATAAATTCCATGGCCATCTTCAAACCGCTCGCTCATAATTTCCACGGCCAACTTCACACCGCTAGCTCATAAATTCCATGGCCAACCTAGTACCAATCGCTCATGAAATCCATTGCCAGCATCACAACATTCGCTCATAAAATCCATGGCCAACTGCTCACAGATCGCTCATAAATTCCACAGCTAACTTCACAGCGCTCGCTCATAAATTCCATAGCTAATGTCGCACCGCTCGCTCATAAATTCAATAGTTAATTTCGCACCGCTCGCTCATAAATTCCATAGCTAATGTCGCACCGCTCGCTTATAAATTCAATAGCTAATTTCGCACCGCTCGCTCATAAAATCCACGGCCAACTTCACAGATCACATGGCCAACTGCTCACAGATCGCTCATAAATTCCACAGCTAACTTCACAGCGCTCGCTCATAAATTCCATAGCTAATGTCGCACCGCTCGCTCATAAATTCAATAGTTAATTTCGCACCGCTCGCTCATAAATTCCATAGCTAATGTCTCACCGCTCGCTCATAAATTCAATAGCTAATTTCGCACCGCTCGTTCATAAATTCCACGGCCAACTTCGCACCGCTCGCTCATAAATTCCACGGCCAACTGCACACAGCTCGCTAATAAATTCCACGGCCAACTTCACACCTCTCGCTCATAATATCCATGGCCCACTACGCACCGCTCGCTCATAAATTCCAAAGCCAGCTTCACACCGCTAGCTGATAAATTCCAAGGCCAACTATGCACTGCGCGCTCATAAAATCCATAGTCAACTTCACACCGCTCGATCATACATTCTATGGCTAAGTTAATACCCCTCGCTCATATATTCAATGGCTAATTTTATACCGCTCGCTCATAAATTCCATGGCCAAATTTACACCGATCGAACATAAATTCCATCGTCAACTTCACACCGCTCGAACATAAATTCCATAGCCAACTTCACACCGCTCGCTAATAAATTCCACGGCCAACTTCACACCGCTCGCTCATAAAATCCATGGCAAACTTCGCACCGCTCGCTCATAAATTCTAAAGCAAACTTTACACCGCTCGCTCATAAATTCCATGGCCAACTTCACACCGCTAGCTCATAAATTCCATGGCCAACCTAGTACCAATCGCTCATGAAATCCATTGCCAGCATCACAACGCTCGCTCATAAAATCCATGGCAAACTGCTCACAGATCGCTCATAAATTCCACAGCCAACTTCACAGCGCTCGCTCAAAAATTCCATAGCTAATGTCGCACCGCTCGCTCATAAATTCAATAGCTAATTTCGCACCGCTCCCTCAGAATTTCCATGACCAACTTAATACCGCTCGGTCATATATTCTATGGCTAATTTCATACCGCTCGCTCATAAATTCCGTGACAAACTTTACACCACTCGGACATAAATTCCATGGCCTACTTCACACGGTTCGCTCATAAATTCTATGGCCAACTTGACACCGCTCGCTCATAAATACCATAGCTAATTTCGCACCGCTCGCTCATCGATTCCATGGCCAACTTGCTCGGGCATGAATTCCATGGCCAACTTGACAGCGCTCGCTCATAAATTCCATAGCTAATTTCGCACCGCTCGCTCATAAATTCAAGGGCACATTTCACACCGCTCGCTCATAAATTCCACGTTCAACTTCACACCGCTCGCTCATAAAATCCATGGCCGACTTCGCACCGCTCGCTCATAAAATCCATGGCCGATTTCTCACCGCTCGCTCATAAAATCCATGGTTAACTTCGCATTGCTCGCTCATAAATTCCATAGCCAACTTCACACCGCTAGCTCATAAATTCCAAGGCCAACTTCGCACCGCTCGCTCATAAATTCCATAGCCAAATTTACACCGATCGAACATAAATTCCATCATCAACTTCACACCGCTCGAACATAAATTCCATAGCCAACTTCACACCGCTCGCTAATACATTCCATGGCCAACTTCACACCAATCGCTCATAAATTCCATGGCCAACTTAGTACCACTCGCTCATAAATTCCAGAGCCAACTTCACACCGATAGCTCATAAATTCCATAGCTAATTTCGCACCGCTCGCTCATAAATACCACGGCCAACTTCACACCGCACGCTCATAAGTACCATAGCCAACGTCGCACCGCTCGCTCATAAATTCCATGGCCATCTTCAAACCGCTCGGTCATAATTTCCACGGCCAACTTCACACCGCTCGCTCATAAAATCCATGGCTAACTTCGCACCGCTCGCTCATAAATTCTAAAGCAAACTTTACACCGATAGATCATAAATTCCAAGGTCAAGTTCGCACCGCTCGCTCATAAATTCCACGGCCAACTGCACACAGCTCGCTAATAAATTCCACGGCCAACTATGCACTGCGCGCTCATAAAATCCATAGTCAACTTCACACCGCTTCATAAACTTCATAAACCGCACACCGATCATAAATTCTATGGCTAAGTTAATACCGCTCGCTCATATATTCAATGGCTAATTTTATACCGCTCGCTCATAAATTCCATGGCCAAATTTACGCCGATAGAACATAAATTCCATCGTCAACTTCACACCGCTCGAACATAAATTCCATAGCCAACTTCACACCGCTCGCTAATAAATTCCATGGGCAACTTCACACCGCTCGCTCATAAATTCAATGGCTAATTTCACACCGATTGCTCATAAATTCCATAGCCAACGTCGCACCGCTGGCTCATAAATTCCACGACCAACTGCACACAGCTCGCTAATAAATTCCACGGCCAACTTCACACCTCTCGCTCATAAAATCCATTGCCCACTTCGCACCGCTCGCTCATAAATTCCAAAGCCAGCTTCACACCGCTAGCTCAGAAATTCCAAGGCCAACTATGCACTGCGCGCTCATAAAATCCATAGCCAACTTCACACCGCTAGCTCATAAATTCCATGGCCAACTTCGTACTACTCGCTCATGAAATCCATAGCCAGCATCACACCGCTCGCTCATAAAATCCATGGCCAAATGCTCACAGATCGCTCATAAATTCCACAGCCAACTTCACAGCGCTCGCTCATAAATTCCATAGCTTATGTCGCACCGCTCGCTCATAAATTCCATAGCTAATTTTGCACCGCTCGCTCATAAATTCCACGGCCAACTTCGCACCGCTCGCTCATAAATTCCAAAGCCAGCTTCACACCGCTAGCTCATAAATTCCAAGGCCAACTATGCACTGCGCGCTCATAAAATCCATAGTCAACTTCACACCGCTCGATCATACATTCTATGGCTAAGTTAATACCCCTCGCTCATATATTCAATGGCTAATTTTATACCGCTCGCTCATAAATTCCATGGCCAAATTTACACCGATCGAAAATAAATTCCATCGTCAACTTCACACCGCTCGAACATAAATTCCATAGCCAACTTCACACCGCTCGCTAATAAATTCCATGGCCAACTTCACACCGCTAGCTCATAAATTCCATGGCCAACTTCACACCGCTAGCTCATAAATTCCATGGCCAACTTAGTACCACTCGCTCATGAAATCCATATCCAGCATCACACCGCTCGCTCATAAAATCCATGGCCAATTGCTCACAGATCGCTTTAAATTCCACAGCCAACTTCACAGCGCTCGCTCATAAATTCCATAGCTAATGTCTCACCGCTCGCTCATAAATTCAATAGCTAATTTCGCACCGCTCGCTCATAATTTCCACGGCCAACTTCACACCGCTAGCTCATAAATTCCATGGCCAACCTAGTACCAATCGCTCATGAAATCCATTGCCAGCATCACAACATTCGCTCATAAAATCCATGGCCAACTGCTCACAGATCGCTCATAAATTCCACAGCTAACTTCACAGCGCTCGCTCATAAATTCCATAGCTAATGTCGCACCGCTCGCTCATAAATTCAATAGTTAATTTCGCACCGCTCGCTCATAAATTCCATAGCTAATGTCGCACCGCTCGCTTATAAATTCAATAGCTAATTTCGCACCGCTCGCTCATAAAATCCACGGCCAACTTCACACAGCACGCTCATAAAATCCATGGCCGACTTCGCACCGCTCGCTCATAAAATCCATGGCCGACTTCACACCGCTCGCTCATAAAATCCATGGTTAACTTCGCATTGCTCGCTCATAAATTCCATAGCCAACTTCACACCGCTAGCTCATAAATTCCAAGGCCAACTTCGAACCGCTCGCTCATAAATTCCATGGCCAAATTTACACCGATCGAACATAAATTCCATCGTCAACTTCACACCGCTCGACCATAAATTCCATAGCCAACTTCACACCAGTCGCTAATACATTCCATGGCCAACTTCACACCAGTCGCTCATAAATTCCATGGCCAACTTAGTACCACTCGCTCATAAATTCCATGGCCAACTTAGTACCACTCGCTCATAAATTTCAGAGCCAACTTCACACCGATAGCTCATAAATTCCACAGCTAATTTCGCACCGCTCGCTCATAAATTCCACGGCCAAATTCACACCGCTCTCTCATAAATTCCATGGCCATCTTCAAACCGCTCGCTCATAAAATCCATGGCTAACTTCGCACCGCTCGCTCATAAATTCTAAAGCAAACTTTACACCGCTCGCTCATAAATTCCATGGCCAACTTCACACCGCTAGCTCATAAATTCCATGGCCAACCTAGTACCAATCGCTCATGAAATCCATTGCCAGCATCACAACGCTCGCTCATAAAATCCATGGCCAACTGCTCACAGATCGTTCATAAATTCCACAGCCAACTTCACAGCGCTCGCTCATAAATTCCATAGCTAATGTCGCACCGCTCGCTCATAAATTCAATAGCTAATTTCGCACCGCTCGCTCATAAATTCCATAGCTAATGTCGCACCGCTCGCTCATAAATTCAATAGCTAATTTCGCACCGCTCGCTCATACATTCCATGGCCAACTTCACACCACTCGCTCATAAATTCCATGGCCAACTTAGTACCACTCGCTCATAAATTCCATGGCCAACTTAGTACCACTCGCTCATAAATTCCAGAGCCAACTTCACACCGATAGCTCATAAATTCCATAGCTAATTTCGCACCGCTCGCTCATAAATTCCACGGCCAACTGCACATAGCTCGCTAATAAATTCCACGGCCAACTTCACACATCTCGCTCATAAAATCCATGGCCCACTTCGCACCGGTAGCTCATAAATTCCAAAGCCAGCTTCACACCGCTCGCTCATAAAATCCATGGCCAAATTTACACCGATCGAACATAAATTTCATCGTCAACTTCACACCGCTCGAACATAAATTCCATAGCCAACTTCACACCAGTCGCTAATACATTCCATGGCCAACTTCACACCACTCGCTCATAAATTCCATGGCCAACTTAGTACCACTCGCTCATAAATTCCATGGCCAACTTAGTACCACTCGCTCATAAATTCCAGAGCCAACTTCACACCGATAGCTCATAAATTCCATAGCTAATTTCGCACCGCTCGCTCATAAATTCCACGGCCAACTTCACACCGCTCGCTCATAAAATCCATGGCCGACTTCGCACCGCTCGCTCATAAAATCCATGGCCGACTTCACACCGCTCGCTCATAAATTCCATAGCCAACTTCACACCGCTAGCTCATAAATTTCAAGGCCAACTTCGCACCGATCGAACATAAATTCCATCGTCAACTTCACACCGCTCGAACATAAATTGCATAGCCAACTTCACACCAGTCGCTAATACATTCCATGGCCAACTTCACACCACTCGCTCATAAATTCCATGGCCAACTTAGTACCACTCGCTCATAAATTCCATGGCCAACTTAGTAACACTCGCTCATAAATTCCACGGCCAACTTCACACCGCTCGCTCATAAGTTCCATAGCCAACGTCGCACCGCTCGCTCATAAATTCCATGGCCATCTTCAAACCGCTCGCTCATAATTTCCACGGCCAACTTCACACCGCTAGCTCATAAATTCCATGGCCAACCTAGTACCAATCGCTCATGAAATCCATTGCCAGCATCACAACATTCGCTCATAAAATCCATGGCCAACTGCTCACAGATCGCTCATAAATTCCACAGCTAACTTCACAGCGCCCGCTCATAAATTCCATAGCTAATGTGGCACCGCTCGCTCATAAATTCAATAGCTAATTTCGCACCGCTCGCTCATAAATTCCATAGCTAATGTCGCACCGCTCGCTTATAAATTCAATAGCTAATTTCGCACCGCTCGCTCAAAAAATCCACGGCCAACTTCACACCGCACGCTCATAAAATCCATGGCCGACTTCGCACCGCTCGCTCATAAAATCCATGGCCGACTTCACACCGCTCGCTCATAAAATCCATGGTTAACTTCGCACCGCTCGCTCATAAATTCCACGGCCAAATTCACACCGCTCGCTCATAAGTTCCAAAGGCAACGTCGCACCGCTCGCTCATAAAATCCATGGCTAACTTCGCACCGCTCGCTCATAAATTCCACGGCCAAATTCACACCGCTCTCTCATCAATTCCATAGCTAATTTCGCACCGCTCGCTCACAAATTCAATGGCCAACTTCACACCGCTCGCTCATAAAATCCATGGCTAACTTCGCACCGCTCGCTCATAAATTCTAAAGCAAACTTTACACCGATAGATCATAAATTCCAAGGCCAACTTCGAACCGTTCGCTCATAAATTCCACGGCCAACTGCACACAGCTCGCTAATAAATTCCACGGCCAACTTCACACCTCTCGCTCATAAAATCCATGGCCCACTACGCACCGCTCGCTCATAAGTTCCAGAGCCAACTTCACAGCGCTAGCTCATAAATTCCATAGCTAATTTCGCACCGCTCGGGCATAAATTCCATGGCCAACTTGACACCGCTTGCTCATGAAATCCATAGCCAGCATCACACCGCTCGCTCATAAGTTCCAAGGCCAACTTCGCACCCCTAGCTCATAAATTCCATGGCCGTCTTCAAACCACTCGCTCAAAAATTCCAAGGCCAACTTCACACCGCTCGCTCATAAAATCCATGGCAAACTTCGCACCGCTCGCTCATAAATTCTAAAGCAAACTTTACACCGCTCGCTCATAAATTCCATGGCCAACTTCACACCGCTAGCTCATAAATTCCATGGCCAACCTAGTACCAATCGCTCATGAAATCCATTGCCAGCATCACAACGCTCGCTCATAAAATCCATGGCCAACTGCTCACAGATCGTTCATAAATTCCACAGCCAACTTCACAGCGCTCGCTCATAAATTCCATAGCTAATGTCGCACCGCTCGCTCATAAATTCAATAGCTAATTTCGCACCGCTCGCTCATAAATTCCATAGCTAATGTCGCACCGCTCGCTCATAAATTCAATAGCTAATTTCGCACCGCTCGTTCATAAATTCCACGGCCAACTTCGCACCGCTCGCTCATAAATTCCACGGCCAACTGCACACAGCTCGCTAATAAATTCCACGGCCAACATCACACCTCTCGCTCATAATATCCATGGCCTACTACGCACCGCTCGCTCATAAATTCCAAAGCCAGCTTCACACCGCTAGCTGATAAATTCCAAGGCCAACTATGCACTGCGCGCTCATAAAATCCATAGTCAACTTCACACCGCTCGATCATACATTCTATGGCTAAGTTAATACCCCTCGCTCATATATTCAATGGCTAATTTTATACCGCTCGCTCATAAATTCCATGGCCAAATTTACACCGATCGAACATAAATTCCATCGTCAACTTCACACCGCTCGAACATAAATTCCATAGCCAACTTCACACCGCTCGCTAATAAATTCCACGGCCAACTTCACACCGCTCGCTCATAAAATCCATGGCAAACTTCGCACCGCTCGCTCATAAATTCTAAAGCAAACTTTACACCGCTCGCTCATAAATTCCATGGCCAACTTCACACCGCTAGCTCATAAATTCCATGGCCAACCTAGTACCAATCGCTCATGAAATCCATTGCCAGCATCACAACGCTCGCTCATAAAATCCATGGCAAACTGCTCACAGATCGCTCATAAATTCCACAGCCAACTTCACAGCGCTCGCTCATAAATTCCATAGCTAATGTCGCACCGCTCGCTCATAAATTCAATAGTTAATTTCGCACCGCTCGCTCATAAATTCCATAGCTAATGTCGCACCGCTCGCTTATAAATTCAATAGCTAATTTCGCACCGCTCGCTCATAAAATCCACGGCCAACTTCACACAGCACGCTCATAAAATCCATGGCCGACTTCGCACCGCTCGCTCATAAAATCCATGGCCGACTTCACACCGCTCGCTCATAAAATCCATGGTTAACTTCGCATTGCTCGCTCATAAATTCCATAGCCAACTTCACACCGCTAGCTCATAAATTCCAAGGCCAACTTCGCACCGCTCGCTCATAAATTCCATGGCCAAATTTACACCGATCGAACATAAATTCCATCGTCAACTTCACACCGCTCGACCATAAATTCCATAGCCAACTTCACACCGCTCGCTAATAAATTCCATGGGCAACTTCACACCGCTCGCTCATAAATTCAATGGCTAATTTCACACCGATTGCTCATAAATTCCATAGCCAACGTCGCACCGCTGGCTCATAAATTCCACGAACAACTGCACACAGCTCGCTAATAAATTCCACGGCCAACTTCACACCTCTCGCTCATAAAATTCATGGCCCACTTCGCACCGCTCGCTCATAAATTCCAAAGCCAGCTTCACACCGCTAGCTCATAAATTCCAAGGCCAACTATGCACTGCGCGCTCATAAAATCCATAGTCAACTTCACACCGCTCGATCATACATTCTATGGCTAAGTTAATACCCCTCGCTCATATATTCAATGGCTAATTTTATACCGCTCGCTCATAAATTCCATGGCCAAATTTACACCGATCGAACATAAATTCCATCGTCAACTGCACACCGCTCGAACATAAATTCCATAGCCAACTTCACACCGCTCGCTAATAAATTCCATGGCCAACTTCACACCGCTAGCTCATAAATTCCATGGCCAACTTAGTACCACTCGCTCATGAAATCCATTGCCAGCATTACAACATTCGCTCATAAAATCCATGGCCAACTGCTCACAGATCGCTCATAAATTCCACAGCCAACTTCACAGCGCTCGCTCATAAATCCCATAGCTAATGTCGCACCGCTCGCTCATAAATTCAATAGCTAATTTCGCACCGCTCGCTCATAAATTCCATAGCTAATGTCGCACCGCTCGCTCATAAATTCCACGGCCAACATCACACCGCTCGCTCATAAATTCCACGGCCAACTTCACACCGCTCGCTCATAAAATCCATGGCCAACTTCGCACCGCTCGCTCTAAAATTCCATAGCTAATTACGCACCGCTAGCTCATAAATTCCATGGCCAACTTAGTAACACTCGCTCATAAATTCCACGGCCAACTTCACACCGCTCGCTCATAAGTTCCATAGCCAACGTCGCACCGCTCGCTCATAAATTCCATGGCCATCTTCAAACCGCTCGCTCATAATTTCCACGGCCAACTTCACACCGCTCGCTCATAAAATCCATGGCTAACTTCGCACCGCTCGCTCATAAATTCCACGGCCAAATTCACACCGCTCTCTCATCAATTCCATAGATAATTTCGCACCGCTCGCTCACAAATTCAATGGCCAACTTCACACCGCTCGCTCATAAAATCCATGGCTAACTTCGCACCGCTCGCTCATAAATTCTAAAGCAAACTTTACACCGATAGATCATAAATTCCAAGGCCAACTTCGAACCGTTCGCTCATAAATTCCACGGCCAACTGCACACAGCTCGCTAATAAATTCCACGGCCAACTTCACACCTCTCGCTCATAAAATCCATGGCCCACTACGCACCGCTCGCTCATAAGTTCCAGAGCCAACTTCACAGCGCTAGCTCATAAATTCCATAGCTAATTTCGCACCGCTCGGGCATAAATTCCATGGCCAACTTGACACCGCTTGCTCATGAAATCCATAGCCAGCATCACACCGCTCGCTCATAAGTTCCAAGGCCAACTTCGCACCCCTAGCTCATAAATTCCATGGCCGTCTTCAAACCACTCGCTCAAAAATTCCAAGGCCAACTTTACATCGATCAAACATAAATTCCATGGTCAACTTCACACTGCTCGCTCATAAATCCCATAGCTAATGTCGCACCGCTCGCTCATAAATTCAATAGCTAATTTCGCACCGCTCGCTCATAAATTCCATAGCTAATGTCGCACCGCTCGCTCATAAATTCAATAGCTAATTTCGCACCGCTCACTCATAAAATCCATGGCCAACTTCACACCGCTCGCTCATAAAATCCATGGCCAACTTCACACAACTCGCTCATAAATTCCTTAGGCAACTTCATACCGCTCGCTCGTAAATTCCAGAGCCAACTTCACACCGATAGCTCATAAATTCCAGAGCCAACTTCACACCGATAGCTCATAAATTCCATTGCTAATTTCGCACCGCTCGCTCATAAATTCCACGGCCAACTTCACACCGCTCGCTCATAAAATCCATGGCCAACTTCGCACCGCTCGCTCAAAAATTCCATAGCTAATTACGCACCGCTAGCTCATAAATTCCATGGCCAACTTAGTACCGCTCGCTCATAAATTCCATGGGCAACTTCGCACAACTCGCTCATAAAATCCATAGCCAATTTCACACCGCTCGCTCAAAAATTCCATGTCGAACTTGACACCTCTTGGGCATCAATTCCATGGCCAACTTGACACCGCTCGTTCATAAATTCCATAGCTACTTTCGCACCGCTCGCTCAGAAATTCAATGGCTATTTTCACACCACTCGCTCATAAATTCCATGGGCAACTTCATGCCGCTCGCTCGTAAATTCCATAGCTAATTTCGCACCGCTCGCTCATAAATTCAAGGGCTCATTTCACACCGCTCGCACATAAATTCCACGTTCAACTTCACACCGCTCGCTCATAAAATCCATGGCCGACTTCGCACCGCTCGCTCATAAAATCCACGGTTAACTTCGCATTGCTCGCTCATAAATTCCATAGCCAACATCACACCGCTAGCTCATAAATTCCAAGGACAACTTCGCACCGCTCGCTCATAAATTTCACGGCCAACTTCACACCGCTCGCTCATAAGTTCCATGGCCAACTTCACACCGCTCGAACATAAATTCCATAGCCAACTTCACACCGCTCGCTAATAAATTCCACGGCCAACTTCACACCGCTCGCTCATAAAATCCATGGCAAACTTCGCACCGCTCGCTCATAAATTCTAAAGCAAACTTTACACCGCTCGCTCATAAATTCCATGGCCAACTTCACACCGCTAGCTCATAAATTCCATGGCCAACCTAGTACCAATCGCTCATGAAATCCATTGCCAGCATCACAACGCTCGCTCATAAAATCCATGGCCAACTGCTCACAGATCGTTCATAAATTCCACAGCCAACTTCACAGCGATCGCTCATAAATTCCATAGCTAATGTCGCACCGCTCGCTCATAAATTCAATAGCTAATTTCGCACCGCTCGCTCATAAATTCCATAGCTAATGTCGCACCGCTCGCTCATAAATTCAATCGCTAATTTCGCACCGCTCGTTCATAAATTCCACGGCCAACTTCGCACCGCTCGCTCATAAATTCCACGGCCAACTGCACACAGCTCGCTAATAAATTCCACGGCCAACATCACACCTCTCGCTCATAATATCCATGGCCCACTACGCACCGCTCGCTCATAAATTCCAAAGCCAGCTTCACACCGCTAGCTGATAAATTCCAAGGCCAACTATGCACTGCGCGCTCATAAAATCCATAGTCAACTTCACACCGCTCGATCATACATTCTATGGCTAAGTTAATACCCCTCGCTCATATATTCAATGGCTAATTTTATACCGCTCGCTCATAAATTCCATGGCCAAATTTACACCGATCGAACATAAATTCCATCGTCAACTTCACACCGCTCGCTCATAAAATCCATGGCAAACTTCGCACCGCTCGCTCATAAATTCTAAAGCAAACTTTACACCGCTCGCTCATAAATTCCATGGCCAACTTCACACCGCTAGCTCATAAATTCCATGGCCAACCTAGTACCCATCGCTCATGAAATCCATTGCCAGCATCACAACGCTCGCTCATAAAATCCATGGCAAACTGCTCACAGATCGCTCATAAATTCCACAGCCAACTTCACAGCGCTCGCTCATAAATTCCATAGCTAATGTCGCACCGCTCGCTCATAAATTCAATAGCTAATTTCGCACCGCTCGCTCATAAATTCCATAGCTAATGTCGCACCGCTCGCTCATAAATTCAATAGCTAATTTCGCACCGCTCGCTCATACATTCCATGGCCAACTTCACACCACTCGCTCATAAATTCCATGGCCAACTTAGTACCACTCGCTCATAAATTCCAGAGCCAACTTCACACCGATAGCTCATAAATTCCATAGCTAATTTCGCACCGCTCGCTCATAAATTCCATAGCTTATGTCGCACCGCTCGCTCATAAATTCCATAGCTAATTTCGCACCGCTCGCTCATAAATTCAATGGCTAATTTCACACCGCTTGCTCATAAATTCCATGGCCAACTTCACGCCACTCGCTCATAAATTCCTTGGGCAACTTCATACCGCTCGCTCATAAATTCCATAGCCAACGTCGCACCGTTCTCTCATAAATTCCATGGCCATCTTCAAACCGCTCGCTCATAAAATCCATGGCTAACTTCGCACCGCTAGCTCATAAATTTCAAGGACAACTTCGCACCGCTCGCTCATAAATTCCATGGCCAAATTTACACCGATCGAACATAAATTCCATCGTCAACTTCACACCGCTCGAACATAAATTCCATAGCCAACTTCACACCAGTCGCTAATACATTCCATGGCCAACTTCACACCACTCGCTCATAAATTCCATGGCCAACTTCACACCGCTAGCTCATAAATTCCATGTCCAACCTAGTACCAATCGCTCATGAAATCCATTGCCAGCATCACAACGCTCGCTCATAAAATCCATGGCCAACTGCTCACAGATCGTTCATAAATTCCACAGCCAACTTCACAGCGCTCGCTCATAAATTCCATAGCTAATGTCGCACCGCTCGCTCATAAATTCAATAGCTAATTTCGCACCGCTCGCTCATAAATTCCATAGCTAATGTCGCACCGCTCGCTCATAAATTCAATAGCTAATTTTGCACCGCTCGCTCATAAATTCCACGGCCAACTTCGCACCGCTCGCTCATAAATTCCACGGCCAACTGCACACAGCTCGCTAATAAATTCCACGGCCAACTTCACACCTCTCGCTCATAAAATCCATGGCCCACTACGCACCGCTCGCTCATAAATTCCAAAGCCAGCTTCACACCGCTAGCTCATAAATTCCAAGGCCAACTATGCACTGCGCGCTCATAAAATCCATAGTCAACTTCACACCGCTCGATCATACATTCTATGGCTAAGTTAATGCCCCTCGCTCATATATTCAATGGCTAATTTTATACCGCTCGCTCATAAATTCCATGGCCAAATTTACACCGATCGAACATAAATTCCATCGTCAACTTCACACCGCTCGAACATAAATTCCATAGCCAACTTCACACCGCTCGCTAATAAATTCCATGGCCAACTTCACACCGCTAGCTCATAAATTCCATGGCCAACTTAGTACCACTCGCTCATGAAATCCATATCCAGCATCACACCGCTCGCTCATAAAATCCATGGCCAATTGCTCACAGATCGCTTTAAATTCCACAGCCAACTTCACAGCGCTCGCTCATAAATTCCATAGCTAATGTCTCACCGCTCGCTCATAAATTCAATAGCTAATTTCGCACCGCTCGTTCATAAATTCCACGGCCAACTTCGCACCGCTCGCTCATAAATTCCACGGCCAACTGCACACAGCTCGCTAATAAATTCCACGGCCAACTTCACACCTCTCGCTCATAATATCCATGGCCCACTACGCACCGCTCGCTCATAAATTCCAAAGCCAGCTTCACACCGCTAGCTGATAAATTCCAAGGCCAACTATGCACTGCGCGCTCATAAAATCCATAGTCAACTTCACACCGCTCGATCATACATTCTATGGCTAAGTTAATACCCCTCGCTCATATATTCAATGGCTAATTTTATACCGCTCGCTCATAAATTCCATGGCCAAATTTACACCGATCGAACATAAATTCCATCGTCAACTTCACACCGCTCGAACATAAATTCCATAGCCAACTTCACACCGCTCGCTAATAAATTCCACGGCCAACTTCACACCGCTCGCTCATAAAATCCATGGCAAACTTCGCACCGCTCGCTCATAAATTCTAAAGCAAACTTTACACCGCTCGCTCATAAATTCCATGGCCAACTTCACACCGCTAGCTCATAAATTCCATGGCCAACCTAGTACCAATCGCTCATGAAATCCATTGCCAGCATCACAACGTTCGCTCATAAAATCCATGGCAAACTGCTCACAGATCGCTCATAAATTCCACAGCCAACTTCACAGCGCTCGCTCATAAATTCCATAGCTAATGTCGCACCGCTCGCTCATAAATTCAATAGTTAATTTCGCACCGCTCGCTCATAAATTCCATAGCTAATGTCGCACCGCTCGCTTATAAATTCAATAGCTAATTTCGCACCGCTCGCTCATAAAATCCACGGCCAACTTCACACAGCACGCTCATAAAATCCATGGCCGACTTCGCACCGCTCGCTCATAAAATCCATGGCCGACTTCACACCGCTCGCTCATAAAATCCATGGTTAACTTCGCATTGCTCGCTCATAAATTCCATAGCCAACTTCACACCGCTAGCTCATAAATTCCAAGGCCAACTTCGCACCGCTCGCTCATAAATTCCATGGCCAAATTTACACCGATCGAACATAAATTCCATCGTCAACTTCACACCGCTCGACCATAAATTCCATAGCCAACTTCACACCAGTCGCTAATACATTCCATGGCCAACTTCACACCAGTCGCTCATAAATTCCATGGCCAACTTAGTACCACTCGCTCATAAATTCCATGGCCAACTTAGTACCACTCGCTCATAAATTTCAGAGCCAACTTCGCACCGCTCGCTCATAAATTCCACGGCCAACTGCACACAGCTCGCTAATAAATTCCACGGCCAACATCACACCTCTCGCTCATAATATCCATGGCCCACTACGCACCGCTCGCTCATAAATTCCAAAGCCAGCTTCACACCGCTAGCTGATAAATTCCAAGGCCAACTATGCACTGCGCGCTCATAAAATCCATAGTCAACTTCACACCGCTCGATCATACATTCTATGGCTAAGTTAATACCCCTCGCTCATATATTCAATGGCTAATTTTATACCGCTCGCTCATAAATTCCATGGCCAAATTTACACCGATCGAACATAAATTCCATCGTCAACTTCACACCGCTCGAACATAAATTCCATAGCCAACTTCACACCGCTCGCTAATAAATTCCACGGCCAACTTCACACCGCTCGCTCATAAAATCCATGGCAAACTTCGCACCGCTCGCTCATAAATTCTAAAGCAAACTTTACACCGCTCGCTCATAAATTCCATGGCCAACTTCACACCGCTAGCTCATAAATTCCATGGCCAACCTAGTACCAATCGCTCATGAAATCCATTGCCAGCATCACAACGCTCGCTCATAAAATCCATGGCAAACTGCTCACAGATCGCTCATAAATTCCACAGCCAACTTCACAGCGCTCGCTCATAAATTCCATAGCTAATGTCGCACCGCTCGCTCATAAATTCAATAGTTAATTTCGCACCGCTCGCTCATAAATTCCATAGCTAATGTCGCACCGCTCGCTTATAAATTCAATAGCTAATTTCGCACCGCTCGCTCATAAAATCCACGGCCAACTTCACACAGCACGCTCATAAAATCCATGGCCGACTTCGCACCGCTCGCTCATAAAATCCATGGCCGACTTCACACCGCTCGCTCATAAAATCCATGGTTAACTTCGCATTGCTCGCTCATAAATTCCATAGCCAACTTCACACCGCTAGCTCATAAATTCCAAGGCCAACTTCGCACCGCTCGCTCATAAATTCCATGGCCAAATTTACACCGATCGAACATAAATTCCATCGTCAACTTCACACCGCTCGACCATAAATTCCATAGCCAACTTCACACCAGTCGCTAATACATTCCATGGCCAACTTCACACCAGTCGCTCATAAATTCCATGGCCAACTTAGTACCACTCGCTCATAAATTCCATGGCCAACTTAGTACCACTCGCTCATAAATTTCAGAGCCAACTTCACACCGATAGCTCATAAATTCCACAGCTAAATTCGCACCGCTCGCTCATAAATTCCACGGCCAAATTCACACCGCTCTCTCATAAATTCCATGGCCATCTTCAAACCGCTCGCTCATAAAATCCATGGCTAACTTCGCACCGCTCGCTCATAAATTCTAAAGCAAACTTTACACCGCTCGCTCATAAATTCCATGGCCAACTTCACACCGCTAGCTCATAAATTCCATGGCCAACCTAGTACCAATCGCTCATGAAATCCATTGCCAGCATCACAACGCTCGCTCATAAAATCCATGGTCAACTGCTCACAGATCGTTCATAAATTCCACAGCCAACTTCACAGCGCTCGCTCATAAATTCCATAGCTAATGTCGCACCGCTCGCTCATAAATTCAATAGCTAATTTCGCACCGCTCGCTCATAAATTCCATAGCTAATGTCGCACCGCTCGCTCATAAATTCAATAGCTAATTTCGCACCACTCGCTCATACATTCCATGGCCAACTTCACACCACTCGCTCATAAATTCCATGGCCAACTTAGTACCACTCGCTCATAAATTCCATGGCCAACTTAGTACCACTCGCTCATAAATTCCAGAGCCAACTTCACACCGATAGCTCATAAATTCCATAGCTAATTTCGCACCGCTCGCTCATAAATTCCATAGCTTATGTCGCACCGCTCGCTCATAAATTCCATAGCTAATTTCGCACCGCTCGCTCATAAATTCAATGGCTAATTTCACACCGCTTGCTCATAAATTCCATGGCCAACTTCACGCCACTCGCTCATAAATTCCTTGGGCAACTTCATACCGCTCGCTCATAAATTCCATAGCCAACGTCGCACCGTTCGTTCATAAATTCCATGGCCATCTTCAAACCGCTCGCTCATAAAATCCATGGCTAACTTCGCACCGCTCGCTCATAAATTCTAAAGCAAACTTTACACCGCTCGCTCATAAATTCCATGGCCAACTTCACACCGCTAGCTCATAAATTCCATAGCCAACTTCACACCGCTAGCTCATAAATTTCAAGGACAGCTTCGCACCGCTCGCTCATAAATTCCATGGCCAAATTTACACCGATCGAACATAAATTCCATCGTCAACTTCACACCGCTCGAACATAAATTCCATAGCCAACTTCACACCAGTCGCTAATACATTCCATGGCCAACTTCACACCACTCGCTCATAAATTCCATGGCCAACTTCACACCGCTAGCTCATAAATTCCATGTCCAACCTAGTACCAATCGCTCATGAAATCCATTGCCAGCATCACAACGCTCGCTCATAAAATCCATGGCCAAATGCTCACAGATCGTTCATAAATTCCACAGCCAACTTCACAGCGCTCGCTCATAAATTCCATAGCTAATGTCGCACCGCTCGCTCATAAATTCAATAGCTAATTTCGCACCGCTCGCTCATAAATTCCATAGCTAATGTCGCACCGCTCGCTCATAAATTCAATAGCTAATTTTGCACCGTTCGCTCATAAATTCCACGGCCAACTTCGCACCGCTCGCTCATAAATTCCACGGCCAACTGCACACAGCTCGCTAATAAATTCCACGGCCAACTTCACACCTCTCGCTCATAAAATCCATGGCCCACTACGCACCGCTCGCTCATAAATTCCAAAGCCAGCTTCACACCGCTAGCTCATAAATTCCAAGGCCAACTATGCACTGCGCGCTCATAAAATCCATAGTCAACTTCACACCGCTCGATCATACATTCTATGGCTAAGTTAATACCCCTCGCTCATATATTCAATGGCTAATTTTATACCGCTCGCTCATAAATTCCATGGCCAAATTTACACCGATCGAACATAAATTCCATCGTCAACTTCACACCGCTCGAACATAAATTCCATAGCCAACTTCACACCGCTCGCTAATAAATTCCACGGCCAACTTCACACCGCTCGCTCATAAAATCCATGGCAAACTTCGCACCGGTCGCTCATAAATTCTAAAGCAAACTTTACACCGCTCGCTCATAAATTCCATGGCCAACTTCACACCGCTAGCTCATAAATTCCATGGCCAACCTAGTACCAATCGCTCATGAAATCCATTGCCAGCATCACAACGCTCGCTCATAAAATCCATGGCAAACTGCTCACAGATCGCTCATAAATTCCACAGCCAACTTCACAGCGCTCGCTCAAAAATTCCATAGCTAATGTCGCACCGCTCGCTCATAAATTCAATAGCTAATTTCGCACCGCTCCCTCAGAATTTCCATGACCAACTTAATACCGCTCGGTCATATATTCTATGGCTAATTTCATACCGCTCGCTCATAAATTCCGTGACAAACTTTACACCACTCGGACATAAATTCCATGGCCTACTTCACACGGTTCGCTCATAAATTCTATGGCCAACTTGACACCGCTCGCTCATAAATACCATAGCTAATTTCGCACCGCTCGCTCATCGATTCCATGGCCAACTTGCTCGGGCATGAATTCCATGGCCAACTTGACAGCGCTCGCTCATAAATTCCATAGCTAATTTCGCACCGCTCGCTCATAAATTCAAGGGCACATTTCACACCGCTCGCTCATAAATTCCACGTTCAACTTCACACCGCTCGCTCATAAAATCCATGGCCGACTTCGCACCGCTCGCTCATAAAATCCATGGCGGATTTCTCACCGCTCGCTCATAAAATCCATGGTTAACTTCGCATTGCTCGCTCATAAATTCCATAGCCAACTTCACACCGCTAGCTCATAAATTCCAAGGCCAACTTCGCACCGCTCGCTCATAAATTCCATAGCCAAATTTACACCGATCGAACATAAATTCCATCATCAACTTCACACCGCTCGAACATAAATTCCATAGCCAACTTCACACCGCTCGCTAATACATTCCATGGCCAACTTCACACCAATCGCTCATAAATTCCATGGCCAACTTAGTACCACTCGCTCATAAATTCCAGAGCCAACTTCACACCGATAGCTCATAAATTCCATAGCTAATTTCGCACCGCTCGCTCATAAATACCACGGCCAACTTCACACCGCACGCTCATAAGTACCATAGCCAACGTCGCACCGCTCGCTCATAAATTCCATGGCCATCTTCAAACCGCTCGGTCATAATTTCCACGGCCAACTTCACACCGCTCGCTCATAAAATCCATGGCTAACTTCGCACCGCTCGCTCATAAATTCTAAAGCAAACTTTACACCGATAGATCATAAATTCCAAGGTCAACTTCGCACCGCTCGCTCATAAATTCCACGGCCAACTGCACACAGCTCGCTAATAAATTCCACGGCCAACTATGCACTGCGCGCTCATAAAATCCATAGTCAACTTCACACCGCTTCATAAACTTCATAAACCGCACACCGATCATAAATTCTATGGCTAAGTTAATACCGCTCGCTCATATATTCAATGGCTAATTTTATACCGCTCGCTCATAAATTCCATGGCCAAATTTACGCCGATAGAACATAAATTCCATCGTCAACTTCACACCGCTCGAACATAAATTCCATAGCCAACTTCACACCGCTCGCTAATAAATTCCATGGGCAACTTCACACCGCTCGCTCATAAATTCAATGGCTAATTTCACACCGATTGCTCATAAATTCCATAGCCAACGTCGCACCGCTGGCTCATAAATTCCACGACCAACTGCACACAGCTCGCTAATAAATTCCACGGCCAACTTCACACCTCTCGCTCATAAAATCCATTGCCCACTTCGCACCGCTCGCTCATAAATTCCAAAGCCAGCTTCACACCGCTAGCTCAGAAATTCCAAGGCCAACTATGCACTGCGCGCTCATAAAATCCATAGCCAACTTCACACCGCTAGCTCATAAATTCCATGGCCAACTTCGTACTACTCGCTCATGAAATCCATAGCCAGCATCACACCGCTCGCTCATAAAATCCATGGCCAACTGCTCACAGATCGCTCATAAATTCCACAGCCAACTTCACAGCGCTCGCTCATAAATTCCATAGCTTATGTCGCACCGCTCGCTCATAAATTCCATAGCTAATTTTGCACCGCTCGCTCATAAATTCTACGGCCAACTTCGCACCGCTCGCTCATAAATTCCAAAGCCAGCTTCACACCGCTAGCTCATAAATTCCAAGGCCAACTATGCACTGCGCGCTCATAAAATCCATAGTCAACTTCACACCGCTCGATCATACATTCTATGGCTAAGTTAATACCCCTCGCTCATATATTCAATGGCTAATTTTATACCGCTCGCTCATAAATTCCATGGCCAAATTTACACCGATCGAACATAAATTCCATCGTCAACTTCACACCGCTCGAACATAAATTCCATAGCCAACTTCACACCGCTCGCTAATAAATTCCATGGCCAACTTCACACCGCTAGCTCATAAATTCCATGGCCAACTTCACACCGCTAGCTCATAAATTCCATGGCCAACTTAGTACCACTCGCTCATAAATTCCATGGCCAACTTAGTAACACTCGCTCATAAATTCCACGGCCAACTTCACACCGCTCGTTCATAAGTTCCATAGCCAACGTCGCACCGCTCGCTCATAAATTCCATGGCCATCTTCAAACCGCTCGCTCATAATTTCCACGGCCAACTTCAAACCGCTCGCTCATAAAATCCATGGCTAACTTCGCACCGCTCGCTCATAAATTCTAAAGCAAACTTTACACCGATAGATCATAAATTCCAAGGCCAACTTCGCACCGTTCGCTCATAAATTCCACGGCCAACTGCACACAGCTCGCTAATAAATTCCACGGCCAACTTCACACCTCTCGCTCATAAAATCCATGGCCCACTACGCACCGCTCGCTCATAAACTCCAAAGCCAGCTTCACACCGCTAGCTCATAAATTCCAAGGCCAACTATGCACTGCGAGCTCATAAAATCCATAGTCAACTTCACACCGCTCGATCATACATTCTATGGCTAAGTTAATACCGCTCGCTCATATATTCAATGGCTAATTTTATACCGCTCGCTCATAAATTCCATGGCCAAATTTACACCGATCGAACATAAATTCCATCGTCAACTTCACACCGCTCGAACATAAATTCCATAGCCAACTTCACACCGCTCGCTAATAAATTCCATGGCCAACTTCACACCGCTAGCTCATAAATTCCATGACCAACTTAGTACCACTCGCTCATGAAATCCATATCCAGCATCACACCGCTCGCTCATAAAATCCATGGCCAATTGCTCACAGATCGCATTAAATTCCACAGCCAACTTCACAGCGCTCGCTCATAAATTCCATAGCTAATGTCTCACCGCTCGCTCATAAATTCAATAGCTAATTTCGCACCGCTCGCTCATAAATTCCACGGCCAACTTCACACCGCTCGCTCATAAACTCCATGGCCGACTTCGCACCGCTCGCTCATAAAATCCATGGCCGACTTCACACCGCTCGCTAATAAATTCCATAGCCAACGTCGCACCGCTCGCTCATAAATTCCACGGCCAACTGCACACAGCTCGCTAGTAAATTCCATGGCCAACTTCACACCTCTCGCTCATAAAATCCATGGCCCACTTCACACCGCTAGCTCATAAATTCCATGGCCAACTTAGTACCAATCGCTCATGAAATCCATTGCCAGCATCACACCGCTCGCTCATAAAATCCATGGCCAACTGCTCACAGATCGCTCATAAATTCCACAGCCAACATCACAGCCCTCGCTCATAAATACCATAGCTAATGTCGCACCGCTCGCTCATAAATTCCATAGCTAGTTTCGCACCGCTCGCTCATAAATTCCACGGCCAACATCACACCGCTCGCTCATAAAATCCATGGCCGACTTCGCACCGCTCGCTCATAAAATCCATGGCCGACTGCACACAGCTCGCGAATAAATTCCACGGCCAACTTCACACCTCTCGCTCATAAAATTCATGGCCCACTTCGCACCGCTCGCTCATAAATTCCAAAGCCAGCTTCACACCGCTAGCTCATAAATTCCAAGGCCAACTATGCACTGCGCGCTCATAAAATCCATAGTCAACTTCACACCGCTCGATCATACATTCTATGGCTAAGTTAATACCCCTCGCTCATATATTCAATGGCTAATTTTATACCGCTCGCTCATAAATTCCATGGCCAAATTTACACCGATCGAACATAAATTCCATCGTCAACTGCACACCGCTCGAACATAAATTCCATAGCCAACTTCACACCGCTCGCTAATAAATTCCATGGCCAACTTCACACCGCTAGCTCATAAATTCCATGGCCAACTTAGTACCACTCGCTCATGAAATCCATTGCCAGCATTACAACATTCGCTCATAAAATCCATGGCCAACTGCTCACAGATCGCTCATAAATTCCACAGCCAACTTCACAGCGCTCGCTCATAAATCCCATAGCTAATGTCGCACCGCTCGCTCATAAATTCAATAGCTAATTTCGCACCGCTCGCTCATAAATTCCATAGCTAATGTCGCACCGCTCGCTCATAAATTCCACGGCCAACATCACACCGCTCGCTCATAAATTCCACGGCCAACTTCACACCGCTCGCTCATAAAATCCATGGCCAACTTCGCACCGCTCGCTCTAAAATTCCATAGCTAATTACGCACCGCTAGCTCATAAATTCCATGGCCAACTTAGTAACACTCGCTCATAAATTCCACGGCCAACTTCACACCGCTCGCTCATAAGTTCCATAGCCAACGTCGCACCGCTCGCTCATAAATTCCATGGCCATCTTCAAACCGCTCGCTCATAATTTCCACGGCCAACTTCACACCGCTCGCTCATAAAATCCATGGCTAACTTCGCACCGCTCGCTCATAAATTCCACGGCCAAATTCACACCGCTCTCTCATCAATTCCATAGATAATTTCGCACCGCTCGCTCACAAATTCAATGGCCAACTTCACACCGCTCGCTCATAAAATCCATGGCTAACTTCGCACCGCTCGCTCATAAATTCTAAAGCAAACTTTACACCGATAGATCATAAATTCCAAGGCCAACTTCGAACCGTTCGCTCATAAATTCCACGGCCAACTGCACACAGCTCGCTAATAAATTCCACGGCCAACTTCACACCTCTCGCTCATAAAATCCATGGCCCACTACGCACCGCTCGCTCATAAGTTCCAGAGCCAACTTCACAGCGCTAGCTCATAAATTCCATAGCTAATTTCGCACCGCTCGGGCATAAATTCCATGGCCAACTTGACACCGCTTGCTCATGAAATCCATAGCCAGCATCACACCGCTCGCTCATAAGTTCCAAGGCCAACTTCGCACCCCTAGCTCATAAATTCCATGGCCGTCTTCAAACCACTCGCTCAAAAATTCCAAGGCCAACTTTACATCGATCAAACATAAATTCCATGGTCAACTTCACACTGCTCGCTCATAAATCCCATAGCTAATGTCGCACCGCTCGCTCATAAATTCAATAGCTAATTTCGCACCGCTCGCTCATAAATTCCATAGCTAATGTCGCACCGCTCGCTCATAAATTCAATAGCTAATTTCGCACCGCTCACTCATAAAATCCATGGCCAACTTCACACCGCTCGCTCATAAAATCCATGGCCAACTTCACACAACTCGCTCATAAATTCCTTAGGCAACTTCATACCGCTCGCTCGTAAATTCCAGAGCCAACTTCACACCGATAGCTCATAAATTCCAGAGCCAACTTCACACCGATAGCTCATAAATTCCATTGCTAATTTCGCACCGCTCGCTCATAAATTCCACGGCCAACTTCACACCGCTCGCTCATAAAATCCATGGCCAACTTCGCACCGCTCGCTCAAAAATTCCATAGCTAATTACGCACCGCTAGCTCATAAATTCCATGGCCAACTTAGTACCGCTCGCTCATAAATTCCATGGGCAACTTCGCACAACTCGCTCATAAAATCCATAGCCAATTTCACACCGCTCGCTCAAAAATTCCATGTCGAACTTGACACCTCTTGGGCATCAATTCCATGGCCAACTTGACACCGCTCGTTCATAAATTCCATAGCTACTTTCGCACCGCTCGCTCAGAAATTCAATGGCTATTTTCACACCACTCGCTCATAAATTCCATGGGCAACTTCATGCCGCTCGCTCGTAAATTCCATAGCTAATTTCGCACCGCTCGCTCATAAATTCAAGGGCTCATTTCACACCGCTCGCACATAAATTCCACGTTCAACTTCACACCGCTCGCTCATAAAATCCATGGCCGACTTCGCACCGCTCGCTCATAAAATCCACGGTTAACTTCGCATTGCTCGCTCATAAATTCCATAGCCAACATCACACCGCTAGCTCATAAATTCCAAGGACAACTTCGCACCGCTCGCTCATAAATTTCACGGCCAACTTCACACCGCTCGCTCATAAGTTCCATGGCCAACTTCACACCGCTCGAACATAAATTCCATAGCCAACTTCACACCGCTCGCTAATAAATTCCACGGCCAACTTCACACCGCTCGCTCATAAAATCCATGGCAAACTTCGCACCGCTCGCTCATAAATTCTAAAGCAAACTTTACACCGCTCGCTCATAAATTCCATGGCCAACTTCACACCGCTAGCTCATAAATTCCATGGCCAACCTAGTACCAATCGCTCATGAAATCCATTGCCAGCATCACAACGCTCGCTCATAAAATCCATGGCCAACTGCTCACAGATCGTTCATAAATTCCACAGCCAACTTCACAGCGATCGCTCATAAATTCCATAGCTAATGTCGCACCGCTCGCTCATAAATTCAATAGCTAATTTCGCACCGCTCGCTCATAAATTCCATAGCTAATGTCGCACCGCTCGCTCATAAATTCAATCGCTAATTTCGCACCGCTCGTTCATAAATTCCACGGCCAACTTCGCACCGCTCGCTCATAAATTCCACGGCCAACTGCACACAGCTCGCTAATAAATTCCACGGCCAACATCACACCTCTCGCTCATAATATCCATGGCCCACTACGCACCGCTCGCTCATAAATTCCAAAGCCAGCTTCACACCGCTAGCTGATAAATTCCAAGGCCAACTATGCACTGCGCGCTCATAAAATCCATAGTCAACTTCACACCGCTCGATCATACATTCTATGGCTAAGTTAATACCCCTCGCTCATATATTCAATGGCTAATTTTATACCGCTCGCTCATAAATTCCATGGCCAAATTTACACCGATCGAACATAAATTCCATCGTCAACTTCACACCGCTCGCTCATAAAATCCATGGCAAACTTCGCACCGCTCGCTCATAAATTCTAAAGCAAACTTTACACCGCTCGCTCATAAATTCCATGGCCAACTTCACACCGCTAGCTCATAAATTCCATGGCCAACCTAGTACCCATCGCTCATGAAATCCATTGCCAGCATCACAACGCTCGCTCATAAAATCCATGGCAAACTGCTCACAGATCGCTCATAAATTCCACAGCCAACTTCACAGCGCTCGCTCATAAATTCCATAGCTAATGTCGCACCGCTCGCTCATAAATTCAATAGCTAATTTCGCACCGCTCGCTCATAAATTCCATAGCTAATGTCGCACCGCTCGCTCATAAATTCAATAGCTAATTTCGCACCGCTCGCTCATACATTCCATGGCCAACTTCACACCACTCGCTCATAAATTCCATGGCCAACTTAGTACCACTCGCTCATAAATTCCAGAGCCAACTTCACACCGATAGCTCATAAATTCCATAGCTAATTTCGCACCGCTCGCTCATAAATTCCATAGCTTATGTCGCACCGCTCGCTCATAAATTCCATAGCTAATTTCGCACCGCTCGCTCATAAATTCAATGGCTAATTTCACACCGCTTGCTCATAAATTCCATGGCCAACTTCACGCCACTCGCTCATAAATTCCTTGGGCAACTTCATACCGCTCGCTCATAAATTCCATAGCCAACGTCGCACCGTTCTCTCATAAATTCCATGGCCATCTTCAAACCGCTCGCTCATAAAATCCATGGCTAACTTCGCACCGCTAGCTCATAAATTTCAAGGACAACTTCGCACCGCTCGCTCATAAATTCCATGGCCAAATTTACACCGATCGAACATAAATTCCATCGTCAACTTCACACCGCTCGAACATAAATTCCATAGCCAACTTCACACCAGTCGCTAATACATTCCATGGCCAACTTCACACCACTCGCTCATAAATTCCATGGCCAACTTCACACCGCTAGCTCATAAATTCCATGTCCAACCTAGTACCAATCGCTCATGAAATCCATTGCCAGCATCACAACGCTCGCTCATAAAATCCATGGCCAACTGCTCACAGATCGTTCATAAATTCCACAGCCAACTTCACAGCGCTCGCTCATAAATTCCATAGCTAATGTCGCACCGCTCGCTCATAAATTCAATAGCTAATTTCGCACCGCTCGCTCATAAATTCCATAGCTAATGTCGCACCGCTCGCTCATAAATTCAATAGCTAATTTTGCACCGCTCGCTCATAAATTCCACGGCCAACTTCGCACCGCTCGCTCATAAATTCCACGGCCAACTGCACACAGCTCGCTAATAAATTCCACGGCCAACTTCACACCTCTCGCTCATAAAATCCATGGCCCACTACGCACCGCTCGCTCATAAATTCCAAAGCCAGCTTCACACCGCTAGCTCATAAATTCCAAGGCCAACTATGCACTGCGCGCTCATAAAATCCATAGTCAACTTCACACCGCTCGATCATACATTCTATGGCTAAGTTAATGCCCCTCGCTCATATATTCAATGGCTAATTTTATACCGCTCGCTCATAAATTCCATGGCCAAATTTACACCGATCGAACATAAATTCCATCGTCAACTTCACACCGCTCGAACATAAATTCCATAGCCAACTTCACACCGCTCGCTAATAAATTCCATGGCCAACTTCACACCGCTAGCTCATAAATTCCATGGCCAACTTAGTACCACTCGCTCATGAAATCCATATCCAGCATCACACCGCTCGCTCATAAAATCCATGGCCAATTGCTCACAGATCGCTTTAAATTCCACAGCCAACTTCACAGCGCTCGCTCATAAATTCCATAGCTAATGTCTCACCGCTTGCTCATAAATTCAATAGCTAATTTCGCACCGCTCGTTCATAAATTCCACGGCCAACTTCGCACCGCTCGCTCATAAATTCCACGGCCAACTGCACACAGCTCGCTAATAAATTCCACGGCCAACTTCACACCTCTCGCTCATAATATCCATGGCCCACTACGCACCGCTCGCTCATAAATTCCAAAGCCAGCTTCACACCGCTAGCTGATAAATTCCAAGGCCAACTATGCACTGCGCGCTCATAAAATCCATAGTCAACTTCACACCGCTCGATCATACATTCTATGGCTAAGTTAATACCCCTCGCTCATATATTCAATGGCTAATTTTATACCGCTCGCTCATAAATTCCATGGCCAAATTTACACCGATCGAACATAAATTCCATCGTCAACTTCACACCGCTCGAACATAAATTCCATAGCCAACTTCACACCGCTCGCTAATAAATTCCACGGCCAACTTCACACCGCTCGCTCATAAAATCCATGGCAAACTTCGCACCGCTCGCTCATAAATTCTAAAGCAAACTTTACACCGCTCGCTCATAAATTCCATGGCCAACTTCACACCGCTAGCTCATAAATTCCATGGCCAACCTAGTACCAATCGCTCATGAAATCCATTGCCAGCATCACAACGTTCGCTCATAAAATCCATGGCAAACTGCTCACAGATCGCTCATAAATTCCACAGCCAACTTCACAGCGCTCGCTCATAAATTCCATAGCTAATGTCGCACCGCTCGCTCATAAATTCAATAGTTAATTTCGCACCGCTCGCTCATAAATTCCATAGCTAATGTCGCACCGCTCGCTTATAAATTCAATAGCTAATTTCGCACCGCTCGCTCATAAAATCCACGGCCAACTTCACACAGCACGCTCATAAAATCCATGGCCGACTTCGCACCGCTCGCTCATAAAATCCATGGCCGACTTCACACCGCTCGCTCATAAAATCCATGGTTAACTTCGCATTGCTCGCTCATAAATTCCATAGCCAACTTCACACCGCTAGCTCATAAATTCCAAGGCCAACTTCGCACCGCTCGCTCATAAATTCCATGGCCAAATTTACACCGATCGAACATAAATTCCATCGTCAACTTCACACCGCTCGACCATAAATTCCATAGCCAACTTCACACCAGTCGCTAATACATTCCATGGCCAACTTCACACCAGTCGCTCATAAATTCCATGGCCAACTTAGTACCACTCGCTCATAAATTCCATGGCCAACTTAGTACCACTCGCTCATAAATTTCAGAGCCAACTTCGCACCGCTCGCTCATAAATTCCACGGCCAACTGCACACAGCTCGCTAATAAATTCCACGGCCAACATCACACCTCTCGCTCATAATATCCATGGCCCACTACGCACCGCTCGCTCATAAATTCCAAAGCCAGCTTCACACCGCTAGCTGATAAATTCCAAGGCCAACTATGCACTGCGCGCTCATAAAATCCATAGTCAACTTCACACCGCTCGATCATACATTCTATGGCTAAGTTAATACCCCTCGCTCATATATTCAATGGCTAATTTTATACCGCTCGCTCATAAATTCCATGGCCAAATTTACACCGATCGAACATAAATTCCATCGTCAACTTCACACCGCTCGAACATAAATTCCATAGCCAACTTCACACCGCTCGCTAATAAATTCCACGGCCAACTTCACACCGCTCGCTCATAAAATCCATGGCAAACTTCGCACCGCTCGCTCATAAATTCTAAAGCAAACTTTACACCGCTCGCTCATAAATTCCATGGCCAACTTCACACCGCTAGCTCATAAATTCCATGGCCAACCTAGTACCAATCGCTCATGAAATCCATTGCCAGCATCACAACGCTCGCTCATAAAATCCATGGCAAACTGCTCACAGATCGCTCATAAATTCCACAGCCAACTTCACAGCGCTCGCTCATAAATTCCATAGCTAATGTCGCACCGCTCGCTCATAAATTCAATAGTTAATTTCGCACCGCTCGCTCATAAATTCCATAGCTAATGTCGCACCGCTCGCTTATAAATTCAATAGCTAATTTCGCACCGCTCGCTCATAAAATCCACGGCCAACTTCACACAGCACGCTCATAAAATCCATGGCCGACTTCGCACCGCTCGCTCATAAAATCCATGGCCGACTTCACACCGCTCGCTCATAAAATCCATGGTTAACTTCGCATTGCTCGCTCATAAATTCCATAGCCAACTTCACACCGCTAGCTCATAAATTCCAAGGCCAACTTCGCACCGCTCGCTCATAAATTCCATGGCCAAATTTACACCGATCGAACATAAATTCCATCGTCAACTTCACACCGCTCGACCATAAATTCCATAGCCAACTTCACACCAGTCGCTAATACATTCCATGGCCAACTTCACACCAGTCGCTCATAAATTCCATGGCCAACTTAGTACCACTCGCTCATAAATTCCATGGCCAACTTAGTACCACTCGCTCATAAATTTCAGAGCCAACTTCACACCGATAGCTCATAAATTCCACAGCTAAATTCGCACCGCTCGCTCATAAATTCCACGGCCAAATTCACACCGCTCTCTCATAAATTCCATGGCCATCTTCAAACCGCTCGCTCATAAAATCCATGGCTAACTTCGCACCGCTCGCTCATAAATTCTAAAGCAAACTTTACACCGCTCGCTCATAAATTCCATGGCCAACTTCACACCGCTAGCTCATAAATTCCATGGCCAACCTAGTACCAATCGCTCATGAAATCCATTGCCAGCATCACAACGCTCGCTCATAAAATCCATGGTCAACTGCTCACAGATCGTTCATAAATTCCACAGCCAACTTCACAGCGCTCGCTCATAAATTCCATAGCTAATGTCGCACCGCTCGCTCATAAATTCAATAGCTAATTTCGCACCGCTCGCTCATAAATTCCATAGCTAATGTCGCACCGCTCGCTCATAAATTCAATAGCTAATTTCGCACCACTCGCTCATACATTCCATGGCCAACTTCACACCACTCGCTCATAAATTCCATGGCCAACTTAGTACCACTCGCTCATAAATTCCATGGCCAACTTAGTACCACTCGCTCATAAATTCCAGAGCCAACTTCACACCGATAGCTCATAAATTCCATAGCTAATTTCGCACCGCTCGCTCATAAATTCCATAGCTTATGTCGCACCGCTCGCTCATAAATTCCATAGCTAATTTCGCACCGCTCGCTCATAAATTCAATGGCTAATTTCACACCGCTTGCTCATAAATTCCATGGCCAACTTCACGCCACTCGCTCATAAATTCCTTGGGCAACTTCATACCGCTCGCTCATAAATTCCATAGCCAACGTCGCACCGTTCGTTCATAAATTCCATGGCCATCTTCAAACCGCTCGCTCATAAAATCCATGGCTAACTTCGCACCGCTCGCTCATAAATTCTAAAGCAAACTTTACACCGCTCGCTCATAAATTCCATGGCCAACTTCACACCGCTAGCTCATAAATTCCATAGCCAACTTCACACCGCTAGCTCATAAATTTCAAGGACAGCTTCGCACCGCTCGCTCATAAATTCCATGGCCAAATTTACACCGATCGAACATAAATTCCATCGTCAACTTCACACCGCTCGAACATAAATTCCATAGCCAACTTCACACCAGTCGCTAATACATTCCATGGCCAACTTCACACCACTCGCTCATAAATTCCATGGCCAACTTCACACCGCTAGCTCATAAATTCCATGTCCAACCTAGTACCAATCGCTCATGAAATCCATTGCCAGCATCACAACGCTCGCTCATAAAATCCATGGCCAAATGCTCACAGATCGTTCATAAATTCCACAGCCAACTTCACAGCGCTCGCTCATAAATTCCATAGCTAATGTCGCACCGCTCGCTCATAAATTCAATAGCTAATTTCGCACCGCTCGCTCATAAATTCCATAGCTAATGTCGCACCGCTCGCTCATAAATTCAATAGCTAATTTTGCACCGTTCGCTCATAAATTCCACGGCCAACTTCGCACCGCTCGCTCATAAATTCCACGGCCAACTGCACACAGCTCGCTAATAAATTCCACGGCCAACTTCACACCTCTCGCTCATAAAATCCATGGCCCACTACGCACCGCTCGCTCATAAATTCCAAAGCCAGCTTCACACCGCTAGCTCATAAATTCCAAGGCCAACTATGCACTGCGCGCTCATAAAATCCATAGTCAACTTCACACCGCTCGATCATACATTCTATGGCTAAGTTAATACCCCTCGCTCATATATTCAATGGCTAATTTTATACCGCTCGCTCATAAATTCCATGGCCAAATTTACACCGATCGAACATAAATTCCATCGTCAACTTCACACCGCTCGAACATAAATTCCATAGCCAACTTCACACCGCTCGCTAATAAATTCCACGGCCAACTTCACACCGCTCGCTCATAAAATCCATGGCAAACTTCGCACCGGTCGCTCATAAATTCTAAAGCAAACTTTACACCGCTCGCTCATAAATTCCATGGCCAACTTCACACCGCTAGCTCATAAATTCCATGGCCAACCTAGTACCAATCGCTCATGAAATCCATTGCCAGCATCACAACGCTCGCTCATAAAATCCATGGCAAACTGCTCACAGATCGCTCATAAATTCCACAGCCAACTTCACAGCGCTCGCTCAAAAATTCCATAGCTAATGTCGCACCGCTCGCTCATAAATTCAATAGCTAATTTCGCACCGCTCCCTCAGAATTTCCATGACCAACTTAATACCGCTCGGTCATATATTCTATGGCTAATTTCATACCGCTCGCTCATAAATTCCGTGACAAACTTTACACCACTCGGACATAAATTCCATGGCCTACTTCACACGGTTCGCTCATAAATTCTATGGCCAACTTGACACCGCTCGCTCATAAATACCATAGCTAATTTCGCACCGCTCGCTCATCGATTCCATGGCCAACTTGCTCGGGCATGAATTCCATGGCCAACTTGACAGCGCTCGCTCATAAATTCCATAGCTAATTTCGCACCGCTCGCTCATAAATTCAAGGGCACATTTCACACCGCTCGCTCATAAATTCCACGTTCAACTTCACACCGCTCGCTCATAAAATCCATGGCCGACTTCGCACCGCTCGCTCATAAAATCCATGGCGGATTTCTCACCGCTCGCTCATAAAATCCATGGTTAACTTCGCATTGCTCGCTCATAAATTCCATAGCCAACTTCACACCGCTAGCTCATAAATTCCAAGGCCAACTTCGCACCGCTCGCTCATAAATTCCATAGCCAAATTTACACCGATCGAACATAAATTCCATCATCAACTTCACACCGCTCGAACATAAATTCCATAGCCAACTTCACACCGCTCGCTAATACATTCCATGGCCAACTTCACACCAATCGCTCATAAATTCCATGGCCAACTTAGTACCACTCGCTCATAAATTCCAGAGCCAACTTCACACCGATAGCTCATAAATTCCATAGCTAATTTCGCACCGCTCGCTCATAAATACCACGGCCAACTTCACACCGCACGCTCATAAGTACCATAGCCAACGTCGCACCGCTCGCTCATAAATTCCATGGCCATCTTCAAACCGCTCGGTCATAATTTCCACGGCCAACTTCACACCGCTCGCTCATAAAATCCATGGCTAACTTCGCACCGCTCGCTCATAAATTCTAAAGCAAACTTTACACCGATAGATCATAAATTCCAAGGTCAACTTCGCACCGCTCGCTCATAAATTCCACGGCCAACTGCACACAGCTCGCTAATAAATTCCACGGCCAACTATGCACTGCGCGCTCATAAAATCCATAGTCAACTTCACACCGCTTCATAAACTTCATAAACCGCACACCGATCATAAATTCTATGGCTAAGTTAATACCGCTCGCTCATATATTCAATGGCTAATTTTATACCGCTCGCTCATAAATTCCATGGCCAAATTTACGCCGATAGAACATAAATTCCATCGTCAACTTCACACCGCTCGAACATAAATTCCATAGCCAACTTCACACCGCTCGCTAATAAATTCCATGGGCAACTTCACACCGCTCGCTCATAAATTCAATGGCTAATTTCACACCGATTGCTCATAAATTCCATAGCCAACGTCGCACCGCTGGCTCATAAATTCCACGACCAACTGCACACAGCTCGCTAATAAATTCCACGGCCAACTTCACACCTCTCGCTCATAAAATCCATTGCCCACTTCGCACCGCTCGCTCATAAATTCCAAAGCCAGCTTCACACCGCTAGCTCAGAAATTCCAAGGCCAACTATGCACTGCGCGCTCATAAAATCCATAGCCAACTTCACACCGCTAGCTCATAAATTCCATGGCCAACTTCGTACTACTCGCTCATGAAATCCATAGCCAGCATCACACCGCTCGCTCATAAAATCCATGGCCAACTGCTCACAGATCGCTCATAAATTCCACAGCCAACTTCACAGCGCTCGCTCATAAATTCCATAGCTTATGTCGCACCGCTCGCTCATAAATTCCATAGCTAATTTTGCACCGCTCGCTCATAAATTCTACGGCCAACTTCGCACCGCTCGCTCATAAATTCCAAAGCCAGCTTCACACCGCTAGCTCATAAATTCCAAGGCCAACTATGCACTGCGCGCTCATAAAATCCATAGTCAACTTCACACCGCTCGATCATACATTCTATGGCTAAGTTAATACCCCTCGCTCATATATTCAATGGCTAATTTTATACCGCTCGCTCATAAATTCCATGGCCAAATTTACACCGATCGAACATAAATTCCATCGTCAACTTCACACCGCTCGAACATAAATTCCATAGCCAACTTCACACCGCTCGCTAATAAATTCCATGGCCAACTTCACACCGCTAGCTCATAAATTCCATGGCCAACTTCACACCGCTAGCTCATAAATTCCATGGCCAACTTAGTACCACTCGCTCATAAATTCCATGGCCAACTTAGTAACACTCGCTCATAAATTCCACGGCCAACTTCACACCGCTCGTTCATAAGTTCCATAGCCAACGTCGCACCGCTCGCTCATAAATTCCATGGCCATCTTCAAACCGCTCGCTCATAATTTCCACGGCCAACTTCAAACCGCTCGCTCATAAAATCCATGGCTAACTTCGCACCGCTCGCTCATAAATTCTAAAGCAAACTTTACACCGATAGATCATAAATTCCAAGGCCAACTTCGCACCGTTCGCTCATAAATTCCACGGCCAACTGCACACAGCTCGCTAATAAATTCCACGGCCAACTTCACACCTCTCGCTCATAAAATCCATGGCCCACTACGCACCGCTCGCTCATAAACTCCAAAGCCAGCTTCACACCGCTAGCTCATAAATTCCAAGGCCAACTATGCACTGCGAGCTCATAAAATCCATAGTCAACTTCACACCGCTCGATCATACATTCTATGGCTAAGTTAATACCGCTCGCTCATATATTCAATGGCTAATTTTATACCGCTCGCTCATAAATTCCATGGCCAAATTTACACCGATCGAACATAAATTCCATCGTCAACTTCACACCGCTCGAACATAAATTCCATAGCCAACTTCACACCGCTCGCTAATAAATTCCATGGCCAACTTCACACCGCTAGCTCATAAATTCCATGACCAACTTAGTACCACTCGCTCATGAAATCCATATCCAGCATCACACCGCTCGCTCATAAAATCCATGGCCAATTGCTCACAGATCGCATTAAATTCCACAGCCAACTTCACAGCGCTCGCTCATAAATTCCATAGCTAATGTCTCACCGCTCGCTCATAAATTCAATAGCTAATTTCGCACCGCTCGCTCATAAATTCCACGGCCAACTTCACACCGCTCGCTCATAAACTCCATGGCCGACTTCGCACCGCTCGCTCATAAAATCCATGGCCGACTTCACACCGCTCGCTAATAAATTCCATAGCCAACGTCGCACCGCTCGCTCATAAATTCCACGGCCAACTGCACACAGCTCGCTAGTAAATTCCATGGCCAACTTCACACCTCTCGCTCATAAAATCCATGGCCCACTTCACACCGCTAGCTCATAAATTCCATGGCCAACTTAGTACCAATCGCTCATGAAATCCATTGCCAGCATCACACCGCTCGCTCATAAAATCCATGGCCAACTGCTCACAGATCGCTCATAAATTCCACAGCCAACATCACAGCCCTCGCTCATAAATACCATAGCTAATGTCGCACCGCTCGCTCATAAATTCCATAGCTAGTTTCGCACCGCTCGCTCATAAATTCCACGGCCAACATCACACCGCTCGCTCATAAAATCCATGGCCGACTTCGCACCGCTCGCTCATAAAATCCATGGCCGACTGCACACAGCTCGCGAATAAATTCCACGGCCAACTTCACACCTCTCGCTCATAAAATTCATGGCCCACTTCGCACCGCTCGCTCATAAATTCCAAAGCCAGCTTCACACCGCTAGCTCATAAATTCCAAGGCCAACTATGCACTGCGCGCTCATAAAATCCATAGTCAACTTCACACCGCTCGATCATACATTCTATGGCTAAGTTAATACCCCTCGCTCATATATTCAATGGCTAATTTTATACCGCTCGCTCATAAATTCCATGGCCAAATTTACACCGATCGAACATAAATTCCATCGTCAACTGCACACCGCTCGAACATAAATTCCATAGCCAACTTCACACCGCTCGCTAATAAATTCCATGGCCAACTTCACACCGCTAGCTCATAAATTCCATGGCCAACTTAGTACCACTCGCTCATGAAATCCATTGCCAGCATTACAACATTCGCTCATAAAATCCATGGCCAACTGCTCACAGATCGCTCATAAATTCCACAGCCAACTTCACAGCGCTCGCTCATAAATCCCATAGCTAATGTCGCACCGCTCGCTCATAAATTCAATAGCTAATTTCGCACCGCTCGCTCATAAATTCCATAGCTAATGTCGCACCGCTCGCTCATAAATTCCACGGCCAACATCACACCGCTCGCTCATAAATTCCACGGCCAACTTCACACCGCTCGCTCATAAAATCCATGGCCAACTTCGCACCGCTCGCTCTAAAATTCCATAGCTAATTACGCACCGCTAGCTCATAAATTCCATGGCCAACTTAGTAACACTCGCTCATAAATTCCACGGCCAACTTCACACCGCTCGCTCATAAGTTCCATAGCCAACGTCGCACCGCTCGCTCATAAATTCCATGGCCATCTTCAAACCGCTCGCTCATAATTTCCACGGCCAACTTCACACCGCTCGCTCATAAAATCCATGGCTAACTTCGCACCGCTCGCTCATAAATTCCACGGCCAAATTCACACCGCTCTCTCATCAATTCCATAGATAATTTCGCACCGCTCGCTCACAAATTCAATGGCCAACTTCACACCGCTCGCTCATAAAATCCATGGCTAACTTCGCACCGCTCGCTCATAAATTCTAAAGCAAACTTTACACCGATAGATCATAAATTCCAAGGCCAACTTCGAACCGTTCGCTCATAAATTCCACGGCCAACTGCACACAGCTCGCTAATAAATTCCACGGCCAACTTCACACCTCTCGCTCATAAAATCCATGGCCCACTACGCACCGCTCGCTCATAAGTTCCAGAGCCAACTTCACAGCGCTAGCTCATAAATTCCATTGCTAATTTCGCACCGCTCGCTCATAAATTCCACGGCCAACTTCACACCGCTCGCTCATAAAATCCATGGCCAACTTCGCACCGCTCGCTCAAAAATTCCATAGCTAATTACGCACCGCTAGCTCATAAATTCCATGGCCAACTTAGTACCGCTCGCTCATAAATTCCATGGGCAACTTCGCACAACTCGCTCATAAAATCCATAGCCAATTTCACACCGCTCGCTCAAAAATTCCATGTCGAACTTGACACCTCTTGGGCATCAATTCCATGGCCAACTTGACACCGCTCGTTCATAAATTCAATGGCTATTTTCACACCACTCGCTCATAAATTCCATGGGCAACTTCATGCCGCTCGCTCGTAAATTCCATAGCTAATTTCGCACCGCTCGCTCATAAATTCAAGGGCTCATTTCACACCGCTCGCACATAAATTCCACGTTCAACTTCACACCGCTCGCTCATAAAATCCATGGCCGACTTCGCACCGCTCGCTCATAAAATCCACGGTTAACTTCGCATTGCTCGCTCATAAATTCCATAGCCAACATCACACCGCTAGCTCATAAATTCCAAGGACAACTTCGCACCGCTCGCTCATAAATTTCACGGCCAACTTCACACCGCTCGCTCATAAGTTCCATGGCCAACTTCACACCGCTCGAACATAAATTCCATAGCCAACTTCACACCGCTCGCTAATAAATTCCACGGCCAACTTCACACCGCTCGCTAATAAAATCCATGGCAAACTTCGCACCGCTCGCTCATAAATTCTAAAGCAAACTTTACACCGCTCGCTCATAAATTCCATGGCCAACTTCACACCGCTAGCTCATAAATTCCATGGCCAACCTAGTACCAATCGCTCATGAAATCCATTGCCAGCATCACAACGCTCGCTCATAAAATCCATGGCCAACTGCTCACAGATCGTTCATAAATTCCACAGCCAACTTCACAGCGATCGCTCATAAATTCCATAGCTAATGTCGCACCGCTCGCTCATAAATTCAATAGCTAATTTCGCACCGCTCGCTCATAAATTCCATAGCTAATGTCGCACCGCTCGCTCATAAATTCAATAGCTAATTTCGCACCGCTCGTTCATAAATTCCACGGCCAACTTCGCACCGCTCGCTCATAAATTCCACGGCCAACTGCACACAGCTCGCTAATAAATTCCACGGCCAACATCACACCTCTCGCTCATAATATCCATGGCCCACTACGCACCGCTCGCTCATAAATTCCAAAGCCAGCTTCACACCGCTAGCTGATAAATTCCAAGGCCAACTATGCACTGCGCGCTCATAAAATCCATAGTCAACTTCACACCGCTCGATCATACATTCTATGGCTAAGTTAATACCCCTCGCTCATATATTCAATGGCTAATTTTATACCGCTCGCTCATAAATTCCATGGCCAAATTTACACCGATCGAACATAAATTCCATCGTCAACTTCACACCGCTCGCTCATAAAATCCATGGCAAACTTCGCACCGCTCGCTCATAAATTCTAAAGCAAACTTTACACCGCTCGCTCATAAATTCCATGGCCAACTTCACACCGCTAGCTCATAAATTCCATGGCCAACCTAGTACCAATCGCTCATGAAATCCATTGCCAGCATCACAACGCTCGCTCATAAAATCCATGGCAAACTGCTCACAGATCGCTCATAAATTCCACAGCCAACTTCACAGCGCTCGCTCATAAATTCCATAGCTAATGTCGCACCGCTCGCTCATAAATTCAATAGTTAATTTCGCACCGCTCGCTCATAAATTCCATAGCTAATGTCGCACCGCTCGCTTATAAATTCAATAGCTAATTTCGCACCGCTCGCTCATAAAATCCACGGCCAACTTCACACAGCACGCTCATAAAATCCATGGCCGACTTCGCACCGCTCGCTCATAAAATCCATGGCCGACTTCACACCGCTCGCTCATAAAATCCATGGTTAACTTCGCATTGCTCGCTCATAAATTCCATAGCCAACTTCACACCGCTAGCTCATAAATTCCAAGGCCAACTTCGCACCGCTCGCTCATAAATTCCATGGCCAAATTTACACCGATCGAACATAAATTCCATCGTCAACTTCACACCGCTCGACCATAAATTCCATAGCCAACTTCACACCAGTCGCTAATACATTCCATGACCAACTTCACACCAGTCGCTCATAAATTCCATGGCCAACTTAGTACCACTCGCTCATAAATTCCATGGCCAACTTAGTACCACTCGCTCATAAATTTCAGAGCCAGCTTCACACCGCTAGCTGATAAATTCCAAGGCCAACTATGCACTGCGCGCTCATAAAATCCATAGTCAACTTCACACCGCTCGATCATACATTCTATGGCTAAGTTAATACCCCTCGCTCATATATTCAATGGCTAATTTTATACCGCTCGCTCATAAATTCCATGGCCAAATTTACACCGATCGAACATAAATTCCATCGTCAACTTCACACCGCTCGAACATAAATTCCATAGCCAACTTCACACCGCTCGCTAATAAATTCCATGGCCAACTTCACACCGCTAGCTCATAAATTCCATGGCCAACTTCACACCGCTAGCTCATAAATTCCATGGCCAACTTAGTACCACTCGCTCATAAATTCCATGGCCAACTTAGTAACACTCGCTCATAAATTCCACGGCCAACTTCACACCGCTCGTTCATAAGTTCCATAGCCAACGTCGCACCGCTCGCTCATAAATTCCATGGCCATCTTCAAACCGCTCGCTCATAATTTCCACGGCCAACTTCAAACCGCTCGCTCATAAAATCCATGGCTAACTTCGCACCGCTCGCTCATAAATTCTAAAGCAAACTTTACACCGATAGATCATAAATTCCAAGGCCAACTTCGCACCGTTCGCTCATAAATTCCACGGCCAACTGCACACAGCTCGCTAATAAATTCCACGGCCAACTTCACACCTCTCGCTCATAAAATCCATGGCCCACTACGCACCGCTCGCTCATAAACTCCAAAGCCAGCTTCACACCGCTAGCTCATAAATTCCAAGGCCAACTATGCACTGCGAGCTCATAAAATCCATAGTCAACTTCACACCGCTCGATCATACATTCTATGGCTAAGTTAATACCGCTCGCTCATATATTCAATGGCTAATTTTATACCGCTCGCTCATAAATTCCATGGCCAAATTTACACCGATCGAACATAAATTCCATCGTCAACTTCACACCGCTCGAACATAAATTCCATAGCCAACTTCACACCGCTCGCTAATAAATTCCATGGCCAACTTCACACCGCTAGCTCATAAATTCCATGACCAACTTAGTACCACTCGCTCATGAAATCCATATCCAGCATCACACCGCTCGCTCATAAAATCCATGGCCAATTGCTCACAGATCGCATTAAATTCCACAGCCAACTTCACAGCGCTCGCTCATAAATTCCATAGCTAATGTCTCACCGCTCGCTCATAAATTCAATAGCTAATTTCGCACCGCTCGCTCGTAAATTCCACGGCCAACTTCACACCGCTCGCTCATAAACTCCATGGCCGACTTCGCACCGCTCGCTCATAAAATCCATGGCCGACTTCACACCGCTCGCTAATAAATTCCATAGCCAACGTCGCACCGCTCGCTCATAAATTCCACGGCCAACTGCACACAGCTCGCTAGTAAATTCCATGGCCAACTTCACACCTCTCGCTCATAAAATCCATGGCCCACTTCACACCGCTAGCTCATAAATTCCATGGCCAACTTAGTACCAATCGCTCATGAAATCCATTGCCAGCATCACACCGCTCGCTCATAAAATCCATGGCCAACTGCTCACAGATCGCTCATAAATTCCACAGCCAACATCACAGCCCTCGCTCATAAATACCATAGCTAATGTCGCACCGCTCGCTCATAAATTCCATAGCTAGTTTCGCACCGCTCGCTCATAAATTCCACGGCCAACATCACACCGCTCGCTCATAAAATCCATGGCCGACTTCGCACCGCTCGCTCATAAAATCCATGGCCGACTGCACACAGCTCGCGAATAAATTCCACGGCCAACTTCACACCTCTCGCTCATAAAATTCATGGCCCACTTCGCACCGCTCGCTCATAAATTCCAAAGCCAGCTTCACACCGCTAGCTCATAAATTCCAAGGCCAACTATGCACTGCGCGCTCATAAAATCCATAGTCAACTTCACACCGCTCGATCATACATTCTATGGCTAAGTTAATACCCCTCGCTCATATATTCAATGGCTAATTTTATACCGCTCGCTCATAAATTCCATGGCCAAATTTACACCGATCGAACATAAATTCCATCGTCAACTGCACACCGCTCGAACATAAATTCCATAGCCAACTTCACACCGCTCGCTAATAAATTCCATGGCCAACTTCACACCGCTAGCTCATAAATTCCATGGCCAACTTAGTACCACTCGCTCATGAAATCCATTGCCAGCATTACAACATTCGCTCATAAAATCCATGGCCAACTGCTCACAGATCGCTCATAAATTCCACAGCCAACTTCACAGCGCTCGCTCATAAATCCCATAGCTAATGTCGCACCGCTCGCTCATAAATTCAATAGCTAATTTCGCACCGCTCGCTCATAAATTCCATAGCTAATGTCGCACCGCTCGCTCATAAATTCCACGGCCAACATCACACCGCTCGCTCATAAATTCCACGGCCAACTTCACACCGCTCGCTCATAAAATCCATGGCCAACTTCGCACCGCTCGCTCTAAAATTCCATAGCTAATTACGCACCGCTAGCTCATAAATTCCATGGCCAACTTAGTAACACTCGCTCATAAATTCCACGGCCAACTTCACACCGCTCGCTCATAAGTTCCATAGCCAACGTCGCACCGCTCGCTCATAAATTCCATGGCCATCTTCAAACCGCTCGCTCATAATTTCCACGGCCAACTTCACACCGCTCGCTCATAAAATCCATGGCTAACTTCGCACCGCTCGCTCATAAATTCCACGGCCAAATTCACACCGCTCTCTCATCAATTCCATAGATAATTTCGCACCGCTCGCTCACAAATTCAATGGCCAACTTCACACCGCTCGCTCATAAAATCCATGGCTAACTTCGCACCGCTCGCTCATAAATTCTAAAGCAAACTTTACACCGATAGATCATAAATTCCAAGGCCAACTTCGAACCGTTCGCTCATAAATTCCACGGCCAACTGCACACAGCTCGCTAATAAATTCCACGGCCAACTTCACACCTCTCGCTCATAAAATCCATGGCCCACTACGCACCGCTCGCTCATAAGTTCCAGAGCCAACTTCACAGCGCTAGCTCATAAATTCCATAGCTAATTTCGCACCGCTCGGGCATAAATTCCATGGCCAACTTGACACCGCTTGCTCATGAAATCCATAGCCAGCATCACACCGCTCGCTCATAAGTTCCAAGGCCAACTTCGCACCCCTAGCTCATAAATTCCATGGCCGTCTTCAAACCACTCGCTCAAAAATTCCAAGGCCAACTTTACATCGATCAAACATAAATTCCATGGTCAACTTCACACTGCTCGCTCATAAATCCCATAGCTAATGTCGCACCGCTCGCTCATAAATTCAATAGCTAATTTCGCACCGCTCGCTCATAAATTCCATAGCTAATGTCGCACCGCTCGCTCATAAATTCAATAGCTAATTTCGCACCGCTCACTCATAAAATCCATGGCCAACTTCACACCGCTCGCTCATAAAATCCATGGCCAACTTCACACAACTCGCTCATAAATTCCTTAGGCAACTTCATACCGCTCGCTCGTAAATTCCAGAGCCAACTTCACACCGATAGCTCATAAATTCCAGAGCCAACTTCACACCGATAGCTCATAAATTCCATTGCTAATTTCGCACCGCTCGCTCATAAATTCCACGGCCAACTTCACACCGCTCGCTCATAAAATCCATGGCCAACTTCGCACCGCTCGCTCAAAAATTCCATAGCTAATTACGCACCGCTAGCTCATAAATTCCATGGCCAACTTAGTACCGCTCGCTCATAAATTCCATGGGCAACTTCGCACAACTCGCTCATAAAATCCATAGCCAATTTCACACCGCTCGCTCAAAAATTCCATGTCGAACTTGACACCTCTTGGGCATCAATTCCATGGCCAACTTGACACCGCTCGTTCATAAATTCCATAGCTACTTTCGCACCGCTCGCTCAGAAATTCAATGGCTATTTTCACACCACTCGCTCATAAATTCCATGGGCAACTTCATGCCGCTCGCTCGTAAATTCCATAGCTAATTTCGCACCGCTCGCTCATAAATTCAAGGGCTCATTTCACACCGCTCGCACATAAATTCCACGTTCAACTTCACACCGCTCGCTCATAAAATCCATGGCCGACTTCGCACCGCTCGCTCATAAAATCCACGGTTAACTTCGCATTGCTCGCTCATAAATTCCATAGCCAACATCACACCGCTAGCTCATAAATTCCAAGGACAACTTCGCACCGCTCGCTCATAAATTTCACGGCCAACTTCACACCGCTCGCTCATAAGTTCCATGGCCAACTTCACACCGCTCGAACATAAATTCCATAGCCAACTTCACACCGCTCGCTAATAAATTCCACGGCCAACTTCACACCGCTCGCTCATAAAATCCATGGCAAACTTCGCACCGCTCGCTCATAAATTCTAAAGCAAACTTTACACCGCTCGCTCATAAATTCCATGGCCAACTTCACACCGCTAGCTCATAAATTCCATGGCCAACCTAGTACCAATCGCTCATGAAATCCATTGCCAGCATCACAACGCTCGCTCATAAAATCCATGGCCAACTGCTCACAGATCGTTCATAAATTCCACAGCCAACTTCACAGCGATCGCTCATAAATTCCATAGCTAATGTCGCACCGCTCGCTCATAAATTCAATAGCTAATTTCGCACCGCTCGCTCATAAATTCCATAGCTAATGTCGCACCGCTCGCTCATAAATTCAATAGCTAATTTCGCACCGCTCGTTCATAAATTCCACGGCCAACTTCGCACCGCTCGCTCATAAATTCCACGGCCAACTGCACACAGCTCGCTAATAAATTCCACGGCCAACATCACACCTCTCGCTCATAATATCCATGGCCCACTACGCACCGCTCGCTCATAAATTCCAAAGCCAGCTTCACACCGCTAGCTGATAAATTCCAAGGCCAACTATGCACTGCGCGCTCATAAAATCCATAGTCAACTTCACACCGCTCGATCATACATTCTATGGCTAAGTTAATACCCCTCGCTCATATATTCAATGGCTAATTTTATACCGCTCGCTCATAAATTCCATGGCCAAATTTACACCGATCGAACATAAATTCCATCGTCAACTTCACACCGCTCGCTCATAAAATCCATGGCAAACTTCGCACCGCTCGCTCATAAATTCTAAAGCAAACTTTACACCGCTCGCTCATAAATTCCATGGCCAACTTCACACCGCTAGCTCATAAATTCCATGGCCAACCTAGTACCAATCGCTCATGAAATCCATTGCCAGCATCACAACGCTCGCTCATAAAATCCATGGCAAACTGCTCACAGATCGCTCATAAATTCCACAGCCAACTTCACAGCGCTCGCTCATAAATTCCATAGCTAATGTCGCACCGCTCGCTCATAAATTCAATAGTTAATTTCGCACCGCTCGCTCATAAATTCCATAGCTAATGTCGCACCGCTCGCTTATAAATTCAATAGCTAATTTCGCACCGCTCGCTCATAAAATCCACGGCCAACTTCACACAGCACGCTCATAAAATCCATGGCCGACTTCGCACCGCTCGCTCATAAAATCCATGGCCGACTTCACACCGCTCGCTCATAAAATCCATGGTTAACTTCGCATTGCTCGCTCATAAATTCCATAGCCAACTTCACACCGCTAGCTCATAAATTCCAAGGCCAACTTCGCACCGCTCGCTCATAAATTCCATGGCCAAATTTACACCGATCGAACATAAATTCCATCGTCAACTTCACACCGCTCGACCATAAATTCCATAGCCAACTTCACACCAGTCGCTAATACATTCCATGGCCAACTTCACACCAGTCGCTCATAAATTCCATGGCCAACTTAGTACCACTCGCTCATAAATTCCATGGCCAACTTAGTACCACTCGCTCATAAATTTCAGAGCCAACTTCACACCGATAGCTCATAAATTCCACAGCTAATTTCGCACCGCTCGCTCATAAATTCCACGGCCAAATTCACACCGCTCTCTCATAAATTCCATGGCCATCTTCAAACCGCTCGCTCATAAAATCCATGGCTAACTTCGCACCGCTCGCTCATAAATTCTAAAGCAAACTTTACACCGCTCGCTCATAAATTCCATGGCCAACTTCACACCGCTAGCTCATAAATTCCATGGCCAACCTAGTACCAATCGCTCATGAAATCCATTGCCAGCATCACAACGCTCGCTCATAAAATCCATGGCCAACTGCTCACAGATCGTTCATAAATTCCACAGCCAACTTCACAGCGCTCGCTCATAAATTCCATAGCTAATGTCGCACCGCTCGCTCATAAATTCAATAGCTAATTTCGCACCGCTCGCTCATAAATTCCATAGCTAATGTCGCACCGCTCGCTCATAAATTCAATAGCTAATTTCGCACCGCTCGCTCATACATTCCATGGCCAACTTCACACCACTCGCTCATAAATTCCATGGCCAACTTAGTACCACTCGCTCATAAATTCCATGGCCAACTTAGTACCACTCGCTCATAAATTCCAGAGCCAACTTCACACCGATAGCTCATAAATTCCATAGCTAATTTCGCACCGCTCGCTCATAAATTCCATAGCTTATGTCGCACCGCTCGCTCATAAATTCCATAGCTAATTTCGCACCGCTCGCTCATAAATTCAATGGCTAATTTCACACCGCTTGCTCATAAATTCCATGGCCAACTTCACGCCACTCGCTCATAAATTCCTTGGGCAACTTCATACCGCTCGCTCATAAATTCCATAGCCAACGTCGCACCGTTCTCTCATAAATTCCATGGCCATCTTCAAACCGCTCGCTCATAAAATCCATGGCTAACTTCGCACCGCTCGCTCATAAATTCTAAAGCAAACTTTACACCGCTCGCTCATAAATTCCATGGCCAACTTCACACCGCTAGCTCATAAATTCCATAGCCAACTTCACACCGCTAGCTCATAAATTTCAAGGACAACTTCGCACCGCTCGCTCATAAATTCCATGGCCAAATTTACACCGATCGAACATAAATTCCATCGTCAACTTCACACCGCTCGAACATAAATTCCATAGCCAACTTCACACCAGTCGCTAATACATTCCATGGCCAACTTCACACCACTCGCTCATAAATTCCATGGCCAACTTCACACCGCTAGCTCATAAATTCCATGTCCAACCTAGTACCAATCGCTCATGAAATCCATTGCCAGCATCACAACGCTCGCTCATAAAATCCATGGCCAACTGCTCACAGATCGTTCATAAATTCCACAGCCAACTTCACAGCGCTCGCTCATAAATTCCATAGCTAATGTCGCACCGCTCGCTCATAAATTCAATAGCTAATTTCGCACCGCTCGCTCATAAATTCCATAGCTAATGTCGCACCGCTCGCTCATAAATTCAATAGCTAATTTTGCACCGCTCGCTCATAAATTCCACGGCCAACTTCGCACCGCTCGCTCATAAATTCCACGGCCAACTGCACACAGCTCGCTAATAAATTCCACGGCCAACTTCACACCTCTCGCTCATAAAATCCATGGCCCACTACGCACCGCTCGCTCATAAATTCCAAAGCCAGCTTCACACCGCTAGCTCATAAATTCCAAGGCCAACTATGCACTGCGCGCTCATAAAATCCATAGTCAACTTCACACCGCTCGATCATACATTCTATGGCTAAGTTAATACCCCTCGCTCATATATTCAATGGCTAATTTTATACCGCTCGCTCATAAATTCCATGGCCAAATTTACACCGATCGAACATAAATTCCATCGTCAACTTCACACCGCTCGAACATAAATTCCATAGCCAACTTCACACCGCTCGCTAATAAATTCCATGGCCAACTTCACACCGCTAGCTCATAAATTCCATGGCCAACTTAGTACCACTCGCTCATGAAATCCATATCCAGCATCACACCGCTCGCTCATAAAATCCATGGCCAATTGCTCACAGATCGCTTTAAATTCCACAGCCAACTTCACAGCGCTCGCTCATAAATTCCATAGCTAATGTCTCACCGCTCGCTCATAAATTCAATAGCTAATTTCGCACCGCTCGTTCATAAATTCCACGGCCAACTTCGCACCGCTCGCTCATAAATTCCACGGCCAACTGCACACAGCTCGCTAATAAATTCCACGGCCAACTTCACACCTCTCGCTCATAATATCCATGGCCCACTACGCACCGCTCGCTCATAAATTCCAAAGCCAGCTTCACACCGCTAGCTGATAAATTCCAAGGCCAACTATGCACTGCGCGCTCATAAAATCCATAGTCAACTTCACACCGCTCGATCATACATTCTATGGCTAAGTTAATACCCCTCGCTCATATATTCAATGGCTAATTTTATACCGCTCACTCATAAATTCCATGGCCAAATTTACACCGATCGAACATAAATTCCATCGTCAACTTCACACCGCTCGAACATAAATTCCATAGCCAACTTCACACCGCTCGCTAATAAATTCCACGGCCAACTTCACACCGCTCGCTCATAAAATCCATGGCAAACTTCGCACCGCTCGCTCATAAATTCTAAAGCAAACTTTACACCGCTCGCTCATAAATTCCATGGCCAACTTCACACCGCTAGCTCATAAATTCCATGGCCAACCTAGTACCAATCGCTCATGAAATCCATTGCCAGCATCACAACGCTCGCTCATAAAATCCATGGCAAACTGCTCACAGATCGCTCATAAATTCCACAGCCAACTTCACAGCGCTCGCTCAAAAATTCCATAGCTAATGTCGCACCGCTCGCTCATAAATTCAATAGCTAATTTCGCACCGCTCCCTCAGAATTTCCATGACCAACTTAATACCGCTCGGTCATATATTCTATGGCTAATTTCATACCGCTCGCTCATAAATTCCGTGACAAACTTTACACCACTCGGACATAAATTCCATGGCCTACTTCACACGGTTCGCTCATAAATTCTATGGCCAACTTGACACCGCTCGCTCATAAATACCATAGCTAATTTCGCACCGCTCGCTCATCGATTCCATGGCCAACTTGCTCGGGCATGAATTCCATGGCCAACTTGACAGCGCTCGCTCATAAATTCCATAGCTAATTTCGCACCGCTCGCTCATAAATTCAAGGGCACATTTCACACCGCTCGCTCATAAATTCCACGTTCAACTTCACACCGCTCGCTCATAAAATCCATGGCCGACTTCGCACCGCTCGCTCATAAAATCCATGGCCGATTTCTCACCGCTCGCTCATAAAATCCATGGTTAACTTCGCATTGCTCGCTCATAAATTCCATAGCCAACTTCACACCGCTAGCTCATAAATTCCAAGGCCAACTTCGCACCGCTCGCTCATAAACTCCATAGCCAAATTTACACCGATCGAACATAAATTCCATCATCAACTTCACACCGCTCGAACATAAATTCCATAGCCAACTTCACACCGCTCGCTAATACATTCCATGGCCAACTTCACACCAATCGCTCATAAATTCCATGGCCAACTTAGTACCACTCGCTCATAAATTCCAGAGCCAACTTCACACCGATAGCTCATAAATTCCATAGCTAATTTCGCACCGCTCGCTCATAAATACCACGGCCAACTTCACACCGCACGCTCATAAGTACCATAGCCAACGTCGCACCGCTCGCTCATAAATTCCATGGCCATCTTCAAACCGCTCGGTCATAATTTCCACGGCCAACTTCACACCGCTCGCTCATAAAATCCATGGCTAACTTCGCACCGCTCGCTCATAAATTCTAAAGCAAACTTTACACCGATAGATCATAAATTCCAAGGTCAACTTCGCACCGCTCGCTCATAAATTCCACGGCCAACTGCATACAGCTCGCTAATAAATTCCACGGCCAACTATGCACTGCGCGCTCATAAAATCCATAGTCAACTTCACACCGCTTCATAAACTTCATAAACCGCACACCGATCATAAATTCTATGGCTAAGTTAATACCGCTCGCTCATATATTCAATGGCTAATTTTATACCGCTCGCTCATAAATTCCATGGCCAAATTTACGCCGATAGAACATAAATTCCATCGTCAACTTCACACCGCTCGAACATAAATTCCATAGCCAACTTCACACCGCTCGCTAATAAATTCCATGGGCAACTTCACACCGCTCGCTCATAAATTCAATGGCTAATTTCACACCGATTGCTCATAAATTCCATAGCCAACGTCGCACCGCTGGCTCATAAATTCCACGACCAACTGCACACAGCTCGCTAATAAATTCCACGGCCAACTTCACACCTCTTGCTCATAAAATCCATTGCCCACTTCGCACCGCTCGCTCATAAATTCCAAAGCCAGCTTCACACCGCTAGCTCAGAAATTCCAAGGCCAACTATGCACTGCGCGCTCATAAAATCCATAGCCAACTTCACACCGCTAGCTCATAAATTCCATGGCCAACTTCGTACTACTCGCTCATGAAATCCATAGCCAGCATCACACCGCTCGCTCATAAAATCCATGGCCAACTGCTCACAGATCGCTCATAAATTCCACAGCCAACTTCACAGCGCTCGCTCATAAATTCCATAGCTTATGTCGCACCGCTCGCTCATAAATTCCATAGCTAATTTTGCACCGCTCGCTCATAAATTCCACGGCCAACTTCGCACCGCTCGCTCATAAATTCCAAAGCCAGCTTCACACCGCTAGCTCATAAATTCCAAGGCCAACTATGCACTGCGCGCTCATAAAATCCATAGTCAACTTCACACCGCTCGATCATACATTCTATGGCTAAGTTAATACCCCTCGCTCATATATTCAATGGCTAATTTTATACCGCTCGCTCATAAATTCCATGGCCAAATTTACACCGATCGAACATAAATTCCATCGTCAACTTCACACCGCTCGAACATAAATTCCATAGCCAACTTCACACCGCTCGCTAATAAATTCCATGGCCAACTTCACACCGCTAGCTCATAAATTCCATGGTCAACTTCACACCGCTAGCTCATAAATTCCATGGCCAACTTAGTACCACTCGCTCATGAAATCCATATCCAGCATCACACCGCTCGCTCATAAAATCCATGGCCAATTGCTCACAGATCGCTTTAAATTCCACAGCCAACTTCACAGCGCTCGCTCATAAATTCCATAGCTAATGTCTCACCGCTCGCTCATAAATTCAATAGCTAATTTCGCACCGCTCGCTCATAAATTCCACGGCCAACTTCACACCGCTCGCTCATAAAATCCATGGCCGACTTCGCACCGCTCGCTCATAAAATCCATGGCCGACTTCACACCGCTCGCTCATAAATTCCATAGCCAACTTCACACCGCTATCTCATAAATTTCAAGGACAACTTCGCACCGCTCGCTCATAAATTCCATGGCCAAATTTACACCGATCGAACATAAATTCCATCGTCAACTTCACACCGCTCGAACATAAATTCCATAGCCAACTTCACACCAGTCGCTAATACATTCCATGGCCAACTTCACACCACTCGCTCATAAATTCCATGGCCAACTTAGTACCACTCGCTCATAAATTCCATGGCCAACTTAGTAACACTCGCTCATAAATTCCACGGCCAACTTCACACCGCTCGTTCATAAGTTCCATAGCCAACGTCGCACCGCTCGCTCATAAATTCCATGGCCATCTTCAAACCGCTCGCTCGTAATTTCCACGGCCAACTTCACACCGCTCGCTCATAAAATCCATGGCTAACTTCGCACCGCTCGCTCATAAATTCTAAAGCAAACTTTACACCGATAGATCATAAATTCCAAGGCCAACTTCGCACCGTTCGCTCATAAATTCCACGGCCAACTGCACACAGCTCGCTAATAAATTCCACGGCCAACTTCACACCTCTCGCTCATAAAATCCATGGCCCACTACGCACCGCTCGCTCATAAACTCCAAAGCCAGCTTCACACCGCTAGCTCATAAATTCCAAGGCCAACTATGCACTGCGAGCTCATAAAATCCATAGTCAACTTCACACCGCTCGATCATACATTCTATGGCTAAGTTAATACCGCTCGCTCATATATTCAATGGCTAATTTTATACCGCTCGCTCATAAATTCCATGGCCAAATTTACACCGATCGAACATAAATTCCATCGTCAACTTCACACCGCTCGAACATAAATTCCATAGCCAACTTCACACCGCTCGCTAATAAATTCCATGGCCAACTTCACACCGCTAGCTCATAAATTCCATGACCAACTTAGTACCACTCGCTCATGAAATCCATATCCAGCATCACACCGCTCGCTCATAAAATCCATGGCCAATTGCTCACAGATCGCATTAAATTCCACAGCCAACTTCACAGCGCTCGCTCATAAATTCCATAGCTAATGTCTCACCGCTCGCTCATAAATTCAATAGCTAATTTCGCACCGCTCGCTCATAAATTCCACGGCCAACTTCACACCGCTCGCTCATAAAATCCATGGCCGACTTCGCACCGCTCGCTCATAAAATCCATGGCCGACTTCACACCGCTCGCTAATAAATTCCATAGCCAACGTCGCACCGCTCGCTCATAAATTCCACGGCCAACTGCACACAGCTCGCTAGTAAATTCCATGGCCAACTTCACACCTCTCGCTCATAAAATCCATGGCCCACTTCACACCGCTAGCTCATAAATTCCATGGCCAACTTAGTACCAATCGCTCATGAAATCCATTGCCAGCATCACACCGCTCGCTCATAAAATCCATGGCCAACTGCTCACAGATCGTTCATAAATTCCACAGCCAACATCACAGCCCTCGCTCATAAATACCATAGCTAATGTCGCACCGCTCGCTCATAAATTCCATATCTAATTTCGCACCGCTCGCTCATAAATTCCACGGCCAACATCACACCGCTCGCTCATAAAATCCATGGCCGACTTCGCACCGCTCGCTCATAAAATCCATGGCCGACTGCACACAGCTCGCGAATAAATTCCACGGCCAACTTCACACCTCTCGCTCATAAAATTCATGGCCCACTTCGCACCGCTCGCTCATAAATTCCAAAGCCAGCTTCACACCGCTAGCTCATAAATTCCAAGGCCAACTATGCACTGCGCGCTCATAAAATCCATAGTCAACTTCACACCGCTCGATCATACATTCTATGGCTAAGTTAATACCCCTCGCTCATATATTCAATGGCTAATTTTATACCGCTCGCTCATAAATTCCATGGCCAAATTTACACCGATCGAACATAAATTCCATCGTCAACTGCACACCGCTCGAACATAAATTCCATAGCCAACTTCACACCGCTCGCTAATAAATTCCATGGCCAACTTCACACCGCTAGCTCATAAATTCCATGGCCAACTTAGTACCACTCGCTCATGAAATCCATTGCCAGCATTACAACATTCGCTCATAAAATCCATGGCCAACTGCTCACAGATCGCTCATAAATTCCACAGCCAACTTCACAGCGCTCGCTCATAAATCCCATAGCTAATGTCGCACCGCTCGCTCATAAATTCAATAGCTAATTTCGCACCGCTCGCTCATAAATTCCATAGCTAATGTCGCACCGCTCGCTCATAAATTCCACGGCCAACATCACACCGCTCGCTCATAAATTCCACGGCCAACTTCACACCGCTCGCTCATAAAATCCATGGCCAACTTCGCACCGCTCGCTCTAAAATTCCATAGCTAATTACGCACCGCTAGCTCATAAATTCCATGGCCAACTTAGTAACACTCGCTCATAAATTCCACGGCCAACTTCACACCGCTCGCTCATAAGTTCCATAGCCAACGTCGCACCGCTCGCTCATAAATTCCATGGCCATCTTCAAACCGCTCGCTCATAATTTCCACGGCCAACTTCACACCGCTCGCTCATAAAATCCATGGCTAACTTCGCACCGCTCGCTCATAAATTCCACGGCCAAATTCACACCGCTCTCTCATCAATTCCATAGATAATTTCGCACCGCTCGCTCACAAATTCAATGGCCAACTTCACACCGCTCGCTCATAAAATCCATGGCCAACTTCACACAACTCGCTCATAAATTCCTTAGGCAACTTCATACCGCTCGCTCGTAAATTCCAGAGCCAACTTCACACCGATAGCTCATAAATTCCAGAGCCAACTTCACACCGATAGCTCATAAATTCCATTGCTAATTTCGCACCGCTCGCTCATAAATTCCACGGCCAACTTCACACCGCTCGCTCATAAAATCCATGGCCAACTTCGCACCGCTCGCTCAAAAATTCCATAGCTAATTACGCACCGCTAGCTCATAAATTCCATGGCCAACTTAGTACCGCTCGCTCATAAATTCCATGGGCAACTTCGCACAACTCGCTCATAAAATCCATAGCCAATTTCACACCGCTCGCTCAAAAATTCCATGTCGAACTTGACACCTCTTGGGCATCAATTCCATGGCCAACTTGACACCGCTCGTTCATAAATTCCATAGCTACTTTCGCACCGCTCGCTCAGAAATTCAATGGCTATTTTCACACCACTCGCTCATAAATTCCATGGGCAACTTCATGCCGCTCGCTCGTAAATTCCATAGCTAATTTCGCACCGCTCGCTCATAAATTCAAGGGCTCATTTCACACCGCTCGCACATAAATTCCACGTTCAACTTCACACCGCTCGCTCATAAAATCCATGGCCGACTTCGCACCGCTCGCTCATAAAATCCACGGTTAACTTCGCATTGCTCGCTCATAAATTCCATAGCCAACATCACACCGCTAGCTCATAAATTCCAAGGACAACTTCGCACCGCTCGCTCATAAATTTCACGGCCAACTTCACACCGCTCGCTCATAAAATCCATGGCAAACTTCGCACCGCTCGCTCATAAATTCTAAAGCAAACTTTACACCGCTCGCTCATAAATTCCATGGCCAACTTCACACCGCTAGCTCATAAATTCCATGGCCAACCTAGTACCAATCGCTCATGAAATCCATTGCCAGCATCACACCGCTCGCTCATAAATTCAAGGGCTCATTTCACACCGCTCGCACATAAATTCCACGTTCAACTTCACACCGCTCGCTCATAAGTTCCATGGCCAACTTCACAACGCTCGCTCATGAAATCCACGGCCAACTTCACACAGCACGCTCATAAAATCCATGGCCGACTTCGCACCGCTCGCTCATAAAATCCATGGCCGACTTCACACCGCTCGCTCATAAAATCCATGGTTAACTTCGCATTGCTCGCTCATAAATTCCATCGCCAACTTCACACCGCTAGCTCATAAATTCCAAGGCCAACTTCGAACCGCTCGCTCATAAATTCCATGGCCAAATTTACACCGATCGAACATAAATTCCATCGTCAACTTCACACCGCTCGACCATAAATTCCATAGCCAACTTCACACCAGTCGCTAATACATTCCATGGCCAACTTCACACCAGTCGCTCATAAATTCCATGGCCAACTTAGTACCACTCGCTCATAAATTCCATGGCCAACTTAGTACCACTCGCTCATAAATTTCAGAGCCAACTTCACACCGATAGCTCATAAATTCCACAGCTAATTTCGCACCGCTCGCTCATAAATTCCACGGCCAAATTCACACCGCTCTCTCATAAATTCCATGGCCATCTTCAAACCGCTCGCTCATAAAATCCATGGCTAACTTCGCACCGCTCGCTCATAAATTCTAAAGCAAACTTTACACCGCTCGCTCATAAATTCCATGGCCAACTTCACACCGCTAGCTCATAAATTCCATGGCCAACCTAGTACCAATCGCTCATGAAATCCATTGCCAGCATCACAACGCTCGCTCATAAAATCCATGGCCAACTGCTCACAGATCGTTCATAAATTCCACAGCCAACTTCACAGCGCTCGCTCATAAATTCCATAGCTAATTTCGCACCGCTCGCTCATAAATTCCACGGCCAACTGCACATAGCTCGCTAATAAATTCCACGGCCAACTTCACACATCTCGCTCATAAAATCCATGGCCCACTTCGCACCGGTAGCTCATAAATTCCAAAGCCAGCTTCACACCGCTCGCTCATAAAATCCATGGCCAAATTTACACCGATCGAACATAAATTTCATCGTCAACTTCACACCGCTCGAACATAAATTCCATAGCCAACTTCACACCAGTCGCTAATACATTCCATGGCCAACTTCACACCACTCGCTCATAAATTCCATGGCCAACTTAGTACCACTCGCTCATAAATTCCATGGCCAACTTAGTACCACTCGCTCATAAATTCCAGAGCCAACTTCACACCGATAGCTCATAAATTCCATAGCTAATTTCGCACCGCTCGCTCATAAATTCCACGGCCAACTTCACACCGCTCGCTCATAAAATCCATGGCCGACTTCGCACCGCTCGCTCATAAAATCCATGGCCGACTTCACACCGCTCGCTCATAAATTCCATAGCCAACTTCACACCGCTAGCTCATAAATTTCAAGGCCAACTTCGCACCGATCGAACATAAATTCCATCGTCAACTTCACACCGCTCGAACATAAATTGCATAGCCAACTTCACACCAGTCGCTAATACATTCCATGGCCAACTTCACACCACTCGCTCATAAATTCCATGGCCAACTTAGTACCACTCGCTCATAAATTCCATGGCCAACTTAGTAACACTCGCTCATAAATTCCACGGCCAACTTCACACCGCTCGCTCATAAGTTCCATAGCCAACGTCGCACCGCTCGCTCATAAATTCCATGGCCATCTTCAAACCGCTCGCTCATAATTTCCACGGCCAACTTCACACCGCTAGCTCATAAATTCCATGGCCAACCTAGTACCAATCGCTCATGAAATCCATTGCCAGCATCACAACATTCGCTCATAAAATCCATGGCCAACTGCTCACAGATCGCTCATAAATTCCACAGCTAACTTCACAGCGCCCGCTCATAAATTCCATAGCTAATGTGGCACCGCTCGCTCATAAATTCAATAGCTAATTTCGCACCGCTCGCTCATAAATTCCATAGCTAATGTCGCACCGCTCGCTTATAAATTCAATAGCTAATTTCGCACCGCTCGCTCAAAAAATCCACGGCCAACTTCACACCGCACGCTCATAAAATCCATGGCTAACTTCGCACCGCTCGCTCATAAATTCCACGGCCAAATTCACACCGCTCTCTCATCAATTCCATAGCTAATTTCGCACCGCTCGCTCACAAATTCAATGGCCAACTTCACACCGCTCGCTCATAAAATCCATGGCTAACTTCGCACCGCTCGCTCATAAATTCTAAAGCAAACTTTACACCGATAGATCATAAATTCCAAGGCCAACTTCGAACCGTTCGCTCATAAATTCCACGGCCAACTGCACACAGCTCGCTAATAAATTCCACGGCCAACTTCACACCTCTCGCTCATAAAATCCATGGCCCACTACGCACCGCTCGCTCATAAGTTCCAGAGCCAACTTCACAGCGCTAGCTCATAAATTCCATAGCTAATTTCGCACCGCTCGGGCATAAATTCCATGGCCAACTTGACACCGCTTGCTCATGAAATCCATAGCCAGCATCACACCGCTCGCTCATAAGTTCCAAGGCCAACTTCGCACCCCTAGCTCATAAATTCCATGGCCGTCTTCAAACCACTCGCTCAAAAATTCCAAGGCCAACTTTACATCGATCAAACATAAATTCCATGGTCAACTTCACACTGCTCGCTCATAAATCCCATAGCTAATGTCGCACCGCTCGCTCATAAATTCAATAGCTAATTTCGCACCGCTCGCTCATAAATTCCATAGCTAATGTCGCACCGCTCGCTCATAAATTCAATAGCTAATTTCGCACCGCTCACTCATAAAATCCATGGCCAACTTCACACCGCTCGCTCATAAAATCCATGGCCAACTTCACACAACTCGCTCATAAATTCCTTAGGCAACTTCATACCGCTCGCTCGTAAATTCCAGAGCCAACTTCACACCGATAGCTCATAAATTCCAGAGCCAACTTCACACCGATAGCTCATAAATTCCATTGCTAATTTCGCACCGCTCGCTCATAAATTCCACGGCCAACTTCACACCGCTCGCTCATAAAATCCATGGCCAACTTCGCACCGCTAGCTCATAAATTCCATGGCCAACTTAGTACCGCTCGCTCATAAATTCCATGGGCAACTTCGCACAACTCGCTCATAAAATCCATAGCCAATTTCACACCGCTCGCTCAAAAATTCCATAGCTAATGTCGCACCGCTCGCTCATAAATTCCATAGCTAATTTCGCACCGCTCGCTCACAGATTCCATGTCGAACTTGACACCTCTTGGGCATCAATTCCATGGCCAACTTGACACCGCTCGTTCATAAATTCCATAGCTACTTTCGCACCGCTCGCTCAGAAATTCAATGGCTATTTTCACACCACTCGCTCATAAATTCCATGGGCAACTTCATGCCGCTCGCTCGTAAATTCCATAGCTAATTTCGCACCGCTCGCTCATAAATTCAAGGGCTCATTTCACACCGCTCGCACATAAATTCCACGTTCAACTTCACACCGCTCGCTCATAAAATCCATGGCCGACTTCGCACCGCTCGCTCATAAAATCCACGGTTAACTTCGCATTGCTCGCTCATAAATTCCATAGCCAACATCACACCGCTAGCTCATAAATTCCAAGGACAACTTCGCACCGCTCGCTCATAAATTTCACGGCCAACTTCACACCGCTCGCTCATAAGTTCCATGGCCAACTTCACACCGCTCGAACATAAATTCCATAGCCAACTTCACACCGCTCGCTAATAAATTCCACGGCCAACTTCACACCGCTCGCTCATAAAATCCATGGCAAACTTCGCACCGCTCGCTCATAAATTCTAAAGCAAACTTTACACCGCTCGCTCATAAATTCCATGGCCAACTTCACACCGCTAGCTCATAAATTCCATGGCCAACCTAGTACCAATCGCTCATGAAATCCATTGCCAGCATCACAACGCTCGCTCATAAAATCCATGGCCAACTGCTCACAGATCGTTCATAAATTCCACAGCCAACTTCACAGCGCTCGCTCATAAATTCCATAGCTAATGTCGCACCGCTCGCTCATAAATTCAATAGCTAATTTCGCACCGCTCGCTCATAAATTCCATAGCTAATGTCGCACCGCTCGCTCATAAATTCAATAGCTAATTTCGCACCGCTCGTTCATAAATTCCACGGCCAACTTCGCACCGCTCGCTCATAAATTCCACGGCCAACTGCACACAGCTCGCTAATAAATTCCACGGCCAACATCACACCTCTCGCTCATAATATCCATGGCCCACTACGCACCGCTCGCTCATAAATTCCAAAGCCAGCTTCACACCGCTAGCTGATAAATTCCAAGGCCAACTATGCACTGCGCGCTCATAAAATCCATAGTCAACTTCACACCGCTCGATCATACATTCTATGGCTAAGTTAATACCCCTCGCTCATATATTCAATGGCTAATTTTATACCGCTCGCTCATAAATTCCATGGCCAAATTTACACCGATCGAACATAAATTCCATCGTCAACTTCACACCGCTCGAACATAAATTCCATAGCCAACTTCACACCGCTCGCTAATAAATTCCACGGCCAACTTCACACCGCTCGCTCATAAAATCCATGGCAAACTTCGCACCGCTCGCTCATAAATTCTAAAGCAAACTTTACACCGCTCGCTCATAAATTCCATGGCCAACTTCACACCGCTAGCTCATAAATTCCATGGCCAACCTAGTACCAATCGCTCATGAAATCCATTGCCAGCATCACAACGCTCGCTCATAAAATCCATGGCAAACTGCTCACAGATCGCTCATAAATTCCACAGCCAACTTCACAGCGCTCGCTCATAAATTCCATAGCTAATGTCGCACCGCTCGCTCATAAATTCAATAGTTAATTTCGCACCGCTCGCTCATAAATTCCATAGCTAATGTCGCACCGCTCGCTTATAAATTCAATAGCTAATTTCGCACCGCTCGCTCATAAAATCCACGGCCAACTTCACACAGCACGCTCATAAAATCCATGGCCGACTTCGCACCGCTCGCTCATAAAATCCATGGCCGACTTCACACCGCTCGCTCATAAAATCCATGGTTAACTTCGCATTGCTCGCTCATAAATTCCATAGCCAACTTCACACCGCTAGCTCATAAATTCCAAGGCCAACTTCGCACCGCTCGCTCATAAATTCCATGGCCAAATTTACACCGATCGAACATAAATTCCATCGTCAACTTCACACCGCTCGACCATAAATTCCATAGCCAACTTCACACCAGTCGCTAATACATTCCATGGCCAACTTCACACCAGTCGCTCATAAATTCCATGGCCAACTTAGTACCACTCGCTCATAAATTCCATGGCCAACTTAGTACCACTCGCTCATAAATTTCAGAGCCAACTTCACACCGATAGCTCATAAATTCCACAGCTAAATTCGCACCGCTCGCTCATAAATTCCACGGCCAAATTCACACCGCTCTCTCATAAATTCCATGGCCATCTTCAAACCGCTCGCTCATAAAATCCATGGCTAACTTCGCACCGCTCGCTCATAAATTCTAAAGCAAACTTTACACCGCTCGCTCATAAATTCCATGGCCAACTTCACACCGCTAGCTCATAAATTCCATGGCCAACCTAGTACCAATCGCTCATGAAATCCATTGCCAGCATCACAACGCTCGCTCATAAAATCCATGGTCAACTGCTCACAGATCGTTCATAAATTCCACAGCCAACTTCACAGCGCTCGCTCATAAATTCCATAGCTAATGTCGCACCGCTCGCTCATAAATTCAATAGCTAATTTCGCACCGCTCGCTCATAAATTCCATAGCTAATGTCGCACCGCTCGCTCATAAATTCAATAGCTAATTTCGCACCGCTCGCTCATACATTCCATGGCCAACTTCACACCACTCGCTCATAAATTCCATGGCCAACTTAGTACCACTCGCTCATAAATTCCATGGCCAACTTAGTACCACTCGCTCATAAATTCCAGAGCCAACTTCACACCGATAGCTCATAAATTCCATAGCTAATTTCGCACCGCTCGCTCATAAATTCCATAGCTTATGTCGCACCGCTCGCTCATAAATTCCATAGCTAATTTCGCACCGCTCGCTCATAAATTCAATGGCTAATTTCACACCGCTTGCTCATAAATTCCATGGCCAACTTCACGCCACTCGCTCATAAATTCCATGGCCAACTTAGTACCACTCGCTCATAAATTCCATGGCCAACTTAGTACCACTCGCTCATAAATTCCAGAGCCAACTTCACACCGATAGCTCATAAATTCCATAGCTAATTTCGCACCGCTCGCTCATAAATTCCATAGCTTATGTCGCACCGCTCGCTCATAAATTCCATAGCTAATTTCGCACCGCTCGCTCATAAATTCAATGGCTAATTTCACACCGCTTGCTCATAAATTCCATGGCCAACTTCACGCCACTCGCTCATAAATTCCTTGGGCAACTTCATACCGCTCGCTCATAAATTCCATAGCCAACGTCGCACCGTTCGCTCATAAATTCCATGGCCATCTTCAAACCGCTCGCTCATAAAATCCATGGCTAACTTCGCACCGCTCGCTCATAAATTCTAAAGCAAACTTTACACCGCTCGCTCATAAATTCCATGGCCAACTTCACACCGCTAGCTCATAAATTCCATAGCCAACTTCACACCGCTAGCTCATAAATTTCAAGGACAACTTCGCACCGCTCGCTCATAAATTCCATGGCCAAATTTACACCGATCGAACATAAATTCCATCGTCAACTTCACACCGCTCGAACATAAATTCCATAGCCAACTTCACACCAGTCGCTAATACATTCCATGGCCAACTTCACACCACTCGCTCATAAATTCCATGGCCAACTTCACACCGCTAGCTCATAAATTCCATGTCCAACCTAGTACCAATCGCTCATGAAATCCATTGCCAGCATCACAACGCTCGCTCATAAAATCCATGGCCAAATGCTCACAGATCGTTCATAAATTCCACAGCCAACTTCACAGCGCTCGCTCATAAATTCCATAGCTAATGTCGCACCGCTCGCTCATAAATTCAATAGCTAATTTCGCACCGCTCGCTCATAAATTCCATAGCTAATGTCGCACCGCTCGCTCATAAATTCAATAGCTAATTTTGCACCGTTCGCTCATAAATTCCACGGCCAACTTCGCACCGCTCGCTCATAAATTCCACGGCCAACTGCACACAGCTCGCTAATAAATTCCACGGCCAACTTCACACCTCTCGCTCATAAAATCCATGGCCCACTACGCACCGCTCGCTCATAAATTCCAAAGCCAGCTTCACACCGCTAGCTCATAAATTCCAAGGCCAACTATGCACTGCGCGCTCATAAAATCCATAGTCAACTTCACACCGCTCGATCATACATTCTATGGCTAAGTTAATACCCCTCGCTCATATATTCAATGGCTAATTTTATACCGCTCGCTCATAAATTCCATGGCCAAATTTACACCGATCGAACATAAATTCCATCGTCAACTTCACACCGCTCGAACATAAATTCCATAGCCAACTTCACACCGCTCGCTAATAAATTCCACGGCCAACTTCACACCGCTCGCTCATAAAATCCATGGCAAACTTCGCACCGGTCGCTCATAAATTCTAAAGCAAACTTTACACCGCTCGCTCATAAATTCCATGGCCAACTTCACACCGCTAGCTCATAAATTCCATGGCCAACCTAGTACCAATCGCTCATGAAATCCATTGCCAGCATCACAACGCTCGCTCATAAAATCCATGGCAAACTGCTCACAGATCGCTCATAAATTCCACAGCCAACTTCACAGCGCTCGCTCAAAAATTCCATAGCTAATGTCGCACCGCTCGCTCATAAATTCAATAGCTAATTTCGCACCGCTCCCTCAGAATTTCCATGACCAACTTAATACCGCTCGGTCATATATTCTATGGCTAATTTCATACCGCTCGCTCATAAATTCCGTGACAAACTTTACACCACTCGGACATAAATTCCATGGCCTACTTCACACGGTTCGCTCATAAATTCTATGGCCAACTTGACACCGCTCGCTCATAAATACCATAGCTAATTTCGCACCGCTCGCTCATCGATTCCATGGCCAACTTGCTCGGGCATGAATTCCATGGCCAACTTGACAGCGCTCGCTCATAAATTCCATAGCTAATTTCGCACCGCTCGCTCATAAATTCAAGGGCACATTTCACACCGCTCGCTCATAAATTCCACGTTCAACTTCACACCGCTCGCTCATAAAATCCATGGCCGACTTCGCACCGCTCGCTCATAAAATCCATGGCCATCTTCAAACCGCTCGGTCATAATTTCCACGGCCAACTTCACACCGCTCGCTCATAAAATCCATGGCTAACTTCGCACCGCTCGCTCATAAATTCTAAAGCAAACTTTACACCGATAGATCATAAATTCCAAGGTCAACTTCGCACCGCTCGCTCATAAATTCCACGGCCAACTGCACACAGCTCGCTAATAAATTCCACGGCCAACTATGCACTGCGCGCTCATAAAATCCATAGTCAACTTCACACCGCTTCATAAACTTCATAAACCGCACACCGATCATAAATTCTATGGCTAAGTTAATACCGCTCGCTCATATATTCAATGGCTAATTTTATACCGCTCGCTCATAAATTCCATGGCCAAATTTACGCCGATAGAACATAAATTCCATCGTCAACTTCACACCGCTCGAACATAAATTCCATAGCCAACTTCACACCGCTCGCTAATAAATTCCATGGGCAACTTCACACCGCTCGCTCATAAATTCAATGGCTAATTTCACACCGATTGCTCATAAATTCCATAGCCAACGTCGCACCGCTGGCTCATAAATTCCACGACCAACTGCACACAGCTCGCTAATAAATTCCACGGCCAACTTCACACCTCTCGCTCATAAAATCCATTGCCCACTTCGCACCGCTCGCTCATAAATTCCAAAGCCAGCTTCACACCGCTAGCTCAGAAATTCCAAGGCCAACTATGCACTGCGCGCTCATAAAATCCATAGCCAACTTCACACCGCTAGCTCATAAATTCCATGGCCAACTTCGTACTACTCGCTCATGAAATCCATAGCCAGCATCACACCGCTCGCTCATAAAATCCATGGCCAACTGCTCACAGATCGCTCATAAATTCCACAGCCAACTTCACAGCGCTCGCTCATAAATTCCATAGCTTATGTCGCACCGCTCGCTCATAAATTCCATAGCTAATTTTGCACCGCTCGCTCATAAATTCCATGGTCAACTTCACACCGCTAGCTCATAAATTCCATGGCCAACTTAGTACCACTCGCTCATGAAATCCATATCCAGCATCACACCGCTCGCTCATAAAATCCATGGCCAATTGCTCACAGATCGCTTTAAATTCCACAGCCAACTTCACAGCGCTCGCTCATAAATTCCATAGCTAATGTCTCACCGCTCGCTCATAAATTCAATAGCTAATTTCGCACCGCTCGCTCATAAATTCCACGGCCAACTTCACACCGCTCGCTCATAAAATCCATGGCCGACTTCGCACCGCTCGCTCATAAAATCCATGGCCGACTTCACACCGCTCGCTCATAAATTCCATAGCCAACTTCACACCGCTATCTCATAAATTTCAAGGACAACTTCGCACCGCTCGCTCATAAATTCCATGGCCAAATTTACACCGATCGAACATAAATTCCATCGTCAACTTCACACCGCTCGAACATAAATTCCATAGCCAACTTCACACCAGTCGCTAATACATTCCATGGCCAACTTCACACCACTCGCTCATAAATTCCATGGCCAACTTAGTACCACTCGCTCATAAATTCCATGGCCAACTTAGTAACACTCGCTCATAAATTCCACGGCCAACTTCACACCGCTCGTTCATAAGTTCCATAGCCAACGTCGCACCGCTCGCTCATAAATTCCATGGCCATCTTCAAACCGCTCGCTCGTAATTTCCACGGCCAACTTCACACCGCTCGCTCATAAAATCCATGGCTAACTTCGCACCGCTCGCTCATAAATTCTAAAGCAAACTTTACACCGATAGATCATAAATTCCAAGGCCAACTTCGCACCGTTCGCTCATAAATTCCACGGCCAACTGCACACAGCTCGCTAATAAATTCCACGGCCAACTTCACACCTCTCGCTCATAAAATCCATGGCCCACTACGCACCGCTCGCTCATAAACTCCAAAGCCAGCTTCACACCGCTAGCTCATAAATTCCAAGGCCAACTATGCACTGCGAGCTCATAAAATCCATAGTCAACTTCACACCGCTCGATCATACATTCTATGGCTAAGTTAATACCGCTCGCTCATATATTCAATGGCTAATTTTATACCGCTCGCTCATAAATTCCATGGCCAAATTTACACCGATCGAACATAAATTCCATCGTCAACTTCACACCGCTCGAACATAAATTCCATAGCCAACTTCACACCGCTCGCTAATAAATTCCATGGCCAACTTCACACCGCTAGCTCATAAATTCCATGACCAACTTAGTACCACTCGCTCATGAAATCCATATCCAGCATCACACCGCTCGCTCATAAAATCCATGGCCAATTGCTCACAGATCGCATTAAATTCCACAGCCAACTTCACAGCGCTCGCTCATAAATTCCATAGCTAATGTCTCACCGCTCGCTCATAAATTCAATAGCTAATTTCGCACCGCTCGCTCATAAATTCCACGGCCAACTTCACACCGCTCGCTCATAAAATCCATGGCCGACTTCGCACCGCTCGCTCATAAAATCCATGGCCGACTTCACACCGCTCGCTAATAAATTCCATAGCCAACGTCGCACCGCTCGCTCATAAATTCCACGGCCAACTGCACACAGCTCGCTAGTAAATTCCATGGCCAACTTCACACCTCTCGCTCATAAAATCCATGGCCCACTTCACACCGCTAGCTCATAAATTCCATGGCCAACTTAGTACCAATCGCTCATGAAATCCATTGCCAGCATCACACCGCTCGCTCATAAAATCCATGGCCAACTGCTCACAGATCGTTCATAAATTCCACAGCCAACATCACAGCCCTCGCTCATAAATACCATAGCTAATGTCGCACCGCTCGCTCATAAATTCCATATCTAATTTCGCACCGCTCGCTCATAAATTCCACGGCCAACATCACACCGCTCGCTCATAAAATCCATGGCCGACTTCGCACCGCTCGCTCATAAAATCCATGGCCGACTGCACACAGCTCGCGAATAAATTCCACGGCCAACTTCACACCTCTCGCTCATAAAATTCATGGCCCACTTCGCACCGCTCGCTCATAAATTCCAAAGCCAGCTTCACACCGCTAGCTCATAAATTCCAAGGCCAACTATGCACTGCGCGCTCATAAAATCCATAGTCAACTTCACACCGCTCGATCATACATTCTATGGCTAAGTTAATACCCCTCGCTCATATATTCAATGGCTAATTTTATACCGCTCGCTCATAAATTCCATGGCCAAATTTACACCGATCGAACATAAATTCCATCGTCAACTGCACACCGCTCGAACATAAATTCCATAGCCAACTTCACACCGCTCGCTAATAAATTCCATGGCCAACTTCACACCGCTAGCTCATAAATTCCATGGCCAACTTAGTACCACTCGCTCATGAAATCCATTGCCAGCATTACAACATTCGCTCATAAAATCCATGGCCAACTGCTCACAGATCGCTCATAAATTCCACAGCCAACTTCACAGCGCTCGCTCATAAATCCCATAGCTAATGTCGCACCGCTCGCTCATAAATTCAATAGCTAATTTCGCACCGCTCGCTCATAAATTCCATAGCTAATGTCGCACCGCTCGCTCATAAATTCCACGGCCAACATCACACCGCTCGCTCATAAATTCCACGGCCAACTTCACACCGCTCGCTCATAAAATCCATGGCCAACTTCGCACCGCTCGCTCTAAAATTCCATAGCTAATTACGCACCGCTAGCTCATAAATTCCATGGCCAACTTAGTAACACTCGCTCATAAATTCCACGGCCAACTTCACACCGCTCGCTCATAAGTTCCATAGCCAACGTCGCACCGCTCGCTCATAAATTCCATGGCCATCTTCAAACCGCTCGCTCATAATTTCCACGGCCAACTTCACACCGCTCGCTCATAAAATCCATGGCTAACTTCGCACCGCTCGCTCATAAATTCCACGGCCAAATTCACACCGCTCTCTCATCAATTCCATAGATAATTTCGCACCGCTCGCTCACAAATTCAATGGCCAACTTCACACCGCTCGCTCATAAAATCCATGGCCAACTTCACACAACTCGCTCATAAATTCCTTAGGCAACTTCATACCGCTCGCTCGTAAATTCCAGAGCCAACTTCACACCGATAGCTCATAAATTCCAGAGCCAACTTCACACCGATAGCTCATAAATTCCATTGCTAATTTCGCACCGCTCGCTCATAAATTCCACGGCCAACTTCACACCGCTCGCTCATAAAATCCATGGCCAACTTCGCACCGCTCGCTCAAAAATTCCATAGCTAATTACGCACCGCTAGCTCATAAATTCCATGGCCAACTTAGTACCGCTCGCTCATAAATTCCATGGGCAACTTCGCACAACTCGCTCATAAAATCCATAGCCAATTTCACACCGCTCGCTCAAAAATTCCATGTCGAACTTGACACCTCTTGGGCATCAATTCCATGGCCAACTTGACACCGCTCGTTCATAAATTCCATAGCTACTTTCGCACCGCTCGCTCAGAAATTCAATGGCTATTTTCACACCACTCGCTCATAAATTCCATGGGCAACTTCATGCCGCTCGCTCGTAAATTCCATAGCTAATTTCGCACCGCTCGCTCATAAATTCAAGGGCTCATTTCACACCGCTCGCACATAAATTCCACGTTCAACTTCACACCGCTCGCTCATAAAATCCATGGCCGACTTCGCACCGCTCGCTCATAAAATCCACGGTTAACTTCGCATTGCTCGCTCATAAATTCCATAGCCAACATCACACCGCTAGCTCATAAATTCCAAGGACAACTTCGCACCGCTCGCTCATAAATTTCACGGCCAACTTCACACCGCTCGCTCATAAAATCCATGGCAAACTTCGCACCGCTCGCTCATAAATTCTAAAGCAAACTTTACACCGCTCGCTCATAAATTCCATGGCCAACTTCACACCGCTAGCTCATAAATTCCATGGCCAACCTAGTACCAATCGCTCATGAAATCCATTGCCAGCATCACACCGCTCGCTCATAAATTCAAGGGCTCATTTCACACCGCTCGCACATAAATTCCACGTTCAACTTCACACCGCTCGCTCATAAGTTCCATGGCCAACTTCACAACGCTCGCTCATGAAATCCACGGCCAACTTCACACAGCACGCTCATAAAATCCATGGCCGACTTCGCACCGCTCGCTCATAAAATCCATGGCCGACTTCACACCGCTCGCTCATAAAATCCATGGTTAACTTCGCATTGCTCGCTCATAAATTCCATCGCCAACTTCACACCGCTAGCTCATAAATTCCAAGGCCAACTTCGAACCGCTCGCTCATAAATTCCATGGCCAAATTTACACCGATCGAACATAAATTCCATCGTCAACTTCACACCGCTCGACCATAAATTCCATAGCCAACTTCACACCAGTCGCTAATACATTCCATGGCCAACTTCACACCAGTCGCTCATAAATTCCATGGCCAACTTAGTACCACTCGCTCATAAATTCCATGGCCAACTTAGTACCACTCGCTCATAAATTTCAGAGCCAACTTCACACCGATAGCTCATAAATTCCACAGCTAATTTCGCACCGCTCGCTCATAAATTCCACGGCCAAATTCACACCGCTCTCTCATAAATTCCATGGCCATCTTCAAACCGCTCGCTCATAAAATCCATGGCTAACTTCGCACCGCTCGCTCATAAATTCTAAAGCAAACTTTACACCGCTCGCTCATAAATTCCATGGCCAACTTCACACCGCTAGCTCATAAATTCCATGGCCAACCTAGTACCAATCGCTCATGAAATCCATTGCCAGCATCACAACGCTCGCTCATAAAATCCATGGCCAACTGCTCACAGATCGTTCATAAATTCCACAGCCAACTTCACAGCGCTCGCTCATAAATTCCATAGCTAATTTCGCACCGCTCGCTCATAAATTCCACGGCCAACTGCACATAGCTCGCTAATAAATTCCACGGCCAACTTCACACATCTCGCTCATAAAATCCATGGCCCACTTCGCACCGGTAGCTCATAAATTCCAAAGCCAGCTTCACACCGCTCGCTCATAAAATCCATGGCCAAATTTACACCGATCGAACATAAATTTCATCGTCAACTTCACACCGCTCGAACATAAATTCCATAGCCAACTTCACACCAGTCGCTAATACATTCCATGGCCAACTTCACACCACTCGCTCATAAATTCCATGGCCAACTTAGTACCACTCGCTCATAAATTCCATGGCCAACTTAGTACCACTCGCTCATAAATTCCAGAGCCAACTTCACACCGATAGCTCATAAATTCCATAGCTAATTTCGCACCGCTCGCTCATAAATTCCACGGCCAACTTCACACCGCTCGCTCATAAAATCCATGGCCGACTTCGCACCGCTCGCTCATAAAATCCATGGCCGACTTCACACCGCTCGCTCATAAATTCCATAGCCAACTTCACACCGCTAGCTCATAAATTTCAAGGCCAACTTCGCACCGATCGAACATAAATTCCATCGTCAACTTCACACCGCTCGAACATAAATTGCATAGCCAACTTCACACCAGTCGCTAATACATTCCATGGCCAACTTCACACCACTCGCTCATAAATTCCATGGCCAACTTAGTACCACTCGCTCATAAATTCCATGGCCAACTTAGTAACACTCGCTCATAAATTCCACGGCCAACTTCACACCGCTCGCTCATAAGTTCCATAGCCAACGTCGCACCGCTCGCTCATAAATTCCATGGCCATCTTCAAACCGCTCGCTCATAATTTCCACGGCCAACTTCACACCGCTAGCTCATAAATTCCATGGCCAACCTAGTACCAATCGCTCATGAAATCCATTGCCAGCATCACAACATTCGCTCATAAAATCCATGGCCAACTGCTCACAGATCGCTCATAAATTCCACAGCTAACTTCACAGCGCCCGCTCATAAATTCCATAGCTAATGTGGCACCGCTCGCTCATAAATTCAATAGCTAATTTCGCACCGCTCGCTCATAAATTCCATAGCTAATGTCGCACCGCTCGCTTATAAATTCAATAGCTAATTTCGCACCGCTCGCTCAAAAAATCCACGGCCAACTTCACACCGCACGCTCATAAAATCCATGGCTAACTTCGCACCGCTCGCTCATAAATTCCACGGCCAAATTCACACCGCTCTCTCATCAATTCCATAGCTAATTTCGCACCGCTCGCTCACAAATTCAATGGCCAACTTCACACCGCTCGCTCATAAAATCCATGGCTAACTTCGCACCGCTCGCTCATAAATTCTAAAGCAAACTTTACACCGATAGATCATAAATTCCAAGGCCAACTTCGAACCGTTCGCTCATAAATTCCACGGCCAACTGCACACAGCTCGCTAATAAATTCCACGGCCAACTTCACACCTCTCGCTCATAAAATCCATGGCCCACTACGCACCGCTCGCTCATAAGTTCCAGAGCCAACTTCACAGCGCTAGCTCATAAATTCCATAGCTAATTTCGCACCGCTCGGGCATAAATTCCATGGCCAACTTGACACCGCTTGCTCATGAAATCCATAGCCAGCATCACACCGCTCGCTCATAAGTTCCAAGGCCAACTTCGCACCCCTAGCTCATAAATTCCATGGCCGTCTTCAAACCACTCGCTCAAAAATTCCAAGGCCAACTTTACATCGATCAAACATAAATTCCATGGTCAACTTCACACTGCTCGCTCATAAATCCCATAGCTAATGTCGCACCGCTCGCTCATAAATTCAATAGCTAATTTCGCACCGCTCGCTCATAAATTCCATAGCTAATGTCGCACCGCTCGCTCATAAATTCAATAGCTAATTTCGCACCGCTCACTCATAAAATCCATGGCCAACTTCACACCGCTCGCTCATAAAATCCATGGCCAACTTCACACAACTCGCTCATAAATTCCTTAGGCAACTTCATACCGCTCGCTCGTAAATTCCAGAGCCAACTTCACACCGATAGCTCATAAATTCCAGAGCCAACTTCACACCGATAGCTCATAAATTCCATTGCTAATTTCGCACCGCTCGCTCATAAATTCCACGGCCAACTTCACACCGCTCGCTCATAAAATCCATGGCCAACTTCGCACCGCTAGCTCATAAATTCCATGGCCAACTTAGTACCGCTCGCTCATAAATTCCATGGGCAACTTCGCACAACTCGCTCATAAAATCCATAGCCAATTTCACACCGCTCGCTCAAAAATTCCATAGCTAATGTCGCACCGCTCGCTCATAAATTCCATAGCTAATTTCGCACCGCTCGCTCACAGATTCCATGTCGAACTTGACACCTCTTGGGCATCAATTCCATGGCCAACTTGACACCGCTCGTTCATAAATTCCATAGCTACTTTCGCACCGCTCGCTCAGAAATTCAATGGCTATTTTCACACCACTCGCTCATAAATTCCATGGGCAACTTCATGCCGCTCGCTCGTAAATTCCATAGCTAATTTCGCACCGCTCGCTCATAAATTCAAGGGCTCATTTCACACCGCTCGCACATAAATTCCACGTTCAACTTCACACCGCTCGCTCATAAAATCCATGGCCGACTTCGCACCGCTCGCTCATAAAATCCACGGTTAACTTCGCATTGCTCGCTCATAAATTCCATAGCCAACATCACACCGCTAGCTCATAAATTCCAAGGACAACTTCGCACCGCTCGCTCATAAATTTCACGGCCAACTTCACACCGCTCGCTCATAAGTTCCATGGCCAACTTCACACCGCTCGAACATAAATTCCATAGCCAACTTCACACCGCTCGCTAATAAATTCCACGGCCAACTTCACACCGCTCGCTCATAAAATCCATGGCAAACTTCGCACCGCTCGCTCATAAATTCTAAAGCAAACTTTACACCGCTCGCTCATAAATTCCATGGCCAACTTCACACCGCTAGCTCATAAATTCCATGGCCAACCTAGTACCAATCGCTCATGAAATCCATTGCCAGCATCACAACGCTCGCTCATAAAATCCATGGCCAACTGCTCACAGATCGTTCATAAATTCCACAGCCAACTTCACAGCGCTCGCTCATAAATTCCATAGCTAATGTCGCACCGCTCGCTCATAAATTCAATAGCTAATTTCGCACCGCTCGCTCATAAATTCCATAGCTAATGTCGCACCGCTCGCTCATAAATTCAATAGCTAATTTCGCACCGCTCGTTCATAAATTCCACGGCCAACTTCGCACCGCTCGCTCATAAATTCCACGGCCAACTGCACACAGCTCGCTAATAAATTCCACGGCCAACATCACACCTCTCGCTCATAATATCCATGGCCCACTACGCACCGCTCGCTCATAAATTCCAAAGCCAGCTTCACACCGCTAGCTGATAAATTCCAAGGCCAACTATGCACTGCGCGCTCATAAAATCCATAGTCAACTTCACACCGCTCGATCATACATTCTATGGCTAAGTTAATACCCCTCGCTCATATATTCAATGGCTAATTTTATACCGCTCGCTCATAAATTCCATGGCCAAATTTACACCGATCGAACATAAATTCCATCGTCAACTTCACACCGCTCGAACATAAATTCCATAGCCAACTTCACACCGCTCGCTAATAAATTCCACGGCCAACTTCACACCGCTCGCTCATAAAATCCATGGCAAACTTCGCACCGCTCGCTCATAAATTCTAAAGCAAACTTTACACCGCTCGCTCATAAATTCCATGGCCAACTTCACACCGCTAGCTCATAAATTCCATGGCCAACCTAGTACCAATCGCTCATGAAATCCATTGCCAGCATCACAACGCTCGCTCATAAAATCCATGGCAAACTGCTCACAGATCGCTCATAAATTCCACAGCCAACTTCACAGCGCTCGCTCATAAATTCCATAGCTAATGTCGCACCGCTCGCTCATAAATTCAATAGTTAATTTCGCACCGCTCGCTCATAAATTCCATAGCTAATGTCGCACCGCTCGCTTATAAATTCAATAGCTAATTTCGCACCGCTCGCTCATAAAATCCACGGCCAACTTCACACAGCACGCTCATAAAATCCATGGCCGACTTCGCACCGCTCGCTCATAAAATCCATGGCCGACTTCACACCGCTCGCTCATAAAATCCATGGTTAACTTCGCATTGCTCGCTCATAAATTCCATAGCCAACTTCACACCGCTAGCTCATAAATTCCAAGGCCAACTTCGCACCGCTCGCTCATAAATTCCATGGCCAAATTTACACCGATCGAACATAAATTCCATCGTCAACTTCACACCGCTCGACCATAAATTCCATAGCCAACTTCACACCAGTCGCTAATACATTCCATGGCCAACTTCACACCAGTCGCTCATAAATTCCATGGCCAACTTAGTACCACTCGCTCATAAATTCCATGGCCAACTTAGTACCACTCGCTCATAAATTTCAGAGCCAACTTCACACCGATAGCTCATAAATTCCACAGCTAAATTCGCACCGCTCGCTCATAAATTCCACGGCCAAATTCACACCGCTCTCTCATAAATTCCATGGCCATCTTCAAACCGCTCGCTCATAAAATCCATGGCTAACTTCGCACCGCTCGCTCATAAATTCTAAAGCAAACTTTACACCGCTCGCTCATAAATTCCATGGCCAACTTCACACCGCTAGCTCATAAATTCCATGGCCAACCTAGTACCAATCGCTCATGAAATCCATTGCCAGCATCACAACGCTCGCTCATAAAATCCATGGTCAACTGCTCACAGATCGTTCATAAATTCCACAGCCAACTTCACAGCGCTCGCTCATAAATTCCATAGCTAATGTCGCACCGCTCGCTCATAAATTCAATAGCTAATTTCGCACCGCTCGCTCATAAATTCCATAGCTAATGTCGCACCGCTCGCTCATAAATTCAATAGCTAATTTCGCACCGCTCGCTCATACATTCCATGGCCAACTTCACACCACTCGCTCATAAATTCCATGGCCAACTTAGTACCACTCGCTCATAAATTCCATGGCCAACTTAGTACCACTCGCTCATAAATTCCAGAGCCAACTTCACACCGATAGCTCATAAATTCCATAGCTAATTTCGCACCGCTCGCTCATAAATTCCATAGCTTATGTCGCACCGCTCGCTCATAAATTCCATAGCTAATTTCGCACCGCTCGCTCATAAATTCAATGGCTAATTTCACACCGCTTGCTCATAAATTCCATGGCCAACTTCACGCCACTCGCTCATAAATTCCATGGCCAACTTAGTACCACTCGCTCATAAATTCCATGGCCAACTTAGTACCACTCGCTCATAAATTCCAGAGCCAACTTCACACCGATAGCTCATAAATTCCATAGCTAATTTCGCACCGCTCGCTCATAAATTCCATAGCTTATGTCGCACCGCTCGCTCATAAATTCCATAGCTAATTTCGCACCGCTCGCTCATAAATTCAATGGCTAATTTCACACCGCTTGCTCATAAATTCCATGGCCAACTTCACGCCACTCGCTCATAAATTCCTTGGGCAACTTCATACCGCTCGCTCATAAATTCCATAGCCAACGTCGCACCGTTCGCTCATAAATTCCATGGCCATCTTCAAACCGCTCGCTCATAAAATCCATGGCTAACTTCGCACCGCTCGCTCATAAATTCTAAAGCAAACTTTACACCGCTCGCTCATAAATTCCATGGCCAACTTCACACCGCTAGCTCATAAATTCCATAGCCAACTTCACACCGCTAGCTCATAAATTTCAAGGACAACTTCGCACCGCTCGCTCATAAATTCCATGGCCAAATTTACACCGATCGAACATAAATTCCATCGTCAACTTCACACCGCTCGAACATAAATTCCATAGCCAACTTCACACCAGTCGCTAATACATTCCATGGCCAACTTCACACCACTCGCTCATAAATTCCATGGCCAACTTCACACCGCTAGCTCATAAATTCCATGTCCAACCTAGTACCAATCGCTCATGAAATCCATTGCCAGCATCACAACGCTCGCTCATAAAATCCATGGCCAAATGCTCACAGATCGTTCATAAATTCCACAGCCAACTTCACAGCGCTCGCTCATAAATTCCATAGCTAATGTCGCACCGCTCGCTCATAAATTCAATAGCTAATTTCGCACCGCTCGCTCATAAATTCCATAGCTAATGTCGCACCGCTCGCTCATAAATTCAATAGCTAATTTTGCACCGTTCGCTCATAAATTCCACGGCCAACTTCGCACCGCTCGCTCATAAATTCCACGGCCAACTGCACACAGCTCGCTAATAAATTCCACGGCCAACTTCACACCTCTCGCTCATAAAATCCATGGCCCACTACGCACCGCTCGCTCATAAATTCCAAAGCCAGCTTCACACCGCTAGCTCATAAATTCCAAGGCCAACTATGCACTGCGCGCTCATAAAATCCATAGTCAACTTCACACCGCTCGATCATACATTCTATGGCTAAGTTAATACCCCTCGCTCATATATTCAATGGCTAATTTTATACCGCTCGCTCATAAATTCCATGGCCAAATTTACACCGATCGAACATAAATTCCATCGTCAACTTCACACCGCTCGAACATAAATTCCATAGCCAACTTCACACCGCTCGCTAATAAATTCCACGGCCAACTTCACACCGCTCGCTCATAAAATCCATGGCAAACTTCGCACCGGTCGCTCATAAATTCTAAAGCAAACTTTACACCGCTCGCTCATAAATTCCATGGCCAACTTCACACCGCTAGCTCATAAATTCCATGGCCAACCTAGTACCAATCGCTCATGAAATCCATTGCCAGCATCACAACGCTCGCTCATAAAATCCATGGCAAACTGCTCACAGATCGCTCATAAATTCCACAGCCAACTTCACAGCGCTCGCTCAAAAATTCCATAGCTAATGTCGCACCGCTCGCTCATAAATTCAATAGCTAATTTCGCACCGCTCCCTCAGAATTTCCATGACCAACTTAATACCGCTCGGTCATATATTCTATGGCTAATTTCATACCGCTCGCTCATAAATTCCGTGACAAACTTTACACCACTCGGACATAAATTCCATGGCCTACTTCACACGGTTCGCTCATAAATTCTATGGCCAACTTGACACCGCTCGCTCATAAATACCATAGCTAATTTCGCACCGCTCGCTCATCGATTCCATGGCCAACTTGCTCGGGCATGAATTCCATGGCCAACTTGACAGCGCTCGCTCATAAATTCCATAGCTAATTTCGCACCGCTCGCTCATAAATTCAAGGGCACATTTCACACCGCTCGCTCATAAATTCCACGTTCAACTTCACACCGCTCGCTCATAAAATCCATGGCCGACTTCGCACCGCTCGCTCATAAAATCCATGGCCATCTTCAAACCGCTCGGTCATAATTTCCACGGCCAACTTCACACCGCTCGCTCATAAAATCCATGGCTAACTTCGCACCGCTCGCTCATAAATTCTAAAGCAAACTTTACACCGATAGATCATAAATTCCAAGGTCAACTTCGCACCGCTCGCTCATAAATTCCACGGCCAACTGCACACAGCTCGCTAATAAATTCCACGGCCAACTATGCACTGCGCGCTCATAAAATCCATAGTCAACTTCACACCGCTTCATAAACTTCATAAACCGCACACCGATCATAAATTCTATGGCTAAGTTAATACCGCTCGCTCATATATTCAATGGCTAATTTTATACCGCTCGCTCATAAATTCCATGGCCAAATTTACGCCGATAGAACATAAATTCCATCGTCAACTTCACACCGCTCGAACATAAATTCCATAGCCAACTTCACACCGCTCGCTAATAAATTCCATGGGCAACTTCACACCGCTCGCTCATAAATTCAATGGCTAATTTCACACCGATTGCTCATAAATTCCATAGCCAACGTCGCACCGCTGGCTCATAAATTCCACGACCAACTGCACACAGCTCGCTAATAAATTCCACGGCCAACTTCACACCTCTCGCTCATAAAATCCATTGCCCACTTCGCACCGCTCGCTCATAAATTCCAAAGCCAGCTTCACACCGCTAGCTCAGAAATTCCAAGGCCAACTATGCACTGCGCGCTCATAAAATCCATAGCCAACTTCACACCGCTAGCTCATAAATTCCATGGCCAACTTCGTACTACTCGCTCATGAAATCCATAGCCAGCATCACACCGCTCGCTCATAAAATCCATGGCCAACTGCTCACAGATCGCTCATAAATTCCACAGCCAACTTCACAGCGCTCGCTCATAAATTCCATAGCTTATGTCGCACCGCTCGCTCATAAATTCCATAGCTAATTTTGCACCGCTCGCTCATACATTCCATGGCCAACTTCACACCACTCGCTCATAAATTCCATGGCCAACTTAGTACCACTCGCTCATAAATTCCATGGCCAACTTAGTACCACTCGCTCATAAATTCCAGAGCCAACTTCACACCGATAGCTCATAAATTCCATAGCTAATTTCGCACCGCTCGCTCATAAATTCCATAGCTTATGTCGCACCGCTCGCTCATAAATTCCATAGCTAATTTCGCACCGCTCGCTCATAAATTCAATGGCTAATTTCACACCGCTTGCTCATAAATTCCATGGCCAACTTCACGCCACTCGCTCATAAATTCCTTGGGCAACTTCATACCGCTCGCTCATAAATTCCATAGCCAACGTCGCACCGTTCGCTCATAAATTCCATGGCCATCTTCAAACCGCTCGCTCATAAAATCCATGGCTAACTTCGCACCGCTCGCTCATAAATTCTAAAGCAAACTTTACACCGCTCGCTCATAAATTCCATGGCCAACTTCACACCGCTAGCTCATAAATTCCATAGCCAACTTCACACCGCTAGCTCATAAATTTCAAGGACAACTTCGCACCGCTCGCTCATAAATTCCATGGCCAAATTTACACCGATCGAACATAAATTCCATCGTCAACTTCACACCGCTCGAACATAAATTCCATAGCCAACTTCACACCAGTCGCTAATACATTCCATGGCCAACTTCACACCACTCGCTCATAAATTCCATGGCCAACTTCACACCGCTAGCTCATAAATTCCATGTCCAACCTAGTACCAATCGCTCATGAAATCCATTGCCAGCATCACAACGCTCGCTCATAAAATCCATGGCCAAATGCTCACAGATCGTTCATAAATTCCACAGCCAACTTCACAGCGCTCGCTCATAAATTCCATAGCTAATGTCGCACCGCTCGCTCATAAATTCAATAGCTAATTTCGCACCGCTCGCTCATAAATTCCATAGCTAATGTCGCACCGCTCGCTCATAAATTCAATAGCTAATTTTGCACCGTTCGCTCATAAATTCCACGGCCAACTTCGCACCGCTCGCTCATAAATTCCACGGCCAACTGCACACAGCTCGCTAATAAATTCCACGGCCAACTTCACACCTCTCGCTCATAAAATCCATGGCCCACTACGCACCGCTCGCTCATAAATTCCAAAGCCAGCTTCACACCGCTAGCTCATAAATTCCAAGGCCAACTATGCACTGCGCGCTCATAAAATCCATAGTCAACTTCACACCGCTCGATCATACATTCTATGGCTAAGTTAATACCCCTCGCTCATATATTCAATGGCTAATTTTATACCGCTCGCTCATAAATTCCATGGCCAAATTTACACCGATCGAACATAAATTCCATCGTCAACTTCACACCGCTCGAACATAAATTCCATAGCCAACTTCACACCGCTCGCTAATAAATTCCACGGCCAACTTCACACCGCTCGCTCATAAAATCCATGGCAAACTTCGCACCGGTCGCTCATAAATTCTAAAGCAAACTTTACACCGCTCGCTCATAAATTCCATGGCCAACTTCACACCGCTAGCTCATAAATTCCATGGCCAACCTAGTACCAATCGCTCATGAAATCCATTGCCAGCATCACAACGCTCGCTCATAAAATCCATGGCAAACTGCTCACAGATCGCTCATAAATTCCACAGCCAACTTCACAGCGCTCGCTCAAAAATTCCATAGCTAATGTCGCACCGCTCGCTCATAAATTCAATAGCTAATTTCGCACCGCTCCCTCAGAATTTCCATGACCAACTTAATACCGCTCGGTCATATATTCTATGGCTAATTTCATACCGCTCGCTCATAAATTCCGTGACAAACTTTACACCACTCGGACATAAATTCCATGGCCTACTTCACACGGTTCGCTCATAAATTCTATGGCCAACTTGACACCGCTCGCTCATAAATACCATAGCTAATTTCGCACCGCTCGCTCATCGATTCCATGGCCAACTTGCTCGGGCATGAATTCCATGGCCAACTTGACAGCGCTCGCTCATAAATTCCATAGCTAATTTCGCACCGCTCGCTCATAAATTCAAGGGCACATTTCACACCGCTCGCTCATAAATTCCACGTTCAACTTCACACCGCTCGCTCATAAAATCCATGGCCGACTTCGCACCGCTCGCTCATAAAATCCATGGCGGATTTCTCACCGCTCGCTCATAAAATCCATGGTTAACTTCGCATTGCTCGCTCATAAATTCCATAGCCAACTTCACACCGCTAGCTCATAAATTCCAAGGCCAACTTCGCACCGCTCGCTCATAAATTCCATAGCCAAATTTACACCGATCGAACATAAATTCCATCATCAACTTCACACCGCTCGAACATAAATTCCATAGCCAACTTCACACCGCTCGCTAATACATTCCATGGCCAACTTCACACCAATCGCTCATAAATTCCATGGCCAACTTAGTACCACTCGCTCATAAATTCCAGAGCCAACTTCACACCGATAGCTCATAAATTCCATAGCTAATTTCGCACCGCTCGCTCATAAATACCACGGCCAACTTCACACCGCACGCTCATAAGTACCATAGCCAACGTCGCACCGCTCGCTCATAAATTCCATGGCCATCTTCAAACCGCTCGGTCATAATTTCCACGGCCAACTTCACACCGCTCGCTCATAAAATCCATGGCTAACTTCGCACCGCTCGCTCATAAATTCTAAAGCAAACTTTACACCGATAGATCATAAATTCCAAGGTCAACTTCGCACCGCTCGCTCATAAATTCCACGGCCAACTGCACACAGCTCGCTAATAAATTCCACGGCCAACTATGCACTGCGCGCTCATAAAATCCATAGTCAACTTCACACCGCTTCATAAACTTCATAAACCGCACACCGATCATAAATTCTATGGCTAAGTTAATACCGCTCGCTCATATATTCAATGGCTAATTTTATACCGCTCGCTCATAAATTCCATGGCCAAATTTACGCCGATAGAACATAAATTCCATCGTCAACTTCACACCGCTCGAACATAAATTCCATAGCCAACTTCACACCGCTCGCTAATAAATTCCATGGGCAACTTCACACCGCTCGCTCATAAATTCAATGGCTAATTTCACACCGATTGCTCATAAATTCCATAGCCAACGTCGCACCGCTGGCTCATAAATTCCACGACCAACTGCACACAGCTCGCTAATAAATTCCACGGCCAACTTCACACCTCTCGCTCATAAAATCCATTGCCCACTTCGCACCGCTCGCTCATAAATTCCAAAGCCAGCTTCACACCGCTAGCTCATAAATTCCATGGCCAACTTCGTACTACTCGCTCATGAAATCCATAGCCAGCATCACACCGCTCGCTCATAAACTCCATGGCCGACTTCGCACCGCTCGCTCATAAAATCCATGGCCGACTTCACACCGCTCGCTAATAAATTCCATAGCCAACGTCGCACCGCTCGCTCATAAATTCCACGGCCAACTGCACACAGCTCGCTAGTAAATTCCATGGCCAACTTCACACCTCTCGCTCATAAAATCCATGGCCCACTTCACACCGCTCGCTCATAAATTCCAAAGCCAGCTTCACACCGCTCGCTCATAAATTCCATGGCCATCTTCAAACCGCTCGCTCGTAATTTCCACGGCCAACTTCACACCGCTCGCTCATAAAATCCATGGCTAACTTCGCACCGCTCGCTCATAAATTCTAAAGCAAACTTTACACCGATAGATCATAAATTCCAAGGCCAACTTCGCACCGTTCGCTCATAAATTCCACGGCCAACTGCACACAGCTCGCTAATAAATTCCACGGCCAACTTCACACCTCTCGCTCATAAAATCCATGGCCCACTACGCACCGCTCGCTCATAAACTCCAAAGCCAGCTTCACACCGCTAGCTCATAAATTCCAAGGCCAACTATGCACTGCGAGCTCATAAAATCCATAGTCAACTTCACACCGCTCGATCATACATTCTATGGCTAAGTTAATACCGCTCGCTCATATATTCAATGGCTAATTTTATACCGCTCGCTCATAAATTCCATGGCCAAATTTACACCGATCGAACATAAATTCCATCGTCAACTTCACACCGCTCGAACATAAATTCCATAGCCAACTTCACACCGCTCGCTAATAAATTCCATGGCCAACTTCACACCGCTAGCTCATAAATTCCATGACCAACTTAGTACCACTCGCTCATGAAATCCATATCCAGCATCACACCGCTCGCTCATAAAATCCATGGCCAATTGCTCACAGATCGCATTAAATTCCACAGCCAACTTCACAGCGCTCGCTCATAAATTCCATAGCTAATGTCTCACCGCTCGCTCATAAATTCAATAGCTAATTTCGCACCGCTCGCTCATAAATTCCACGGCCAACTTCACACCGCTCGCTCATAAAATCCATGGCCGACTTCGCACCGCTCGCTCATAAAATCCATGGCCGACTTCACACCGCTCGCTAATAAATTCCATAGCCAACGTCGCACCGCTCGCTCATAAATTCCACGGCCAACTGCACACAGCTCGCTAGTAAATTCCATGGCCAACTTCACACCTCTCGCTCATAAAATCCATGGCCCACTTCACACCGCTAGCTCATAAATTCCATGGCCAACTTAGTACCAATCGCTCATGAAATCCATTGCCAGCATCACACCGCTCGCTCATAAAATCCATGGCCAACTGCTCACAGATCGTTCATAAATTCCACAGCCAACATCACAGCCCTCGCTCATAAATACCATAGCTAATGTCGCACCGCTCGCTCATAAATTCCATAGCTAATTTCGCACCGCTCGCTCATAAATTCCACGGCCAACATCACACCGCTCGCTCATAAAATCCATGGCCGACTTCGCACCGCTCGCTCATAAAATCCATGGCCGACTGCACACAGCTCGCGAATAAATTCCACGGCCAACTTCACACCTCTCGCTCATAAAATTCATGGCCCACTTCGCACCGCTCGCTCATAAATTCCAAAGCCAGCTTCACACCGCTAGCTCATAAATTCCAAGGCCAACTATGCACTGCGCGCTCATAAAATCCATAGTCAACTTCACACCGCTCGATCATACATTCTATGGCTAAGTTAATACCCCTCGCTCATATATTCAATGGCTAATTTTATACCGCTCGCTCATAAATTCCATGGCCAAATTTACACCGATCGAACATAAATTCCATCGTCAACTGCACACCGCTCGAACATAAATTCCATAGCCAACTTCACACCGCTCGCTAATAAATTCCATGGCCAACTTCACACCGCTAGCTCATAAATTCCATGGCCAACTTAGTACCACTCGCTCATGAAATCCATTGCCAGCATTACAACATTCGCTCATAAAATCCATGGCCAACTGCTCACAGATCGCTCATAAATTCCACAGCCAACTTCACAGCGCTCGCTCATAAATCCCATAGCTAATGTCGCACCGCTCGCTCATAAATTCAATAGCTAATTTCGCACCGCTCGCTCATAAATTCCATAGCTAATGTCGCACCGCTCGCTCATAAATTCCACGGCCAACATCACACCGCTCGCTCATAAATTCCACGGCCAACTTCACACCGCTCGCTCATAAAATCCATGGCCAACTTCGCACCGCTCGCTCTAAAATTCCATAGCTAATTACGCACCGCTAGCTCATAAATTCCATGGCCAACTTAGTAACACTCGCTCATAAATTCCACGGCCAACTTCACACCGCTCGCTCATAAGTTCCATAGCCAACGTCGCACCGCTCGCTCATAAATTCCATGGCCATCTTCAAACCGCTCGCTCATAATTTCCACGGCCAACTTCACACCGCTCGCTCATAAAATCCATGGCTAACTTCGCACCGCTCGCTCATAAATTCCACGGCCAAATTCACACCGCTCTCTCATCAATTCCATAGATAATTTCGCACCGCTCGCTCACAAATTCAATGGCCAACTTCACACCGCTCGCTCATAAAATCCATGGCCAACTTCACACAACTCGCTCATAAATTCCTTAGGCAACTTCATACCGCTCGCTCGTAAATTCCAGAGCCAACTTCACACCGATAGCTCATAAATTCCAGAGCCAACTTCACACCGATAGCTCATAAATTCCATTGCTAATTTCGCACCGCTCGCTCATAAATTCCACGGCCAACTTCACACCGCTCGCTCATAAAATCCATGGCCAACTTCGCACCGCTCGCTCAAAAATTCCATAGCTAATTACGCACCGCTAGCTCATAAATTCCATGGCCAACTTAGTACCGCTCGCTCATAAATTCCATGGGCAACTTCGCACAACTCGCTCATAAAATCCATAGCCAATTTCACACCGCTCGCTCAAAAATTCCATGTCGAACTTGACACCTCTTGGGCATCAATTCCATGGCCAACTTGACACCGCTCGTTCATAAATTCCATAGCTACTTTCGCACCGCTCGCTCAGAAATTCAATGGCTATTTTCACACCACTCGCTCATAAATTCCATGGGCAACTTCATGCCGCTCGCTCGTAAATTCCATAGCTAATTTCGCACCGCTCGCTCATAAATTCAAGGGCTCATTTCACACCGCTCGCACATAAATTCCACGTTCAACTTCACACCGCTCGCTCATAAAATCCATGGCCGACTTCGCACCGCTCGCTCATAAAATCCACGGTTAACTTCGCATTGCTCGCTCATAAATTCCATAGCCAACATCACACCGCTAGCTCATAAATTCCAAGGACAACTTCGCACCGCTCGCTCATAAATTTCACGGCCAACTTCACACCGCTCGCTCATAAAATCCATGGCAAACTTCGCACCGCTCGCTCATAAATTCTAAAGCAAACTTTACACCGCTCGCTCATAAATTCCATGGCCAACTTCACACCGCTAGCTCATAAATTCCATGGCCAACCTAGTACCAATCGCTCATGAAATCCATTGCCAGCATCACACCGCTCGCTCATAAATTCAAGGGCTCATTTCACACCGCTCGCACATAAATTCCACGTTCAACTTCACACCGCTCGCTCATAAGTTCCATGGCCAACTTCACAACGCTCGCTCATGAAATCCACGGCCAACTTCACACAGCACGCTCATAAAATCCATGGCCGACTTCGCACCGCTCGCTCATAAAATCCATGGCCGACTTCACACCGCTCGCTCATAAAATCCATGGTTAACTTCGCATTGCTCGCTCATAAATTCCATAGCCAACTTCACACCGCTAGCTCATAAATTCCAAGGCCAACTTCGAACCGCTCGCTCATAAATTCCATGGCCAAATTTACACCGATCGAACATAAATTCCATCGTCAACTTCACACCGCTCGACCATAAATTCCATAGCCAACTTCACACCAGTCGCTAATACATTCCATGGCCAACTTCACACCAGTCGCTCATAAATTCCATGGCCAACTTAGTACCACTCGCTCATAAATTCCATGGCCAACTTAGTACCACTCGCTCATAAATTTCAGAGCCAACTTCACACCGATAGCTCATAAATTCCACAGCTAATTTCGCACCGCTCGCTCATAAATTCCACGGCCAAATTCACACCGCTCTCTCATAAATTCCATGGCCATCTTCAAACCGCTCGCTCATAAAATCCATGGCTAACTTCGCACCGCTCGCTCATAAATTCTAAAGCAAACTTTACACCGCTCGCTCATAAATTCCATGGCCAACTTCACACCGCTAGCTCATAAATTCCATGGCCAACCTAGTACCAATCGCTCATGAAATCCATTGCCAGCATCACAACGCTCGCTCATAAAATCCATGGCCAACTGCTCACAGATCGTTCATAAATTCCACAGCCAACTTCACAGCGCTCGCTCATAAATTCCATAGCTAATTTCGCACCGCTCGCTCATAAATTCCACGGCCAACTGCACATAGCTCGCTAATAAATTCCACGGCCAACTTCACACATCTCGCTCATAAAATCCATGGCCCACTTCGCACCGGTAGCTCATAAATTCCAAAGCCAGCTTCACACCGCTCGCTCATAAAATCCATGGCCAAATTTACACCGATCGAACATAAATTTCATCGTCAACTTCACACCGCTCGAACATAAATTCCATAGCCAACTTCACACCAGTCGCTAATACATTCCATGGCCAACTTCACACCACTCGCTCATAAATTCCATGGCCAACTTAGTACCACTCGCTCATAAATTCCATGGCCAACTTAGTACCACTCGCTCATAAATTCCAGAGCCAACTTCACACCGATAGCTCATAAATTCCATAGCTAATTTCGCACCGCTCGCTCATAAATTCCACGGCCAACTTCACACCGCTCGCTCATAAAATCCATGGCCGACTTCGCACCGCTCGCTCATAAAATCCATGGCCGACTTCACACCGCTCGCTCATAAATTCCATAGCCAACTTCACACCGCTAGCTCATAAATTTCAAGGCCAACTTCGCACCGATCGAACATAAATTCCATCGTCAACTTCACACCGCTCGAACATAAATTGCATAGCCAACTTCACACCAGTCGCTAATACATTCCATGGCCAACTTCACACCACTCGCTCATAAATTCCATGGCCAACTTAGTACCACTCGCTCATAAATTCCATGGCCAACTTAGTAACACTCGCTCATAAATTCCACGGCCAACTTCACACCGCTCGCTCATAAGTTCCATAGCCAACGTCGCACCGCTCGCTCATAAATTCCATGGCCATCTTCAAACCGCTCGCTCATAATTTCCACGGCCAACTTCACACCGCTAGCTCATAAATTCCATGGCCAACCTAGTACCAATCGCTCATGAAATCCATTGCCAGCATCACAACATTCGCTCATAAAATCCATGGCCAACTGCTCACAGATCGCTCATAAATTCCACAGCTAACTTCACAGCGCCCGCTCATAAATTCCATAGCTAATGTGGCACCGCTCGCTCATAAATTCAATAGCTAATTTCGCACCGCTCGCTCATAAATTCCATAGCTAATGTCGCACCGCTCGCTTATAAATTCAATAGCTAATTTCGCACCGCTCGCTCAAAAAATCCACGGCCAACTTCACACCGCACGCTCATAAAATCCATGGCTAACTTCGCACCGCTCGCTCATAAATTCCACGGCCAAATTCACACCGCTCTCTCATCAATTCCATAGCTAATTTCGCACCGCTCGCTCACAAATTCAATGGCCAACTTCACACCGCTCGCTCATAAAATCCATGGCTAACTTCGCACCGCTCGCTCATAAATTCTAAAGCAAACTTTACACCGATAGATCATAAATTCCAAGGCCAACTTCGAACCGTTCGCTCATAAATTCCACGGCCAACTGCACACAGCTCGCTAATAAATTCCACGGCCAACTTCACACCTCTCGCTCATAAAATCCATGGCCCACTACGCACCGCTCGCTCATAAGTTCCAGAGCCAACTTCACAGCGCTAGCTCATAAATTCCATAGCTAATTTCGCACCGCTCGGGCATAAATTCCATGGCCAACTTGACACCGCTTGCTCATGAAATCCATAGCCAGCATCACACCGCTCGCTCATAAGTTCCAAGGCCAACTTCGCACCCCTAGCTCATAAATTCCATGGCCGTCTTCAAACCACTCGCTCAAAAATTCCAAGGCCAACTTTACATCGATCAAACATAAATTCCATGGTCAACTTCACACTGCTCGCTCATAAATCCCATAGCTAATGTCGCACCGCTCGTTCATAAATTCAATAGCTAATTTCGCACCGCTCGCTCATAAATTCCATAGCTAATGTCGCACCGCTCGCTCATAAATTCAATAGCTAATTTCGCACCGCTCACTCATAAAATCCATGGCCAACTTCACACCGCTCGCTCATAAAATCCATGGCCAACTTCACACAACTCGCTCATAAATTCCTTAGGCAACTTCATACCGCTCGCTCGTAAATTCCAGAGCCAACTTCACACCGATAGCTCATAAATTCCAGAGCCAACTTCACACCGATAGCTCATAAATTCCATTGCTAATTTCGCACCGCTCGCTCATAAATTCCACGGCCAACTTCACACCGCTCGCTCATAAAATCCATGGCCAACTTCGCACCGCTAGCTCATAAATTCCATGGCCAACTTAGTACCGCTCGCTCATAAATTCCATGGGCAACTTCGCACAACTCGCTCATAAAATCCATAGCCAATTTCACACCGCTCGCTCAAAAATTCCATAGCTAATGTCGCACCGCTCGCTCATAAATTCCATAGCTAATTTCGCACCGCTCGCTCACAGATTCCATGTCGAACTTGACACCTCTTGGGCATCAATTCCATGGCCAACTTGACACCGCTCGTTCATAAATTCCATAGCTACTTTCGCACCGCTCGCTCAGAAATTCAATGGCTATTTTCACACCACTCGCTCATAAATTCCATGGGCAACTTCATGCCGCTCGCTCGTAAATTCCATAGCTAATTTCGCACCGCTCGCTCATAAATTCAAGGGCTCATTTCACACCGCTCGCACATAAATTCCACGTTCAACTTCACACCGCTCGCTCATAAAATCCATGGCCGACTTCGCACCGCTCGCTCATAAAATCCACGGTTAACTTCGCATTGCTCGCTCATAAATTCCATAGCCAACATCACACCGCTAGCTCATAAATTCCAAGGACAACTTCGCACCGCTCGCTCATAAATTTCACGGCCAACTTCACACCGCTCGCTCATAAGTTCCATGGCCAACTTCACACCGCTCGAACATAAATTCCATAGCCAACTTCACACCGCTCGCTAATAAATTCCACGGCCAACGTCACACCGCTCGCTCATAAAATCCATGGCAAACTTCGCACCGCTCGCTCATAAATTCTAAAGCAAACTTTACACCGCTCGCTCATAAATTCCATGGCCAACTTCACACCGCTAGCTCATAAATTCCATGGCCAACCTAGTACCAATCGCTCATGAAATCCATTGCCAGCATCACAACGCTCGCTCATAAAATCCATGGCCAACTGCTCACAGATCGTTCATAAATTCCACAGCCAACTTCACAGCGCTCGCTCATAAATTCCATAGCTAATGTCGCACCGCTCGCTCATAAATTCAATAGCTAATTTCGCACCGCTCGCTCATAAATTCCATAGCTAATGTCGCACCGCTCGCTCATAAATTCAATAGCTAATTTCGCACCGCTCGTTCATAAATTCCACGGCCAACTTCGCACCGCTCGCTCATAAATTCCACGGCCAACTGCACACAGCTCGCTAATAAATTCCACGGCCAACATCACACCTCTCGCTCATAATATCCATGGCCCACTACGCACCGCTCGCTCATAAATTCCAAAGCCAGCTTCACACCGCTAGCTGATAAATTCCAAGGCCAACTATGCACTGCGCGCTCATAAAATCCATAGTCAACTTCACACCGCTCGATCATACATTCTATGGCTAAGTTAATACCCCTCGCTCATATATTCAATGGCTAATTTTATACCGCTCGCTCATAAATTCCATGGCCAAATTTACACCGATCGAACATAAATTCCATCGTCAACTTCACACCGCTCGAACATAAATTCCATAGCCAACTTCACACCGCTCGCTAATAAATTCCACGGCCAACTTCACACCGCTCGCTCATAAAATCCATGGCAAACTTCGCACCGCTCGCTCATAAATTCTAAAGCAAACTTTACACCGCTCGCTCATAAATTCCATGGCCAACTTCACACCGCTAGCTCATAAATTCCATGGCCAACCTAGTACCAATCGCTCATGAAATCCATTGCCAGCATCACAACGCTCGCTCATAAAATCCATGGCAAACTGCTCACAGATCGCTCATAAATTCCACAGCCAACTTCACAGCGCTCGCTCATAAATTCCATAGCTAATGTCGCACCGCTCGCTCATAAATTCAATAGTTAATTTCGCACCGCTCGCTCATAAATTCCATAGCTAATGTCGCACCGCTCGCTTATAAATTCAATAGCTAATTTCGCACCGCTCGCTCATAAAATCCACGGCCAACTTCACACAGCACGCTCATAAAATCCATGGCCGACTTCGCACCGCTCGCTCATAAAATCCATGGCCGACTTCACACCGCTCGCTCATAAAATCCATGGTTAACTTCGCATTGCTCGCTCATAAATTCCATAGCCAACTTCACACCGCTAGCTCATAAATTCCAAGGCCAACTTCGCACCGCTCGCTCATAAATTCCATGGCCAAATTTACACCGATCGAACATAAATTCCATCGTCAACTTCACACCGCTCGACCATAAATTCCATAGCCAACTTCACACCAGTCGCTAATACATTCCATGGCCAACTTCACACCAGTCGCTCATAAATTCCATGGCCAACTTAGTACCACTCGCTCATAAATTCCATGGCCAACTTAGTACCACTCGCTCATAAATTTCAGAGCCAACTTCACACCGATAGCTCATAAATTCCACAGCTAAATTCGCACCGCTCGCTCATAAATTCCACGGCCAAATTCACACCGCTCTCTCATAAATTCCATGGCCATCTTCAAACCGCTCGCTCATAAAATCCATGGCTAACTTCGCACCGCTCGCTCATAAATTCTAAAGCAAACTTTACACCGCTCGCTCATAAATTCCATGGCCAACTTCACACCGCTAGCTCATAAATTCCATGGCCAACCTAGTACCAATCGCTCATGAAATCCATTGCCAGCATCACAACGCTCGCTCATAAAATCCATGGTCAACTGCTCACAGATCGTTCATAAATTCCACAGCCAACTTCACAGCGCTCGCTCATAAATTCCATAGCTAATGTCGCACCGCTCGCTCATAAATTCAATAGCTAATTTCGCACCGCTCGCTCATAAATTCCATAGCTAATGTCGCACCGCTCGCTCATAAATTCAATAGCTAATTTCGCACCGCTCGCTCATACATTCCATGGCCAACTTCACACCACTCGCTCATAAATTCCATGGCCAACTTAGTACCACTCGCTCATAAATTCCATGGCCAACTTAGTACCACTCGCTCATAAATTCCAGAGCCAACTTCACACCGATAGCTCATAAATTCCATAGCTAATTTCGCACCGCTCGCTCATAAATTCCATAGCTTATGTCGCACCGCTCGCTCATAAATTCCATAGCTAATTTCGCACCGCTCGCTCATAAATTCAATGGCTAATTTCACACCGCTTGCTCATAAATTCCATGGCCAACTTCACGCCACTCGCTCATAAATTCCATGGCCAACTTAGTACCACTCGCTCATAAATTCCATGGCCAACTTAGTACCACTCGCTCATAAATTCCAGAGCCAACTTCACACCGATAGCTCATAAATTCCATAGCTAATTTCGCACCGCTCGCTCATAAATTCCATAGCTTATGTCGCACCGCTCGCTCATAAATTCCATAGCTAATTTCGCACCGCTCGCTCATAAATTCAATGGCTAATTTCACACCGCTTGCTCATAAATTCCATGGCCAACTTCACGCCACTCGCTCATAAATTCCTTGGGCAACTTCATACCGCTCGCTCATAAATTCCATAGCCAACGTCGCACCGTTCGCTCATAAATTCCATGGCCATCTTCAAACCGCTCGCTCATAAAATCCATGGCTAACTTCGCACCGCTCGCTCATAAATTCTAAAGCAAACTTTACACCGCTCGCTCATAAATTCCATGGCCAACTTCACACCGCTAGCTCATAAATTCCATGGCCAACTTCACACCGCTAGCTCATAAATTCCATGTCCAACCTAGTACCAATCGCTCATGAAATCCATTGCCAGCATCACAACGCTCGCTCATAAAATCCATGGCCAAATGCTCACAGATCGTTCATAAATTCCACAGCCAACTTCACAGCGCTCGCTCATAAATTCCATAGCTAATGTCGCACCGCTCGCTCATAAATTCAATAGCTAATTTCGCACCGCTCGCTCATAAATTCCATAGCTAATGTCGCACCGCTCGCTCATAAATTCAATAGCTAATTTTGCACCGTTCGCTCATAAATTCCACGGCCAACTTCGCACCGCTCGCTCATAAATTCCACGGCCAACTGCACACAGCTCGCTAATAAATTCCACGGCCAACTTCACACCTCTCGCTCATAAAATCCATGGCCCACTACGCACCGCTCGCTCATAAATTCCAAAGCCAGCTTCACACCGCTAGCTCATAAATTCCAAGGCCAACTATGCACTGCGCGCTCATAAAATCCATAGTCAACTTCACACCGCTCGATCATACATTCTATGGCTAAGTTAATACCCCTCGCTCATATATTCAATGGCTAATTTTATACCGCTCGCTCATAAATTCCATGGCCAAATTTACACCGATCGAACATAAATTCCATCGTCAACTTCACACCGCTCGAACATAAATTCCATAGCCAACTTCACACCGCTCGCTAATAAATTCCACGGCCAACTTCACACCGCTCGCTCATAAAATCCATGGCAAACTTCGCACCGGTCGCTCATAAATTCTAAAGCAAACTTTACACCGCTCGCTCATAAATTCCATGGCCAACTTCACACCGCTAGCTCATAAATTCCATGGCCAACCTAGTACCAATCGCTCATGAAATCCATTGCCAGCATCACAACGCTCGCTCATAAAATCCATGGCAAACTGCTCACAGATCGCTCATAAATTCCACAGCCAACTTCACAGCGCTCGCTCAAAAATTCCATAGCTAATGTCGCACCGCTCGCTCATAAATTCAATAGCTAATTTCGCACCGCTCCCTCAGAATTTCCATGACCAACTTAATACCGCTCGGTCATATATTCTATGGCTAATTTCATACCGCTCGCTCATAAATTCCGTGACAAACTTTACACCACTCGGACATAAATTCCATGGCCTACTTCACACGGTTCGCTCATAAATTCTATGGCCAACTTGACACCGCTCGCTCATAAATACCATAGCTAATTTCGCACCGCTCGCTCATCGATTCCATGGCCAACTTGCTCGGGCATGAATTCCATGGCCAACTTGACAGCGCTCGCTCATAAATTCCATAGCTAATTTCGCACCGCTCGCTCATAAATTCAAGGGCACATTTCACACCGCTCGCTCATAAATTCCACGTTCAACTTCACACCGCTCGCTCATAAAATCCATGGCCGACTTCGCACCGCTCGCTCATAAAATCCATGGCCATCTTCAAACCGCTCGGTCATAATTTCCACGGCCAACTTCACACCGCTCGCTCATAAAATCCATGGCTAACTTCGCACCGCTCGCTCATAAATTCTAAAGCAAACTTTACACCGATAGATCATAAATTCCAAGGTCAACTTCGCACCGCTCGCTCATAAATTCCACGGCCAACTGCACACAGCTCGCTAATAAATTCCACGGCCAACTATGCACTGCGCGCTCATAAAATCCATAGTCAACTTCACACCGCTTCATAAACTTCATAAACCGCACACCGATCATAAATTCTATGGCTAAGTTAATACCGCTCGCTCATATATTCAATGGCTAATTTTATACCGCTCGCTCATAAATTCCATGGCCAAATTTACGCCGATAGAACATAAATTCCATCGTCAACTTCACACCGCTCGAACATAAATTCCATAGCCAACTTCACACCGCTCGCTAATAAATTCCATGGGCAACTTCACACCGCTCGCTCATAAATTCAATGGCTAATTTCACACCGATTGCTCATAAATTCCATAGCCAACGTCGCACCGCTGGCTCATAAATTCCACGACCAACTGCACACAGCTCGCTAATAAATTCCACGGCCAACTTCACACCTCTCGCTCATAAAATCCATTGCCCACTTCGCACCGCTCGCTCATAAATTCCAAAGCCAGCTTCACACCGCTAGCTCAGAAATTCCAAGGCCAACTATGCACTGCGCGCTCATAAAATCCATAGCCAACTTCACACCGCTAGCTCATAAATTCCATGGCCAACTTCGTACTACTCGCTCATGAAATCCATAGCCAGCATCACACCGCTCGCTCATAAAATCCATGGCCAACTGCTCACAGATCGCTCATAAATTCCACAGCCAACTTCACAGCGCTCGCTCATAAATTCCATAGCTTATGTCGCACCGCTCGCTCATAAATTCCATAGCTAATTTTGCACCGCTCGCTCATACATTCCATGGCCAACTTCACACCACTCGCTCATAAATTCCATGGCCAACTTAGTACCACTCGCTCATAAATTCCATGGCCAACTTAGTACCACTCGCTCATAAATTCCAGAGCCAACTTCACACCGATAGCTCATAAATTCCATAGCTAATTTCGCACCGCTCGCTCATAAATTCCATAGCTTATGTCGCACCGCTCGCTCATAAATTCCATAGCTAATTTCGCACCGCTCGCTCATAAATTCAATGGCTAATTTCACACCGCTTGCTCATAAATTCCATGGCCAACTTCACGCCACTCGCTCATAAATTCCTTGGGCAACTTCATACCGCTCGCTCATAAATTCCATAGCCAACGTCGCACCGTTCGCTCATAAATTCCATGGCCATCTTCAAACCGCTCGCTCATAAAATCCATGGCTAACTTCGCACCGCTCGCTCATAAATTCTAAAGCAAACTTTACACCGCTCGCTCATAAATTCCATGGCCAACTTCACACCGCTAGCTCATAAATTCCATAGCCAACTTCACACCGCTAGCTCATAAATTTCAAGGACAACTTCGCACCGCTCGCTCATAAATTCCATGGCCAAATTTACACCGATCGAACATAAATTCCATCGTCAACTTCACACCGCTCGAACATAAATTCCATAGCCAACTTCACACCAGTCGCTAATACATTCCATGGCCAACTTCACACCACTCGCTCATAAATTCCATGGCCAACTTCACACCGCTAGCTCATAAATTCCATGTCCAACCTAGTACCAATCGCTCATGAAATCCATTGCCAGCATCACAACGCTCGCTCATAAAATCCATGGCCAAATGCTCACAGATCGTTCATAAATTCCACAGCCAACTTCACAGCGCTCGCTCATAAATTCCATAGCTAATGTCGCACCGCTCGCTCATAAATTCAATAGCTAATTTCGCACCGCTCGCTCATAAATTCCATAGCTAATGTCGCACCGCTCGCTCATAAATTCAATAGCTAATTTTGCACCGTTCGCTCATAAATTCCACGGCCAACTTCGCACCGCTCGCTCATAAATTCCACGGCCAACTGCACACAGCTCGCTAATAAATTCCACGGCCAACTTCACACCTCTCGCTCATAAAATCCATGGCCCACTACGCACCGCTCGCTCATAAATTCCAAAGCCAGCTTCACACCGCTAGCTCATAAATTCCAAGGCCAACTATGCACTGCGCGCTCATAAAATCCATAGTCAACTTCACACCGCTCGATCATACATTCTATGGCTAAGTTAATACCCCTCGCTCATATATTCAATGGCTAATTTTATACCGCTCGCTCATAAATTCCATGGCCAAATTTACACCGATCGAACATAAATTCCATCGTCAACTTCACACCGCTCGAACATAAATTCCATAGCCAACTTCACACCGCTCGCTAATAAATTCCACGGCCAACTTCACACCGCTCGCTCATAAAATCCATGGCAAACTTCGCACCGGTCGCTCATAAATTCTAAAGCAAACTTTACACCGCTCGCTCATAAATTCCATGGCCAACTTCACACCGCTAGCTCATAAATTCCATGGCCAACCTAGTACCAATCGCTCATGAAATCCATTGCCAGCATCACAACGCTCGCTCATAAAATCCATGGCAAACTGCTCACAGATCGCTCATAAATTCCACAGCCAACTTCACAGCGCTCGCTCAAAAATTCCATAGCTAATGTCGCACCGCTCGCTCATAAATTCAATAGCTAATTTCGCACCGCTCCCTCAGAATTTCCATGACCAACTTAATACCGCTCGGTCATATATTCTATGGCTAATTTCATACCGCTCGCTCATAAATTCCGTGACAAACTTTACACCACTCGGACATAAATTCCATGGCCTACTTCACACGGTTCGCTCATAAATTCTATGGCCAACTTGACACCGCTCGCTCATAAATACCATAGCTAATTTCGCACCGCTCGCTCATCGATTCCATGGCCAACTTGCTCGGGCATGAATTCCATGGCCAACTTGACAGCGCTCGCTCATAAATTCCATAGCTAATTTCGCACCGCTCGCTCATAAATTCAAGGGCACATTTCACACCGCTCGCTCATAAATTCCACGTTCAACTTCACACCGCTCGCTCATAAAATCCATGGCCGACTTCGCACCGCTCGCTCATAAAATCCATGGCGGATTTCTCACCGCTCGCTCATAAAATCCATGGTTAACTTCGCATTGCTCGCTCATAAATTCCATAGCCAACTTCACACCGCTAGCTCATAAATTCCAAGGCCAACTTCGCACCGCTCGCTCATAAATTCCATAGCCAAATTTACACCGATCGAACATAAATTCCATCATCAACTTCACACCGCTCGAACATAAATTCCATAGCCAACTTCACACCGCTCGCTAATACATTCCATGGCCAACTTCACACCAATCGCTCATAAATTCCATGGCCAACTTAGTACCACTCGCTCATAAATTCCAGAGCCAACTTCACACCGATAGCTCATAAATTCCATAGCTAATTTCGCACCGCTCGCTCATAAATACCACGGCCAACTTCACACCGCACGCTCATAAGTACCATAGCCAACGTCGCACCGCTCGCTCATAAATTCCATGGCCATCTTCAAACCGCTCGGTCATAATTTCCACGGCCAACTTCACACCGCTCGCTCATAAAATCCATGGCTAACTTCGCACCGCTCGCTCATAAATTCTAAAGCAAACTTTACACCGATAGATCATAAATTCCAAGGTCAACTTCGCACCGCTCGCTCATAAATTCCACGGCCAACTGCACACAGCTCGCTAATAAATTCCACGGCCAACTATGCACTGCGCGCTCATAAAATCCATAGTCAACTTCACACCGCTTCATAAACTTCATAAACCGCACACCGATCATAAATTCTATGGCTAAGTTAATACCGCTCGCTCATATATTCAATGGCTAATTTTATACCGCTCGCTCATAAATTCCATGGCCAAATTTACGCCGATAGAACATAAATTCCATCGTCAACTTCACACCGCTCGAACATAAATTCCATAGCCAACTTCACACCGCTCGCTAATAAATTCCATGGGCAACTTCACACCGCTCGCTCATAAATTCAATGGCTAATTTCACACCGATTGCTCATAAATTCCATAGCCAACGTCGCACCGCTGGCTCATAAATTCCACGACCAACTGCACACAGCTCGCTAATAAATTCCACGGCCAACTTCACACCTCTCGCTCATAAAATCCATTGCCCACTTCGCACCGCTCGCTCATAAATTCCAAAGCCAGCTTCACACCGCTAGCTCATAAATTCCATGGCCAACTTCGTACTACTCGCTCATGAAATCCATAGCCAGCATCACACCGCTCGCTCATAAACTCCATGGCCGACTTCGCACCGCTCGCTCATAAAATCCATGGCCGACTTCACACCGCTCGCTAATAAATTCCATAGCCAACGTCGCACCGCTCGCTCATAAATTCCACGGCCAACTGCACACAGCTCGCTAGTAAATTCCATGGCCAACTTCACACCTCTCGCTCATAAAATCCATGGCCCACTTCACACCGCTAGCTCATAAATTCCATGGCCAACTTAGTACCAATCGCTCATGAAATCCATTGCCAGCATCACACCGCTCGCTCATAAAATCCATGGCCAACTGCTCACAGATCGCTCATAAATTCCACAGCCAACATCACAGCCCTCGCTCATAAATACCATAGCTAATGTCGCACCGCTCGCTCATAAATTCCATAGCTAGTTTCGCACCGCTCGCTCATAAATTCCACGGCCAACATCACACCGCTCGCTCATAAAATCCATGGCCGACTTCGCACCGCTCGCTCATAAAATCCATGGCCGACTGCACACAGCTCGCGAATAAATTCCACGGCCAACTTCACACCTCTCGCTCATAAAATTCATGGCCCACTTCGCACCGCTCGCTCATAAATTCCAAAGCCAGCTTCACACCGCTAGCTCATAAATTCCAAGGCCAACTATGCACTGCGCGCTCATAAAATCCATAGTCAACTTCACACCGCTCGATCATACATTCTATGGCTAAGTTAATACCCCTCGCTCATATATTCAATGGCTAATTTTATACCGCTCGCTCATAAATTCCATGGCCAAATTTACACCGATCGAACATAAATTCCATCGTCAACTGCACACCGCTCGAACATAAATTCCATAGCCAACTTCACACCGCTCGCTAATAAATTCCATGGCCAACTTCACACCGCTAGCTCATAAATTCCATGGCCAACTTAGTACCACTCGCTCATGAAATCCATTGCCAGCATTACAACATTCGCTCATAAAATCCATGGCCAACTGCTCACAGATCGCTCATAAATTCCACAGCCAACTTCACAGCGCTCGCTCATAAATCCCATAGCTAATGTCGCACCGCTCGCTCATAAATTCAATAGCTAATTTCGCACCGCTCGCTCATAAATTCCATAGCTAATGTCGCACCGCTCGCTCATAAATTCCACGGCCAACATCACACCGCTCGCTCATAAATTCCACGGCCAACTTCACACCGCTCGCTCATAAAATCCATGGCCAACTTCGCACCGCTCGCTCTAAAATTCCATAGCTAATTACGCACCGCTAGCTCATAAATTCCATGGCCAACTTAGTAACACTCGCTCATAAATTCCACGGCCAACTTCACACCGCTCGCTCATAAGTTCCATAGCCAACGTCGCACCGCTCGCTCATAAATTCCATGGCCATCTTCAAACCGCTCGCTCATAATTTCCACGGCCAACTTCACACCGCTCGCTCATAAAATCCATGGCTAACTTCGCACCGCTCGCTCATAAATTCCACGGCCAAATTCACACCGCTCTCTCATCAATTCCATAGATAATTTCGCACCGCTCGCTCACAAATTCAATGGCCAACTTCACACCGCTCGCTCATAAAATCCATGGCTAACTTCGCACCGCTCGCTCATAAATTCTAAAGCAAACTTTACACCGATAGATCATAAATTCCAAGGCCAACTTCGAACCGTTCGCTCATAAATTCCACGGCCAACTGCACACAGCTCGCTAATAAATTCCACGGCCAACTTCACACCTCTCGCTCATAAAATCCATGGCCCACTACGCACCGCTCGCTCATAAGTTCCAGAGCCAACTTCACAGCGCTAGCTCATAAATTCCATAGCTAATTTCGCACCGCTCGGGCATAAATTCCATGGCCAACTTGACACCGCTTGCTCATGAAATCCATAGCCAGCATCACACCGCTCGCTCATAAGTTCCAAGGCCAACTTCGCACCCCTAGCTCATAAATTCCATGGCCGTCTTCAAACCACTCGCTCAAAAATTCCAAGGCCAACTTTACATCGATCAAACATAAATTCCATGGTCAACTTCACACTGCTCGCTCATAAATCCCATAGCTAATGTCGCACCGCTCGCTCATAAATTCAATAGCTAATTTCGCACCGCTCGCTCATAAATTCCATAGCTAATGTCGCACCGCTCGCTCATAAATTCAATAGCTAATTTCGCACCGCTCACTCATAAAATCCATGGCCAACTTCACACCGCTCGCTCATAAAATCCATGGCCAACTTCACACAACTCGCTCATAAATTCCTTAGGCAACTTCATACCGCTCGCTCGTAAATTCCAGAGCCAACTTCACACCGATAGCTCATAAATTCCAGAGCCAACTTCACACCGATAGCTCATAAATTCCATTGCTAATTTCGCACCGCTCGCTCATAAATTCCACGGCCAACTTCACACCGCTCGCTCATAAAATCCATGGCCAACTTCGCACCGCTCGCTCAAAAATTCCATAGCTAATTACGCACCGCTAGCTCATAAATTCCATGGCCAACTTAGTACCGCTCGCTCATAAATTCCATGGGCAACTTCGCACAACTCGCTCATAAAATCCATAGCCAATTTCACACCGCTCGCTCAAAAATTCCATGTCGAACTTGACACCTCTTGGGCATCAATTCCATGGCCAACTTGACACCGCTCGTTCATAAATTCAATGGCTATTTTCACACCACTCGCTCATAAATTCCATGGGCAACTTCATGCCGCTCGCTCGTAAATTCCATAGCTAATTTCGCACCGCTCGCTCATAAATTCAAGGGCTCATTTCACACCGCTCGCACATAAATTCCACGTTCAACTTCACACCGCTCGCTCATAAAATCCATGGCCGACTTCGCACCGCTCGCTCATAAAATCCACGGTTAACTTCGCATTGCTCGCTCATAAATTCCATAGCCAACATCACACCGCTAGCTCATAAATTCCAAGGACAACTTCGCACCGCTCGCTCATAAATTTCACGGCCAACTTCACACCGCTCGCTCATAAGTTCCATGGCCAACTTCACACCGCTCGAACATAAATTCCATAGCCAACTTCACACCGCTCGCTAATAAATTCCACGGCCAACTTCACACCGCTCGCTCATAAAATCCATGGCAAACTTCGCACCGCTCGCTCATAAATTCTAAAGCAAACTTTACACCGCTCGCTCATAAATTCCATGGCCAACTTCACACCGCTAGCTCATAAATTCCATGGCCAACCTAGTACCAATCGCTCATGAAATCCATTGCCAGCATCACAACGCTCGCTCATAAAATCCATGGCCAACTGCTCACAGATCGTTCATAAATTCCACAGCCAACTTCACAGCGATCGCTCATAAATTCCATAGCTAATGTCGCACCGCTCGCTCATAAATTCAATAGCTAATTTCGCACCGCTCGCTCATAAATTCCATAGCTAATGTCGCACCGCTCGCTCATAAATTCAATAGCTAATTTCGCACCGCTCGTTCATAAATTCCACGGCCAACTTCGCACCGCTCGCTCATAAATTCCACGGCCAACTGCACACAGCTCGCTAATGAATTCCACGGCCAACATCACACCTCTCGCTCATAATATCCATGGCCCACTACGCACCGCTCGCTCATAAATTCCAAAGCCAGCTTCACACCGCTAGCTGATAAATTCCAAGGCCAACTATGCACTGCGCGCTCATAAAATCCATAGTCAACTTCACACCGCTCGATCATACATTCTATGGCTAAGTTAATACCCCTCGCTCATATATTCAATGGCTAATTTTATACCGCTCGCTCATAAATTCCATGGCCAAATTTACACCGATCGAACATAAATTCCATCGTCAACTTCACACCGCTCGCTCATAAAATCCATGGCAAACTTCGCACCGCTCGCTCATAAATTCTAAAGCAAACTTTACACCGCTCGCTCATAAATTCCATGGCCAACTTCACACCGCTAGCTCATAAATTCCATGGCCAACCTAGTACCAATCGCTCATGAAATCCATTGCCAGCATCACAACGCTCGCTCATAAAATCCATGGCAAACTGCTCACAGATCGCTCATAAATTCCACAGCCAACTTCACAGCGCTCGCTCATAAATTCCATAGCTAATGTCGCACCGCTCGCTCATAAATTCAATAGTTAATTTCGCACCGCTCGCTCATAAATTCCATAGCTAATGTCGCACCGCTCGCTTATAAATTCAATAGCTAATTTCGCACCGCTCGCTCATAAAATCCACGGCCAACTTCACACAGCACGCTCATAAAATCCATGGCCGACTTCGCACCGCTCGCTCATAAAATCCATGGCCGACTTCACACCGCTCGCTCATAAAATCCATGGTTAACTTCGCATTGCTCGCTCATAAATTCCATAGCCAACTTCACACCGCTAGCTCATAAATTCCAAGGCCAACTTCGCACCGCTCGCTCATAAATTCCATGGCCAAATTTACACCGATCGAACATAAATTCCATCGTCAACTTCACACCGCTCGACCATAAATTCCATAGCCAACTTCACACCAGTCGCTAATACATTCCATGGCCAACTTCACACCAGTCGCTCATAAATTCCATGGCCAACTTAGTACCACTCGCTCATAAATTCCATGGCCAACTTAGTACCACTCGCTCATAAATTTCAGAGCCAGTTTCACACCGCTAGCTAATAAATTCCACGGCCAACTTCACACCTCTCGCTCATAAAATCCATGGCCCACTACGCACCGCTCGCTCATAAACTCCAAAGCCAGCTTCACACCGCTAGCTCATAAATTCCAAGGCCAACTATGCACTGCGAGCTCATAAAATCCATAGTCAACTTCACACCGCTCGATCATACATTCTATGGCTAAGTTAATACCGCTCGCTCATATATTCAATGGCTAATTTTATACCGCTCGCTCATAAATTCCATGGCCAAATTTACACCGATCGAACATAAATTCCATCGTCAACTTCACACCGCTCGAACATAAATTCCATAGCCAACTTCACACCGCTCGCTAATAAATTCCATGGCCAACTTCACACCGCTAGCTCATAAATTCCATGACCAACTTAGTACCACTCGCTCATGAAATCCATATCCAGCATCACACCGCTCGCTCATAAAATCCATGGCCAATTGCTCACAGATCGCATTAAATTCCACAGCCAACTTCACAGCGCTCGCTCATAAATTCCATAGCTAATGTCTCACCGCTCGCTCATAAATTCAATAGCTAATTTCGCACCGCTCGCTCGTAAATTCCACGGCCAACTGCACACAGCTCGCTAGTAAATTCCATGGCCAACTTCACACCTCTCGCTCATAAAATCCATGGCCCACTTCACACCGCTAGCTCATAAATTCCATGGCCAACTTAGTACCAATCGCTCATGAAATCCATTGCCAGCATCACACCGCTCGCTCATAAAATCCATGGCCAACTGCTCACAGATCGCTCATAAATTCCACAGCCAACATCACAGCCCTCGCTCATAAATACCATAGCTAATGTCGCACCGCTCGCTCATAAATTCCATAGCTAGTTTCGCACCGCTCGCTCATAAATTCCACGGCCAACATCACACCGCTCGCTCATAAAATCCATGGCCGACTTCGCACCGCTCGCTCATAAAATCCATGGCCGACTGCACACAGCTCGCGAATAAATTCCACGGCCAACTTCACACCTCTCGCTCATAAAATTCATGGCCCACTTCGCACCGCTCGCTCATAAATTCCAAAGCCAGCTTCACACCGCTAGCTCATAAATTCCAAGGCCAACTATGCACTGCGCGCTCATAAAATCCATAGTCAACTTCACACCGCTCGATCATACATTCTATGGCTAAGTTAATACCCCTCGCTCATATATTCAATGGCTAATTTTATACCGCTCGCTCATATATTCCATGGCCAAATTTACACCGATCGAACATAAATTCCATCGTCAACTGCACACCGCTCGAACATAAATTCCATAGCCAACTTCACACCGCTCGCTAATAAATTCCATGGCCAACTTCACACCGCTAGCTCATAAATTCCATGGCCAACTTAGTACCACTCGCTCATGAAATCCATTGCCAGCATTACAACATTCGCTCATAAAATCCATGGCCAACTGCTCACAGATCGCTCATAAATTCCACAGCCAACTTCACAGCGCTCGCTCATAAATCCCATAGCTAATGTCGCACCGCTCGCTCATAAATTCAATAGCTAATTTCGCACCGCTCGCTCATAAATTCCATAGCTAATGTCGCACCGCTCGCTCATAAATTCCACGGCCAACATCACACCGCTCGCTCATAAATCCCATAGCTAATGTCGCACCGCTCGCTCATAAATTCAATAGCTAATTTCGCACCGCTCGCTCATAAATTCCATAGCTAATGTCGCACCGCTCGCTCATAAATTCAATAGCTAATTTCGCACCGCTCACTCATAAAATCCATGGCCAACTTCACACCGCTCGCTCATAAAATCCATGGCCAACTTCACACAACTCGCTCATAAATTCCTTAGGCAACTTCATACCGCTCGCTCGTAAATTCCAGAGCCAACTTCACACCGATAGCTCATAAATTCCAGAGCCAACTTCACACCGATAGCTCATAAATTCCATTGCTAATTTCGCACCGCTCGCTCATAAATTCCACGGCCAACTTCACACCGCTCGCTCATAAAATCCATGGCCAACTTCGCACCGCTCGCTCAAAAATTCCATAGCTAATTACGCACCGCTAGCTCATAAATTCCATGGCCAACTTAGTACCGCTCGCTCATAAATTCCATGGGCAACTTCGCACAACTCGCTCATAAAATCCATAGCCAATTTCACACCGCTCGCTCAAAAATTCCATGTCGAACTTGACACCTCTTGGGCATCAATTCCATGGCCAACTTGACACCGCTCGTTCATAAATTCCATAGCTACTTTCGCACCGCTCGCTCAGAAATTCAATGGCTATTTTCACACCACTCGCTCATAAATTCCATGGGCAACTTCATGCCGCTCGCTCGTAAATTCCATAGCTAATTTCGCACCGCTCGCTCATAAATTCAAGGGCTCATTTCACACCGCTCGCACATAAATTCCACGTTCAACTTCACACCGCTCGCTCATAAAATCCATGGCCGACTTCGCACCGCTCGCTCATAAAATCCACGGTTAACTTCGCATTGCTCGCTCATAAATTCCATAGCCAACATCACACCGCTAGCTCATAAATTCCAAGGACAACTTCGCACCGCTCGCTCATAAATTTCACGGCCAACTTCACACCGCTCGCTCATAAGTTCCATGGCCAACTTCACACCGCTCGAACATAAATTCCATAGCCAACTTCACACCGCTCGCTAATAAATTCCACGGCCAACTTCACACCGCTCGCTCATAAAATCCATGGCAAACTTCGCACCGCTCGCTCATAAATTCTAAAGCAAACTTTACACCGCTCGCTCATAAATTCCATGGCCAACTTCACACCGCTAGCTCATAAATTCCATGGCCAACCTAGTACCAATCGCTCATGAAATCCATTGCCAGCATCACAACGCTCGCTCATAAAATCCATGGCCAACTGCTCACAGATCGTTCATAAATTCCACAGCCAACTTCACAGCGATCGCTCATAAATTCCATAGCTAATGTCGCACCGCTCGCTCATAAATTCAATAGCTAATTTCGCACCGCTCGCTCATAAATTCCATAGCTAATGTCGCACCGCTCGCTCATAAATTCAATAGCTAATTTCGCACCGCTCGTTCATAAATTCCACGGCCAACTTCGCACCGCTCGCTCATAAATTCCACGGCCAACTGCACACAGCTCGCTAATAAATTCCACGGCCAACATCACACCTCTCGCTCATAATATCCATGGCCCACTACGCACCGCTCGCTCATAAATTCCAAAGCCAGCTTCACACCGCTAGCTGATAAATTCCAAGGCCAACTATGCACTGCGCGCTCATAAAATCCATAGTCAACTTCACACCGCTCGATCATACATTCTATGGCTAAGTTAATACCCCTCGCTCATATATTCAATGGCTAATTTTATACCGCTCGCTCATAAATTCCATGGCCAAATTTACACCGATCGAACATAAATTCCATCGTCAACTTCACACCGCTCGCTCATAAAATCCATGGCAAACTTCGCACCGCTCGCTCATAAATTCTAAAGCAAACTTTACACCGCTCGCTCATAAATTCCATGGCCAACTTCACACCGCTAGCTCATAAATTCCATGGCCAACCTAGTACCAATCGCTCATGAAATCCATTGCCAGCATCACAACGCTCGCTCATAAAATCCATGGCAAACTGCTCACAGATCGCTCATAAATTCCACAGCCAACTTCACAGCGCTCGCTCATAAATTCCATAGCTAATGTCGCACCGCTCGCTCATAAATTCAATAGTTAATTTCGCACCGCTCGCTCATAAATTCCATAGCTAATGTCGCACCGCTCGCTTATAAATTCAATAGCTAATTTCGCACCGCTCGCTCATAAAATCCACGGCCAACTTCACACAGCACGCTCATAAAATCCATGGCCGACTTCGCACCGCTCGCTCATAAAATCCATGGCCGACTTCACACCGCTCGCTCATAAAATCCATGGTTAACTTCGCATTGCTCGCTCATAAATTCCATAGCCAACTTCACACCGCTAGCTCATAAATTCCAAGGCCAACTTCGCACCGCTCGCTCATAAATTCCATGGCCAAATTTACACCGATCGAACATAAATTCCATCGTCAACTTCACACCGCTCGACCATAAATTCCATAGCCAACTTCACACCAGTCGCTAATACATTCCATGGCCAACTTCACACCAGTCGCTCATAAATTCCATGGCCAACTTAGTACCACTCGCTCATAAATTCCATGGCCAACTTAGTACCACTCGCTCATAAATTTCAGAGCCAACTTCACACCGATAGCTCATAAATTCCACAGCTAATTTCGCACCGCTCGCTCATAAATTCCACGGCCAAATTCACACCGCTCTCTCATAAATTCCATGGCCATCTTCAAACCGCTCGCTCATAAAATCCATGGCTAACTTCGCACCGCTCGCTCATAAATTCTAAAGCAAACTTTACACCGCTCGCTCATAAATTCCATGGCCAACTTCACACCGCTAGCTCATAAATTCCATGGCCAACCTAGTACCAATCGCTCATGAAATCCATTGCCAGCATCACAACGCTCGCTCATAAAATCCATGGCCAACTGCTCACAGATCGTTCATAAATTCCACAGCCAACTTCACAGCGCTCGCTCATAAATTCCATAGCTAATGTCGCACCGCTCGCTCATAAATTCAATAGCTAATTTCGCACCGCTCGCTCATAAATTCCATAGCTAATGTCGCACCGCTCGCTCATAAATTCAATAGCTAATTTCGCACCGCTCGCTCATACATTCCATGGCCAACTTCACACCACTCGCTCATAAATTCCATGGCCAACTTAGTACCACTCGCTCATAAATTCCATGGCCAACTTAGTACCACTCGCTCATAAATTCCAGAGCCAACTTCACACCGATAGCTCATAAATTCCATAGCTAATTTCGCACCGCTCGCTCATAAATTCCATAGCTTATGTCGCACCGCTCGCTCATAAATTCCATAGCTAATTTCGCACCGCTCGCTCATAAATTCAATGGCTAATTTCACACCGCTTGCTCATAAATTCCATGGCCAACTTCACGCCACTCGCTCATAAATTCCTTGGGCAACTTCATACCGCTCGCTCATAAATTCCATAGCCAACGTCGCACCGTTCTCTCATAAATTCCATGGCCATCTTCAAACCGCTCGCTCATAAAATCCATGGCTAACTTCGCACCGCTCGCTCATAAATTCTAAAGCAAACTTTACACCGCTCGCTCATAAATTCCATGGCCAACTTCACACCGCTAGCTCATAAATTCCATAGCCAACTTCACACCGCTAGCTCATAAATTTCAAGGACAACTTCGCACCGCTCGCTCATAAATTCCATGGCCAAATTTACACCGATCGAACATAAATTCCATCGTCAACTTCACACCGCTCGAACATAAATTCCATAGCCAACTTCACACCAGTCGCTAATACATTCCATGGCCAACTTCACACCACTCGCTCATAAATTCCATGGCCAACTTCACACCGCTAGCTCATAAATTCCATGTCCAACCTAGTACCAATCGCTCATGAAATCCATTGCCAGCATCACAACGCTCGCTCATAAAATCCATGGCCAACTGCTCACAGATCGTTCATAAATTCCACAGCCAACTTCACAGCGCTCGCTCATAAATTCCATAGCTAATGTCGCACCGCTCGCTCATAAATTCAATAGCTAATTTCGCACCGCTCGCTCATAAATTCCATAGCTAATGTCGCACCGCTCGCTCATAAATTCAATAGCTAATTTTGCACCGCTCGCTCATAAATTCCACGGCCAACTTCGCACCGCTCGCTCATAAATTCCACGGCCAACTGCACACAGCTCGCTAATAAATTCCACGGCCAACTTCACACCTCTCGCTCATAAAATCCATGGCCCACTACGCACCGCTCGCTCATAAATTCCAAAGCCAGCTTCACACCGCTAGCTCATAAATTCCAAGGCCAACTATGCACTGCGCGCTCATAAAATCCATAGTCAACTTCACACCGCTCGATCATACATTCTATGGCTAAGTTAATACCCCTCGCTCATATATTCAATGGCTAATTTTATACCGCTCGCTCATAAATTCCATGGCCAAATTTACACCGATCGAACATAAATTCCATCGTCAACTTCACACCGCTCGAACATAAATTCCATAGCCAACTTCACACCGCTCGCTAATAAATTCCATGGCCAACTTCACACCGCTAGCTCATAAATTCCATGGCCAACTTAGTACCACTCGCTCATGAAATCCATATCCAGCATCACACCGCTCGCTCATAAAATCCATGGCCAATTGCTCACAGATCGCTTTAAATTCCACAGCCAACTTCACAGCGCTCGCTCATAAATTCCATAGCTAATGTCTCACCGCTCGCTCATAAATTCAATAGCTAATTTCGCACCGCTCGTTCATAAATTCCACGGCCAACTTCGCACCGCTCGCTCATAAATTCCACGGCCAACTGCACACAGCTCGCTAATAAATTCCACGGCCAACTTCACACCTCTCGCTCATAATATCCATGGCCCACTACGCACCGCTCGCTCATAAATTCCAAAGCCAGCTTCACACCGCTAGCTGATAAATTCCAAGGCCAACTATGCACTGCGCGCTCATAAAATCCATAGTCAACTTCACACCGCTCGATCATACATTCTATGGCTAAGTTAATACCCCTCGCTCATATATTCAATGGCTAATTTTATACCGCTCGCTCATAAATTCCATGGCCAAATTTACACCGATCGAACATAAATTCCATCGTCAACTTCACACCGCTCGAACATAAATTCCATAGCCAACTTCACACCGCTCGCTAATAAATTCCACGGCCAACTTCACACCGCTCGCTCATAAAATCCATGGCAAACTTCGCACCGCTCGCTCATAAATTCTAAAGCAAACTTTACACCGCTCGCTCATAAATTCCATGGCCAACTTCACACCGCTAGCTCATAAATTCCATGGCCAACCTAGTACCAATCGCTCATGAAATCCATTGCCAGCATCACAACGCTCGCTCATAAAATCCATGGCAAACTGCTCACAGATCGCTCATAAATTCCACAGCCAACTTCACAGCGCTCGCTCAAAAATTCCATAGCTAATGTCGCACCGCTCGCTCATAAATTCAATAGCTAATTTCGCACCGCTCCCTCAGAATTTCCATGACCAACTTAATACCGCTCGGTCATATATTCTATGGCTAATTTCATACCGCTCGCTCATAAATTCCGTGACAAACTTTACACCACTCGGACATAAATTCCATGGCCTACTTCACACGGTTCGCTCATAAATTCTATGGCCAACTTGACACCGCTCGCTCATAAATACCATAGCTAATTTCGCACCGCTCGCTCATCGATTCCATGGCCAACTTGCTCGGGCATGAATTCCATGGCCAACTTGACAGCGCTCGCTCATAAATTCCATAGCTAATTTCGCACCGCTCGCTCATAAATTCAAGGGCACATTTCACACCGCTCGCTCATAAATTCCACGTTCAACTTCACACCGCTCGCTCATAAAATCCATGGCCGACTTCGCACCGCTCGCTCATAAAATCCATGGCCGATTTCTCACCGCTCGCTCATAAAATCCATGGTTAACTTCGCATTGCTCGCTCATAAATTCCATAGCCAACTTCACACCGCTAGCTCATAAATTCCAAGGCCAACTTCGCACCGCTCGCTCATAAATTCCATAGCCAAATTTACACCGATCGAACATAAATTCCATCATCAACTTCACACCGCTCGAACATAAATTCCATAGCCAACTTCACACCGCTCGCTAATACATTCCATGGCCAACTTCACACCAATCGCTCATAAATTCCATGGCCAACTTAGTACCACTCGCTCATAAATTCCAGAGCCAACTTCACACCGATAGCTCATAAATTCCATAGCTAATTTCGCACTGCTCGCTCATAAATACCACGGCCAACTTCACACCGCACGCTCATAAGTACCATAGCCAACGTCGCACCGCTCGCTCATAAATTCCATGGCCATCTTCAAACCGCTCGGTCATAATTTCCACGGCCAACTTCACACCGCTCGCTCATAAAATCCATGGCTAACTTCGCACCGCTCGCTCATAAATTCTAAAGCAAACTTTACACCGATAGATCATAAATTCCAAGGTCAACTTCGCACCGCTCGCTCATAAATTCCACGGCCAACTGCATACAGCTCGCTAATAAATTCCACGGCCAACTATGCACTGCGCGCTCATAAAATCCATAGTCAACTTCACACCGCTTCATAAACTTCATAAACCGCACACCGATCATAAATTCTATGGCTAAGTTAATACCGCTCGCTCATATATTCAATGGCTAATTTTATACCGCTCGCTCATAAATTCCATGGCCAAATTTACGCCGATAGAACATAAATTCCATCGTCAACTTCACACCGCTCGAACATAAATTCCATAGCCAACTTCACACCGCTCGCTAATAAATTCCATGGGCAACTTCACACCGCTCGCTCATAAATTCAATGGCTAATTTCACACCGATTGCTCATAAATTCCATAGCCAACGTCGCACCGCTGGCTCATAAATTCCACGACCAACTGCACACAGCTCGCTAATAAATTCCACGGCCAACTTCACACCTCTCGCTCATAAAATCCATTGCCCACTTCGCACCGCTCGCTCATAAATTCCAAAGCCAGCTTCACACCGCTAGCTCAGAAATTCCAAGGCCAACTATGCACTGCGCGCTCATAAAATCCATAGCCAACTTCACACCGCTAGCTCATAAATTCCATGGCCAACTTCGTACTACTCGCTCATGAAATCCATAGCCAGCATCACACCGCTCGCTCATAAAATCCATGGCCAACTGCTCACAGATCGCTCATAAATTCCACAGCCAACTTCACAGCGCTCGCTCATAAATTCCATAGCTTATGTCGCACCGCTCGCTCATAAATTCCATAGCTAATTTTGCACCGCTCGCTCATAAATTCCACGGCCAACTTCGCACCGCTCGCTCATAAATTCCAAAGCCAGCTTCACACCGCTAGCTCATAAATTCCAAGGCCAACTATGCACTGCGCGCTCATAAAATCCATAGTCAACTTCACACCGCTCGATCATACATTCTATGGCTAAGTTAATACCCCTCGCTCATATATTCAATGGCTAATTTTATACC